>JAZKJV010004535.1:600000-1089323 GCA_037367405.1 Ottelia alismoides | reverse complement strand
TACACCACAGAAAAGTTCAGTCTATATTATTACAAGGGTTCAAAGAGAGGGACCTTGAGAATACTGTAGAAAATTAAACCTAGACAAAGCTCTCTCTCACAAAAACTGAAATTCAATCTCTGTCCCTGTAGATCCTTGATTTAACTTCCAAAATTTGTGCTCCCAATAGTCCGCAAAGAGAAAAATTGTGGTTAGTATCATAAGTAAGAGAGAAATGCAAAATAAAATGCAGAAAAGAAAAAAAATAACATAAAAATTAATTCACAAAAAATAATTACAAAAAATGATTTAAAACCCTAAAAATTCACCGCTCCCCGACAACGACGCCATTTGATGAACGTAAAAATCTGCCTCTTTAATAATGATGAATTGTAGTAAAGGAGGCAGAAAACGATTCAGCAAAAACCACAATCTTTGAATGTTGTGGAATATTTTTACTTGGCAAGTTTACTAAGGTCGAATACAGGGAACGATGATTCTTAGTTGTGTGGTTTTAAATTAAATTAAATAATTAATTAATTGCTAATTAATTTCAGAGTCGAAGAATAAAGAGAAAATATAATGGAATACGAAACTAAACAGAGCGGATGAGTGCAGTATCTGTTATTTATGAATTTAATCCAAAATTATTGAATATTGTCCTCAAAAAGTTAATCACAGATCGAAAGATATAGTTTCAAGCGAAATATTCAAATTAATTCAGTCTGCAAGGAAGGAAACGATAGATTGATTCTTCCTCAAGCCAAATATATCAATGATAATGCAGAGGTGGAATATATATCCTTGAAATCCCCTGAGATTTAATTCCTTAGTTAATCGATAATATTAGCAAAGGAATAAATCTTAATTAATCCCCTACAAAAGTTAGATCTTCACAGATATCAATAATGGTAAAAGAAGATCACCTAAATCTAGGTCCTCACACTTGAATCTCTCCAATTTAATACACAAGTAAATCGAGCTGAATCGCGTAAGATATTGAGAATTAGATTTATTTTTGCTCAATGAAATCCCCTTCACGAATCAAATTCTTGGCAATTAACCGCAGTGATATCAAGGAGTTAATCAAATTAAAATTCTCATACGAATTCCTGCAAAAGATGTCGTTAATATCTCAAGCACAAATATGTCACAATTATCCTACATATGTCAACAGATATCCTGAAATGATAATCATCAATAAACAAACTTCGATCTGTCCACAAACTATATTAAGTGGTAAAGCGTGAAAAGAGCTTCAAAATGACATATTATATACTAAAAATAGAGTTCGTATGAGAAAGATATGCTAAAATGAAATTGTAGAGACTAAAATGTAAATAAAATAAAACTTTTATTTCAAAAAGGTACCTAGAGGGGCTTATCTGTAATTCTCAAAGTTGGGAGGGTCCCCTGCAATTTACCCCTAGCGAGGGTATATTTGTAATTTCAGAAACATCTGGGGGTGTATCTGCAATTTTCCCCGAGCGACTACGCTCGCGCGCTAAGTGGCTCGGAGCCATACCGGAGGCTCGAAGGGGCTGAGCATGTGGTTCGGGCTCAGGGCTGAGGTTCGGGGCCCCGAACCCAGAGGCTCGATCGATGGGCGAGAGGCTCGGACCGAGTCTTAGGCTCGGATGGTCCGAGCCTCCACGTGTTTGGATGTAGTGGCTCGGAGTGCCCAAGCCTCTAGGCTGGGACCTAGGCTTGGACTGGATGATGTGGCAGCCTCTGGGCCGTCGGATCAAGGGCTGATTCCCTGATCTGACGGTAATTGTATGCGGCGAGAGCAAGGGATCAGCCAGAGCGGAGGTAGTGTGCGCGGTCGTTCGAAGCGGAGGCAGAGCGAGCCACGCTCCTACGAAGGATGAAGAGTGGGGCGGTCATGGCATCGGCGAAGGCGCGGTGGTCGACCACGTGTTGAGCACGAAGCTACGCGGAGGAGATGGTACTGGCGGAGCGCGGAAGGTGGAGCTCGTCTTCGCGTGGAGGGCAAAGGTGGTGAGGCGGAGCTCGACCTCCACAGTGGTCGAGCGATCGGCAATGGCTGGTGGAGAGTGACTTCCTGCAGGAGTTAGTCAAACACACATAAAGGAAGGAGACGTGATAGGACTCTGTTTGCGGATGAGGGACTTAAGCTCGATCTTTGCCCTGAACGAGGTCGGCAGTGAGGGGGATCTGAGAGGTTGGAGGGAAGATGGAGGGGACCGGAGATGGGTGCGCGGTGTGGTTGATGAAGGGAGATGGAATCGATCGTGAGGCGAAGTTGATATGGCATGTGATCAGGCGTAACAGAGGGAGTCACCTGGTGAAGGAGTTATCCTAAAGGTCGGAGGACCTTGACTAGTCTATGCTCTGAGGCTCCGGCAGAGGAAGCCTGAGCTGAGTAGCAACTATAGATGTTGCAGGTGCTGCAACAAGATGCAAGAGCAACTTGGATCACGCCAAAACCTGAGGCTTCTCGTCACTCAACGAAGCTTTCCTGGAGCTGTCACCTCCGTGGAATTTCTGAAGCTCGGACTCAAGGTTTCAGAAAAAGGCACATGTTGTGGAAAGCCAACGAGGGAGGGATTTATAGGAGGCAGAGCGTGTAACGGTGATGGGGGAGGCGTGTGCGTGAAACAGCCGGCAAGCGGGAGGGGGTTACATGCAAGTGGGAGTAATGGAGGTAATGGCAATGGAAGGCACAAGTGGGTGGAGGAGTCGTACGTGGAAGAACGAATGAAAGGGGAGAAGGAAGGGGTCACGTGCTGGGCACGTGACCTGGGGGCACTGGAGAGAGAGAGAGAGAGAGAGAGAGAGCCACGTGGCATGTCTAGGAGCTTCCACGTTGCACCAAAAAAATTCAAAATTAAAAAAGTAGAGAAGAAATAGGAGAAGACCTCGGATCAAAAAAATTCCTGCATGGAAGTTGTTCATCTCGATGAGATCTACGACTTTCATGAAGGACTCGTGACAAAAGAGGTCATCTGTGTGAAGTGGCTTTTTGGTGGTTCTCCATGTGTATAGAAAAGTGGCTTTTGCGGTTTTTAAATTTTTTTGTGATTTTAAAGAGGATAAAAAGTCTAGAAAAAATACAATAAAATACAAGAAAAATTAGTTACACACTAATCTAATTTTTTGGATTTTTAATAAATAAGAAAATAGGAAAATAAAATAAAAGTGTGAAATACATGATTGTTGTACATACTCACAACGGACATTTGGACTTAGTCAGTTTCTTTGATTTCAGTTTTAATCAGGATTTGGATCTTTGTGTCACTTAATAAAATTCTCATCAAAGAATACAAATGAAGAAGAAATAAAATTAAAAGGGTTAAATATGTACATAAAAACTTCGATCAAATTAGCAAAAAGTTAAAATGCACAAAAGAGGCCCAAAACCCAACTTTCACATATGAGCTCTGAATTTTACGAAATTGATCTTATTTTTATGATATTTGAAAATGGAGTACTTTAAAAGTGAGTAGACCAAAATCAGACGTTGTTTGAGGGAGATATGCTCGTTTTAGTCAATCAGATGTAAAATCAAACTTTGGGATTATTTGATACTTATTTGAGTTAGTAATTTTTTGTATTTTTTATTCTTGTTAGTAACATCTACACAATGGAGGTGGTTTGGGGTCGATCGGAGTTAGGATGACTAACTAAAAATAAGAGAAGTTAGCAGCTTTTTAGGCTAATTTACACGTGGAATTTTTAATGCAATTATGCATGATGAAATGCAAACATTATTTACATATGTATGAATGCTAATTATTCTCTATTAATGATTAATTGCATGTGAATTTTGGGGAACAGAGCCTAATTGATCAATTTTAGCATGATGAATACGGATTCATCACCCAAGATGATTGGAGGGTTCTCGACAAAGGTAGAGGTCTCCATGGGCAATACGACAAAATCACAAATGAATTTCATGCCCTTAATAAGAATGATAGCATTTTCTAGAATACCCATCGGTCTCTTAATAGATCCATTAGCAAATTGAACTATCATCATGGTTTTCTTCAGAGGCTCAAGATGAAGAGACTGTACCATAGAGAAGGGTATTATATTAATTGAAGATCTGTCATCAAGGAGAGTGTTATCACAAGAATATTAAGATATGGAGCAACTCACAATAGGTGTGGCAGTGCTCCCTTTCTTAAAATATGGACAGTGAGAGATGGCGTAGGTAGTGGCCATGGTCAAGATGTGACGCTCAGATCTTCTCCTTCGCTTTCTCTTCTTGTGTTGAGGAGTAGATAAATCTATCATGGCCAGTTGAAGTGGGGCTTTAATGATCTCACGAAGGGTGGCCGCCACTTCGGGTTCAGTCATCATGTTTTTGAATTTTTGGACCTCCTCCATACACGGGAGGAGATCGAAATTAGCATATACACGAGGATTGCCAAGAGCCGTCTGTATAGTGGCATCCTCCGGGTCAAGGTTGGAACAAGGTTGTGTGGGTAAATGATCGGACATTTGGGTCCTCTCCTCACAAATGAAACAACAACGTGTCTCCCGAATTCTTTATAGATTTTTGAAATTTTTTTCATTTTTTTTATATTTTGGAGATTTCAAGCTTTCATGATTATTCTCAAGTGAATCCATATCCTCAAATAGTGGAGCAGTGTTCGGGCTCTCATTTATGTTAAATAGATTGAAAATCCTCGAATGCATATGCTCCATCATCTGTTCAATGTCTCAAGTGTGGAAATCATGAAAGGTGACCCGAAAATCCTAGGATCGGGTAAGTGGGATGAGGGTAGGTAATAATCAAATTATCATCTGAGTCCTGAAATAATGGGTTAGGTGGATATGCACAAAAATCAGGAGTAAAGTCCTCCTGGAAAAAGGACGGTGGATCGACTGGAGGGTATGAGGCATCCGCGAAGATCGGTTTAAAATAACTCCAATCGAACATCTTCAAAACAAAAGACGAGAGTAGGAGAGAGCAAGGGTCAAGTCAAAAGATATGGAGAAAAAGGCGCAAATGCACAGCAGGATCTAGTACGCACACAAGCAATCAAACACAATGCAAACCCCCAGTTCACCAACTCAACGCAATGTGAAGACCGTGAAGGTTAGGTCTCTTAATCTTGTATGTTTTAAAGTTAGGTGATGATCACAAAGTTGTACAAACACTTAGGTTGAATTATGGGATTTGGGCACTAACCTTAGTGTGTACGTGAAAGTTAAAACGCATACAATGAGGGGGTTACTCTCCCCAAAGCAATGATTTTTCTTTATGTTTATTTTAGGGTCGAGTTTTCTTTAGCAGTCCCAAATTTTAGGAAGTTATCACTTGGTTAAAATATTTTCAAAGAATTGCCTACCGAGTGTCCAATTTCCTTTTTCTCTTATGTGAGTGAAAATGAGGAAGGAGATCAGAAATGCCAATGCGCGATTAAAAACGATGATGCATGCAGGGGTTAGAGATGTGTACCTTGTCGCCAGCACTCTACATGCAAGTGATCCACGCAGATTTTAAGTACAGAAAAATAAACTAACCTATATGATACAAGTGAACCGTCCTAGATGATAGCTTCTATTAACAGGAAAGAACAAGTTAATTTAACTAAGTCCAAATTATGCTCTACTCTATAGGCACAGAAATTCTTGTTAGGGTGTTTGGACCTAATTAATTACCTGGCTCAAGCAAATTAATTAAAGCAATCAAGAGGTAGCTCAAGAAATCCCGTGAAACAAACAAAATAAAGGCGATGAAAACAAATCTGGTGAGGTCCCCCAAGTGCACTGGCACTTGGTGAAACAGATACTGCAACAAATAAATGTTCTTTTACAAGAGTTCAAATGCTAGAAAAAAATCTCTCTTTCTCTCTCTCTCTCTGGTCTCTTTCAAATCTTCTTCTCCATCTCTCACGCTATCCTACGGCTTGGTGAAGAATCAAGCCACCTCCGCTTCGCTTGGGTGCTCCGGCTCTCCTAGGATCGCCTCCTTCACTCCGTGGGCTCTCGCAAGAAAAAGAAAAGAGAGAATATGTAAGAACACAATTATAAAAATATGAGCACAAATAATGAAATGAATGCAATGGATACTAACAACGGAGTGAATGATAAACTATAAACATATATTTACAACTAATAATAGCAGGTCAAAAGAGAAACCAAACTACCCTCGTTGTGCCTCCTCAGCAATGATGCCATTTTATTGCTACAAAGTCTTCAAGAATTGAAAATTAATGATATATGAGTCATTGTTATCCCCAAAAATCCCGTGACAAACAAATAATTTTTTTATATTTGCTACTTATTAACCTGTATAGTGGACAGGATCGAACTCAGGGAGGCTATAATTCCCGAAGGTTATTCGATTAATCAAAAAATCAATTAAATGAACAAGCAGGAATCTCAAAGGCAAAGTATCCTTGGTTTTTGTGGAATTTTTCTCTTTTTATTTTTTTTAATTTTTTTCCTTTTATTTTTTTATTTTCTGATTTCCATTTTTTTAGTGATTTAAATTTTATAATTTTTGTTTCAAATAAAGAACAATATGCACAAGATAAAAAATAGGCACACCAACCCTTTTTGTATTTTTCAATTATATCAAAAATATTCAGAAAAATCTAGAAAAAATATTTTGGGTTTTAAGGATTTTGAAATGTTTTTGAGAATTTTTATAAAATTTGCGGATGTTTTTGTATTTTTTTCTAAAGATCAAACAGTTAGAAAAATGAGTCACAGTGCACAGCCTAGAGTAATTTGCAACTTAAAAATAATTTAAGTACCAAAAACTCCTAGAAATTATTTTTAAAATGAAATAGAAGCAAATATCTACAAAGATAAACTGAAATCACGATTTTTGGATTTTTGTAGAATTTTACGGAATTTTTATGAAATTTTTAATGTTTTGAAATTTTTTAGGTTTTATATAGAATTAATGCGTGAAATTTACGTAGATATTAAAATATAATTAAATAAAACTACTCTGATTTTTTGGGAATTTTTAGAGCAACATTTGAATTTCTATGAATTTTTGAATTTCAAACAGGGAAAAATGACATGTTTTTTATTTTTTAATAATATCAAATGAATTTAAAATGCTATGAAAAATTTATGCAATGAATATGCACCTGATAGGAGAATACACAATTTTTTTAGAATTTTTAGACTAATAAAAACATTTATTTCGATAAAAAGTTCATGCAAATCCATTAGTCTGGGTAACAAGGTCTAAAATATAAATAGTTCTTATTTTTTATTATATAAACAAAAGAAATAAAGATGCAGAGGAAAAGTGCAATTTATCTAAATGGCACGTGCAACGCACGTGCTTAAGTTGGAGCAGGTCGTCTTCTTGCGAATTTTGAAATCTCCAGGGGCTCAGATGTAACTTGCCCAAATTAACTTGTATCTGGTAGGGATCCTCTTGCAATATGCAGTACTTCCAGGAGAAACATGTAATTTTGCCAATATATTTTTTAATCCCCTAGGGTTTTCTTCGTTCTTCAACAACCCATAAGGGGGTCGTAGGGAGCGCCGCCTCTTCACGCCAAGGGTGGATGGAAGCCACCGCCAAACTCCTTCTTGATGCGAGCGGAGGTGCGCGGTGATAGCGGTCGGTGCGGGCGAGGCAGGAGGTTGGCGATCGAGGATGGAGGCGGTCCTAATGGAGGAGAACGGCAAGGGTGGCTATAGGGACTTCCGGGAAACGCGGCGGTGCGGCAGTGGCGCTGGCAGATGGGCGGTGGCAGAATTCTGCGATGTGGCAGCGCGCATGGGCGGAGGGAAAGGGGGGCGGGTGGGGGCCATGGCCCCCCCTCCCAAAATAAAAAATACATAGGCTGTAGCTCTTCGACCTTCCATGATTCGACGGTGCTTGGGAAATTCTTTGCCCTTCACATTTTGCAGGTTCAAGCGCTCTTCCAGCTTCCCCCGCCTATTTACCATTTCCTTTGGGAGGTGCTTTGGTTCTCGTGCCTCTAGGAAACAGAGTGAGGAGTCACGGACTTGATGGGTATCTCTTCCTCAGTAATCTATACGGGAAGCAAGAAGGCGTCGTTTGGATACAAGGATGACCTCTTCGTGACTTCCCCTCGAGCTCTTCTTTTCTTTAGCTTTAATTTCATGATTCATAATCCTACTTTGACGATTTGATCGGGAGGTTACTTTTTAAAATTCAATATTACTTCCTTCTGTACTATAGTTGAGTTGTCATTATAACACTATGCATAAACGTTCAATTTAATGTATGAATATACGAAATATAAATATGCAGTAATACAAAGAAATGAAGGATATGGTAGTTTACAATATATATGACCTTATATGATGTGAATTTTATTTTAAATTTTTTTATAAAAAGAAAATAGGCAATAGAAAGTGTTACGTAAATAACTGATGTTATTTCGATTAGTCTATAAATTTGAAACTTGTATTATAATATACATAAGAAATAATAATAATATATTAAAGACACAATGAACACACACTACGACATGCATATAATCAAAGAAATATTTTATAGATAATTTAAACTAACATGTTTTTGACGAGTTTGTAAATAAAGGAGTATACTTGCTGCAGCAAAATTGACATAAGATAATCAATAATTTGACTATTCATTACCACGTCATTTAACTTTAAAATTATAACAAGGAATTTTGGTTCTTTGTAACTAGCAATGATGTTAAATTGTTTATTAAAGGTTCTTATAGTGACAATTTTTCCAATGAATAGGAAAAAAGACAACATAACACCTTTGTTACATGATTTATCGTGAGAAATACAACAAAGAATACAAGAAAATTAAAAGTACGGAGCAACGAGTAATATTTGTTTTTTGTGTTTTATAGCTACGGAAGATATGACACCGGGTAGTAAATTGTTCATGCCTTAGGCCAATTTTAATTGTAGCGAATACATGTTTTCTTGTTTTTACCATCTCTACGGCAACATAAAATTATTACAACAAAATTGACTAATGGTAATGAATAGTTATAGATATCCATAACATAACAATATTATCCGTTGTGAAGTTATCTTTTTTTTATTATTCACAATAAATGGTGTATCCATTGCTTAAGTTTTGTATAATGACAATGATCTATTGACTTTTACTCTTTGTGTACATTTATTTTAATCGTTATTAATCTAGCAATTTTTAGACAAAAAATTCTATAACTATTGTTATATAATTATTGGTAATAATATAGCAATAAATGATATTCATCGTGCATGTAAAGAATCAAACAATAAACAATATTTGCTATTATATATTTGATTATGAAAGATATGACCGCTAATATTAAATCATTTGCTATCATATACTAAATTTTTTTAATGAATGCATCAACAATGCAACACCTTCTTTTTTCCGGTTATATTGTAGCAAGAAATAGGATATGCTAAATGTGGTCTCCTTTTTCTCATTTCCACGGCATCGAGCAAGGAAATTTCTCATTTTTTGTTGGCCCCTCCTATAAAAATTTCCTGGCTCCGCCCCTGGCAGCGCGAAGGACGATGGTAGAGCTCATCGCATGAGCGGTGGAGGTGGTGCGCGAGCGGCGGTGCTGCAGCTGCAGTCGAGCGGCTCTCTAGCGGTTGTGCAGTGTCAGCGGGGAAGGGCTCCGCTGTGGAGGTGGTGGTGGCGATCAAGCGACAATGCTGCAGGTGCGACCGGCCGAGGGCTGGTGCGGGAGGCAGGAGTTGCACGGCCTATGGCAGCGTGGGCGAATATTTTTTTTTATTTTTTTGTAAAGCAGAAACATAGAGGAAAAAATATTTTTAAAATTATTTTTTTGAAATCTGAAACAGAATTTTTTTGAAGTTTTATTTTTTGTGTTTTTTTTCAAATGAACCTTCAAAACAAATGTTAGAAAGAAAACATATTTTTTTATTTTTTATTTTTTTATTCTTTTTATTTATATACAAATTAGAAGGTGAACGAGGATCCGGCGAAATGTGATGAATCGAATCTGGTTCTCCGACCACCGTATGTAGTCGGAGTTGATTGATCGTGGGAGATAGAAAATGAACGTGGAGAAATCGAGAGAATGAGACGAAAACTCTTGATTGAGGCTAATCAAAAACGTGATGGACTTTAAGATCTAGATAAAAAAATTGACAACAAAAAAAGTGCAAGAAATAAAACTATGATTAATTTACAATAAAAATAAGAAAAATGATGATGGATCTCACCTTAGGAGCGGAAAAGACCTTGATCACTTCGACGAAGGACGACTCGCTGTCACAGGACGGCTCGGAGGCTAGGCACCTTTCTCGATAAGAAAACTCTCGGAGATCGGACTCCTCTCACCAAAGATTGATCATATTGGAATGATGGAGAAGGAGCTATATAAATAAAAAAGATAGAGAATGAAATTTGAATTCTTGAATTTTTGGTTGAAGAGATAAGAGAGATGAAAATTGAAATGAGATAAAGATAAAGAGAGATAAAAATACTTACAAAATTAATTATTTTTTTATTTTCGTCACTTTATTGACTGGAAAATTAAAAGTTACTTTTTTTTGTGGAAGTTAGTTAGGAAAATTAAATATATACATATATTATATCCATACGGTACATTATATACATAGTTAAATAAGAAAATTATTTTTTTGTTTTAAAATTTTTATTTTTTTTAATTTTATTTTTATTTAAAATAATTAGTAAAAATATTTACAAATATTTACAAAATAGAATATGTACTAAATTCATGAGAAATTTGCACAAACTACCCCAGAAAACCAACTTTTCACCGTAACTCCAAAAATTATGAAATCACGACCATTTTAAAGATAACTTGATTTAGAATACAATGGAAGTGAGTTTGATCCAATTTGAGTTCATATACAACCGAAATTGGTCTTTAAATTAGTGCTTAGTGGCTTTTTCCATGTGTGGCTTCTTTTATTATGTACATGATTTAATTGTGCAATTATTTTTTATTATTTAGAACACATTTTTATTTACAACTTTGGTTTTGGAAGTTATTTTATTTGAGGTCAATTCAGGTACAAATAAAATAGTGTAGTATACAAATATACACAGCACACAATTTGTTTTTTGGATTTTCTGATTGAGGACCCTATCTCCCCCTACTTTATTCCAGGTCGATCAGGTCAAGTCTTGACCTTCTCTCGGGGTTCGGGTCAGCCTGTATCTATTACATATATATATAGTCTTCTTTTATTTTCTTTATTTTTCCTTTCTTTCTTTATTTAGTTTAGTTTAAAATAGTATACAAATATACAATATTAACACACAGATGCAAGTTAGTAAGAATATGAGGTTAGTGTTATGTACATGTGTTTTATAAGGGATTTTATGCTAAAATAAATGAATAAAGATGACGAATCGTAGATTCATCAACGATCTATGTGTGTGTGCACTGTCACACAATTCAATATACAAATGCAAACCCCGATTTCACCAACTCAACTAAGTGAAGGTCGCAAAGGTTCGACCAAATTATCTTGTCTATTTTAGTTGGTTATAATTTCAAAATTGGAAAAAGTTAACGAGCTGTTAGGTTCCTGTACTTCCCTATAGATTGTCTCGGCTCTTACGACTAGTTACACCCACTTTCAACCAGTATGGGAGTAAGTACAAACTGTATGAGTACGTTTCAACGTTATTTGAGGATGAAGCCTTACACTGTGTCCTCTAAACCTCCCAATCGGCTAAAGAAAATCCGGACCATTTACCGGCTACCCGTAGATCCTCACTGAGAAGTTGCTATTCATTTTAGTAGAAGAATTATTTAATCTAAAATCTTGGCTTGGCTCTATCCTAGTGTTCGTCCCTCTCTCACTTGCAGTAAAAACGAACAATGATGGGGTTGCTCTCCCAAAAACAATGATATTCAATTTTATCCGATTTTAGTTAATCAATATTGTTAACAGTCCCATTTTTTTAGTTTTGTTATCACTTTGAATTTTAGTGGGGATCAATGCACGTCTACACGTAGATTCCAATTTCCTTTATTCCTATGTGTATGAAAATCGAGGGAGATCAGAAAAGCGGTGCAGCAGGAAACACGATGATCAATGATGAGTCATAGACAATTACAGTGCTTCCTTGCAATATTCATGCAATATGATAAAAAGAATTGAAATTTCCCTACAAAATAAATTTAATGTATGCATGGGAAATCACACCAAGAATAGGAATGTCTATTAGCGAGGGATATAACAAATTAATTTAGCTAAATGAAAATCGATCTAGTGTGTATATTTAGATGAAAGTGTGGTCCTAAATTATGAAGGGCACAAACAAGTTTGAAATTACACTACCATGTGCCTATCCTAATTTCGCCACTCAAGTTGAACCCCACTCTCACCGGAGGGTGAAAAACGCCAACATACCATGGAAAAATGTTCAGTCTCTTTTACACACGTGAGATCCTAATCGGGAACCGCTAGAAATGAACAGATAATTAGAAATTAAAAAACAATCTCTCTCTTCAAAAAATAAAATTTTCGCATATCAGGTCACTTCGAGTTGTGTCGACTCCTAAGAAAGCAACTCCAAGTCCAACGAGTACCTCGCACGACTAATAAAAGATAAAATATTAAAGATATATTCACAGGAAAATATACAAAAATAAATTATAAAAAATAATGAGAAAAATAAAGATAGAAATAAATAGAAGAAGAACCAGGGGTCGGACTACCAGGGGATGGAAAACCTAAAAACTTGAATTTCTAAAAACAACCTAAACTATGACTCCCCGCCAATGGTGCAATTTGACAAGCTGCTAAATGCCCATGCTAATTAAATCAAATTAATGATTAAAACATGTTGATTTGTTGCAGTCGGGAAATTAAGGGCTGATCAAAAATAGCATATTTTAATTATTATTCAATTAAAGCGAGCAGTTAATTTTTTTTGACTTGGGAGGTCCAAGGTCAAATTCGGGGAGGCAACTTTCTCCTTAGGGTAATTTTTAGTTGATCTTGAAGTTAGTCCATCAAATAAGTATTTTTTATAATTTTTAAATGCAATAAATGATGCAAATGCAATTATGGCAAAGCTTACGGGCTAAATCATAAATTTCGATCAAATTACGTCCAAAAATTATGAAACTTGGTCGATATGTTCAATTATGATGGAATAAATGCATTATACTTTTTTTGTAATTTTTGGATGCAAGGTGAATAAATAATGAATTTATGAATGCAGACAATGAGATTTCTATAATTAAATATAATTTATATTAAATCTACTTATTTTCAGGAAATATAATTATCCAAAATATATCACTAGGTATTGTGTCTTAGAAAAATTTTAAATCCTAAAAATATTGTATTTAATACCTATTAAAAGTAGTGGTGAAATGCACAAAATGATTTTTCTAGAAAATTATGCATGTAAATGCAATTCTTTTTTGTCACAATGTTAATAACAATTAATTCTATGATCCCTGAATTTTTTGTAATTTTTAGAGCAATGGTTAATTTTATATAAATTTCTAAGCAAAGGTTGGGCAAAATATGCAAATTATCATAAGAATAATATTAATTAACTAACCAGAGAATACAAATATCATGAGCATACCACAATGTAAAGAATTAATTATAGAATAAAGTGTAATTTTTTAAATCATAAAATGATACCGAAATGAGGTTCAAAATAAATGGAGAACACGGTGTTCAGAATGCAAATATAGAAATAAAATGAATGGAAGTAAATATGGGGATGAAATTACCAAAACAACAAGGGGCTTTCTTGCAAGTTCGCTAGTGGAGCAGGTGCACTGTGTTATCTGGAATGCAGGGACCATCTTGTAATTATGTGAAGCTCAGGGGGTCCTTCGTAATTTTCACTACACACATGCTATTCACGTGTCTTCTACTAAAGATTTTTTTTCTAGAATATGTAGGGACTCGACGGGGATTCTTGCAATTTTCCCAGTCCTCACGTGAGTATCACGTGGGCTGGGGCTCTTCTGATTTCCACATTGCTCCTGTGGGGGATTAGCAGGATGGCGGAATGTTGGTGAAGCTCGATGTCAGTGGTGAAGGCGGCATGCAGCGGCAGCGTACGAGGTGGCAGGTCGTGGTCGGTGCGGTCGCAGAGAAGGTGGAAGGACGAGGGGCCCACTGCCCAGGCACATGCGGTCGATGGAGCAGGTACCATTAGCGGAGGCCCTAGAGGACGAAGGCGGGGCTCCAGTCGATTAACGGGCATGGAGGAACTCGATGTCTGTGGTGAAGGCAGTGTGCGGCGGTCGCTGAGGGGTGTTGCTACGCAGGCACGTGCTGTGGAAGCTGGTGCTGCAACCTAGAGTGCAAGGAGTGGAGTTGAAGATACGTGGCCTTATGCAGAGGGGTTTTGGGCACAAGGGCCGAGGAGCGGGCATGGCTGGCAAGGCTGGGGTTGCTAACCAAAAACGGAGCTCCCCGTGCTCCTAGCTACAGGAGGTGGCGGCGAGAGCATGCGGCGGAGTATGGAAAGAGTGATCAAGGGTTGCAATCAGGAGAATAGGGGAATATGGTAAAAATAGGGGGAAAAATAAAAAGTTATATTGAGTTTTCCTGGACTGAAGGCAGAGTTGTCGCTCCTCCTGTTATCGCCTCAAGTCATGCGGCGTACGCGACTAGGCTCAGATGATCTCGCCGGAGGGAGAACTTCACCGTGATGGAGAGAGGGTTGTCACCACTCCTCCTCAAGCTACTCCTGGATATGGATATGGAGGATGGCTTATCAAGGGAGGTGGCGAGGCATTCAAATAGGATGAGGGAGGATAAGGGAGAGATATGGTCGGACAACAAGGGGATAAGGTGAGGGTTGTTGCATGGCGGTCGTTGCACGACGACCGAGGTTGCAGGAAAGGCAGAGGTTCCGTTAGAGTGACGTTGACTAGGAAGGTTGGGAGCGATAGAAGAAGAAAAGAGAAAGCACAAGCTAGGCACGTGCACAGCACGTGAAATTTTTTATAAGACGAAATGAAAACGAGGACAAAGTTAACTAACATGTGGCAGCTCCAGAAACTTCAAGAATAAAAAGAAAATAGAAATCCAAAACAAATAGCAAACAACCTCATATCAAAAAAATTTCATAAAAGGTTCTCGTCTCGATGAGATCTGCAACGTTCATGACGAAACCAAGAGTAAAAGAGGTCATATATGTGAAATGATATTTTTGGGGTACTCTATGTACATAAAATACATTGATTTTTGGGTTTTGTAATTTTTTTAGTTTTTAATTAAGAGAAATTTTGAGAAAAATTACGATGAAATCAAATAAAAACAATTACATAATAATCTATTTTTTGGATTTTTAGTAAATAAGAGAATAAGATAATAAAATAAAGTGGGAAAACAAGGGGAATTTGTACATACTCACAAGGATACTCAGACTGCATCAGATTCTTTGATTTCAATATAATTTTAAATTTGGATTTTTATGCATTTTAATAAAATTTTCATCAAAAAACATAAATGAAAAAGAAATAAAAGAAAAAGGGTTAATTATGTACATAAAATATCAGGCCAAAACGGGTAAAACACAAAGTGTGCAAAAGTGGCCTAAAATCCAACTTTCACATATGAGCTCCGATTTTTATGAAATTGGTCTTGTTTTGAAGGTCTTTTAATATGTATTACTTTAAAAGTGAGTAGACCTAAATCTGACACCATATGATGAAGATATGAGCATTTTAGTCTGCCTATTCGGAAATTGGAGTTTTGTCTCACGATCCAATTGTTTGAGTTGGTAATTTTTTGTATTTTTTCTTTAATCTTGTTAATAATATGTACACAATGGAGGTGGTTTGATGTCAATTGGATTTAGCATGAATTAGTTAAAATTTTATGAAGTTGGATGAAATGTGAAGATGATTGTGAATGCAATTGTGAGTTCTAAAATGCAAATATAATTTTAAGAGCATGGATGATAAAAATGCAGAATAAATGATGAAATACAACTAATTACTCTGGAATGAAGCTCTATTTTCATCTTTTAGTATGATGGATCACGAATTCATCACCATACATTCTGCATACTAGAAGATCTAGAATAAACCTAAAGTTTTAGATCATATTTAAACTATCTTCTTTAGGATTTTATCATTAAGTTTCTTATTTGATCGTTGGGAGTTGGTAGTGGTCATATGCTTTCCAAGATAATATATCATACCTACAACTTCTTTTCATGCTTCCAACGGAAGACGACCACGCATGGAATTTGATATATCCCAATACCTCATGAGCAAGCTCATGTCTTCTGGTTCAATAATGAACATGTATGATCCTTTGAGAGATCGTATTATTTATATGACCTTGTACACACACCAGCTCAGCGATGTATAGACTTTGATTATGTCATCAATCTAATGGTCTGCCTAATGTACATTCTTAGACATATAGTTAGACATCTGTCTCCGATCAGAGGATGTGTGCCTATATCGTGACAGCATATGACATGGATCTTGGTTATCTTAATCTCATTAAGTCAATTCTTTGACCTACCTTATCTGACACCTCCAAATATCTATTCCTATGTTGAGTACCTAATCAAGAGGTCGATCAGATATCAACCATTATAGAGGGATTATTATCTCCTTCTCAGGCTGGAAATCCTTTCTTAATAATCATTTGACAATGTTTGATAATTCCTCAACCTAGCTCGTTAGATATCATACAAGCACCAATCTATATGATTCAACCATTGAATAAACATATGTATGATTATTGAGATGGCCATGGTATATGTGTGCTAAGGGTCCTTCTAAGTGCATTCATTCATTTAATCTCAGCCAAGGAGTGAAATAAATCAATAGCCATTACTGATATATAAAAATATTACAATAACATTTATTGTAGAATTGTTTGCATGGTGATAACATGTCTAACAATAAAATACCTAATGAGCGTAAAATTTGCCTCGTTAATAATCTAAAATTGTCGTAGTATAGGAGGTAAATTCGGTCGATCAAAAACCACAATCTTTGAATGTTGTGGAATATTTTTACTTGGCAAGTCTACCAAGGTCAAACACGGGGACACAGCTACTTAGTCTATTTATCGAAATTTGTTTCATGAAACTCATGTGTGAATAAATTCTCAATTTCAGGTCTACATGATACGCTATGCTAATTACAATGCAATGTCATGATGTATGCAATTTTTAGTAGATTTTATGCAATTTAAAGTGATGAATGAGTAATTATGCAAGGTTACATGTATGCTAAACAAAAGATTACAAAAATACCCTCAAAATATTAGCAACAAAATAAAAATGAAATAAGGATCGTTTTAATCACAACATGAAGATCAGTCATCAAATCAGAGCAAGGACAAAGAGAACAAGGTCACCATCTATCATAAAAATTCACTTCATTTAAAATAGTGACAGATGAGAAAATTAAACATGCTATGATGTAGAGGACGAAACAGGGATCTAAAATGACACTAAAATCATGCAATTTGGACCTACGATGCTCAAGTTATGAAGAAAACAATGCTGGGTCATAATTGTAATAAAAATGCAAGAAGTAAAATGGATAAATATTACATTTAGGTCCCTGAAGGGACCTAAATGCAAATACCAAAAACTACCTGGGGTCCTCTATAAATTTTCCATGCACGCATGGACATTTTTGCAATTTCCAGAACTTTTGAGGGCCTCCCTGTAAATTACCCAAGCACGTACATGAGGCACGTGCCTGGGGACCATTCTGCAAATACTAAGATCACCAGGGTCTTTCATGTAATTTTCCCAAGCCCTCACTTGTGGTGCACGTGAGGAGCCTAGGCTCCGGAGGCAGCTATGGCTCGGGGCACATGGCATCATCTGGTGGCTCGGGTCAAGGCTCGATGGACCCGAGGCTGCTGATTCAGATTGGGGCTCGGCTCGCCCACGTGCCATCATCCTGGTCGTCTGATCCAGATGATCGGACGGCATCTGCTCTTGTCCTCCGCCGCGGGTCTACCGAAGGAGGTGGGGTTCTGGCGGGCATGATGGAGCTCCTCCGCGTGCTGCAATCTTGCTTGAAGGTCGGAGAAGATGGCTGAGCCCCTGAAGAAACCTGAAGGTGCTGCAAAGCTCCAGGCTGGTCGAAAGTGTAGGTCGGTGAAGCTTCACAGGAGGAGAAAAGCTGGAAGGAGCTCTGACGCAAACTCCAGCCATTGAGCGTCCTACATGCATTAGATGATACCTAAAGCAAGTGCGTGTGTGTGCGAATGAGGTGGAATGAGATGGGAGCCGAGCGGAGGTGAAGAAGGTGGTGGATCCGGGGAGTCCTCCGTCGTGACGACGAAGGAGTTGGGTCAGAGCGCGAGGGGGTTCTGGAGGAAGGTAATGGGTGCGCGAGAATGATTGATGAATGGCGAAGCTCAGGAGAAAGTCAGGTGAGGGTGGAGGAGTGTGTAGGTGACGGATTAATTAGGAAAAATCAAGAAGAAGAAGAAGAAGAAGAAGAAGAATAGGGTAGCTCAATGGAGAGGGGAATCCGGTGGAGGCTGAGCTTGTGCTGGGCTTCGAGGAAGCATGGGTCGTCGCCCGGTCTGGTCAGCTACGCCAGAGAGCTTGGTGGTGGCGGAGCCAACTGTAACACAGACATGATGGCCCTGGGTCAACACCGGGAGAGAGACCATCGTCGCCTCGACGAACCGCCCCTCCGCTGTCACTGGAGGGGCGGGGGAAGCTGGGTCTAAACCAAGACTTGGTGGACCAGGGTGCTTGAGGTGGGAGATGGATTAAATAAGTAGAGGACATCCGACGGTTACGTGGCGGGGAGGGTTGTTTGAATGGAGGGTGTGAAGGCTGAGAGTAATGCGGGGAGCGTTGGGGGTTACGCGAGGGAGAGAGAGGAATGGGCTACGTGGTGGAGCGTTTTGATGAGTAGGGGATGGCCTGAGGTGTCTTCCAAAATTGGAAGGGTGTGACGCGTTGTAGAGGATAACAGCTGGCTTGGAGGTAGACGATGATCAGTAGCTATTGGATCTAGCGATCCAACGGCTAGAATGGTGGCACTGATGGGCGATTGGGATCAGATCGAAGGTCTGATCGAGCGGTTTTGATCTGAGAGGATATGAATGGTCAGATAGGATTTTGGCTTCAATCTGATGGTGAGAAACAGTAGGGTGACGTGGAGTGCGGGGAAGCGTTGGATGGTATATGATTGGGCGGTCGTGGTTAAGGCGGAAAGGGGTGGATGGGATTAGATCTGGAGGAGATCAAATGGTGGGAGAGAAAGGAGTGGCATGGCCCGTGGAGAGGCGTTAGATGATATGGCGATCGGATGGCTGATGTGAAGAGGCGACGTGGCATGAGGAGGAGCGTAGGATGAGGGATGGTTGGGCGGCTGTGATGGAGGTGCGAGTGTGCGTTTGAGATCAGATCTGAAAGTCAGATCTGACGGCTAAGAATGGGTGAGGGATGGACGGTGGAGATGTAGGAGATCTGACGGCCCAGGGAAGCGCCGGGTGGCGGAAGGGGAAGCGGGCCACGTGGGCGGCCCAGAGGGCGCCACGCAGAAGAATAAATACAAAGAAAAATAAGAATGAAATGGTTAGAGGCAAAGTTAGGAAAAAGTCAAAACATGAAAGTTGCTCGTCTCGACGAGATCTACAAGTTTCATGTTGGACAAAAAGCCAAAATAGATCATTTGTACAAAAAGTATTTTTGGGGGTATTTTTAAGGGGGATAAAAATACCGGCTTTTTGGTTTTGATATGTTTTTGTATTTTTTAGTCTTTTTAATGGTCAGTGAATTATGGACAATTACTCTACCTGATTTTCAGGGGTTTTTGATGATGAAATAATTACAAGAAAAATAAGGGAAATTAAATATAATTAATTAAGGTTAATTATACACAATATAATACAGGATATAATAAAGAATTAATGGTGATTTTTATTGGATTGATTAAGTCAGGGGTTTAATTTGTGGCTTTTAGCATGATGAATACGAAATTCATCATACCCCTATACTTAAACCATGCTCGTCTGCATCTAAAGAATGAAGGAGTCGGATAAATTCCTGACAGTGCAAGTGAAGATTTCGAAGCTTAATCTTTCGAAGACCCTTGACCCAAGTGATCCTAAAATTCTTAGTTTATACATGCTCTAGTCAGAAGGAATCCAACTTCTCTAATTATCAGACTCTCTTTTTGTACATATAGTATAAGGATATGAAATTTAGTGTACTGCATTTCATGAGAGTCAAATTGAGACATCACCCAAAGTTCGAGTCCCAAAGATCCTCCTCTAGACTGCATCCTCAATACTAGGGAATAAGTCTATTCTTGCTTCAGTCGACCGTCTCATTAGTTTGTCAGACTTGAAATGTTGATGGACAGCCAGATGATGGAGGGAATGGGATTGTGTCTATTTTTCTCTCCCTTACATTGTAACAAGGGGCCTCTCGAGTGCCTTTTTACTCAACACATGTAAATTTTTAGATTGTTGACCAATGTGTCCGTCAAGAGAGTTGGAGTCGTCTGCACTTGTTTTTCTGGGATTACACTGGGGTGTGTCTCTTTTGAGTATCTAAGATACCTTCGACACACATACTTGTAGCATTTACGATGCAGAGCCCTTTTTGGTGTCAGCCTAACTCCTTGGTCCTAATTAGCTCTTGGTCCAAGTGGACACTTTGAAAATGTTTGGGAGCGCTCTCCATTAGTGGAAGCTCATTTATAATTTGACTTGGATGATAGAGCTTTTCTTTGACATTTCATTACTTTTGTTGGCTAGCTCCACTGCTTTTACCAAAAGTTGGCGCACACTGATCAACAATTTTTATTAAGTTTCATCACACCCTGGCACTTTAGGTAAATATCAAGAGATAACATATGAACTTGTTAATATACTGGCTAGGGTTTGCTGACACTCAGGTTTCTGAAGACTTCATTAACTTTATACCATCCTCGAATATCATCAGTCGAGTATAAACTCAAATCTCTAGT
The DNA here is from genome assembly GCA_037367405.1 of Ottelia alismoides. Taxonomy (NCBI): domain Eukaryota; kingdom Viridiplantae; phylum Streptophyta; class Magnoliopsida; order Alismatales; family Hydrocharitaceae; genus Ottelia; species Ottelia alismoides. The sequence continues at coordinate 1,068,480 of JAZKJV010004535.1, read as the reverse complement.
CCTAGTTCCTCAAGTGATAACTCAACTCATTTCATCAATCATGCAGTTGTGGAAGTGATTGTGTTGATCATATTCTTTTGAAGATAGAGATGAAGAGTGCAATATAGCGCTCAAATCTTTCAAACCAGGGAAATGTGGACAACTAAGTTTAAAACCCTAGTGACTAAGGCATGTTAACTCAGACTCTCAAGATCACAGAAATCCAGTGTCCTCAAAATCCTCAAGCCTTGAGTGAATGTGTTTCTGTCAGGAATACACCAACTCCTTAGTTAGTGATTTTTGGCTTTTGCATATTTTTATGGATTTTAATTTTTCAATTTTTTTTAAATTCTTTGGAGAGACAATGACTATCCCATGCTCAATTGAATAAAAGTATCTACTCTCAGCCAGTATGGGTGTAAGTACGAGTCGATAGACGAACCTGTGTTACTTGAGGACGGAGCCATATGCGATGTCCTCTAAACCACCCACTTTGCTAAGGGAGACCGAAGTTCCCTCACTAAAAGTGTCTACTAAGCTTAGTAGTCAGAGTCTAATTCAAAGAAAGGTTTTCAATTTTTCATTTTTTTGAAAAGGGTTATTTACACAAGGTAATCCCTTAATTTTAAGAAAACATTTTTACAAGATTTTACAAAACTCAGTTCACAGGTTTACCAAAGCCAAGCACGAAAATAAAAAATTCGGATTTTTTTAAAACTACAATCTTTGACTAAAGTAAATATACAGTAATATACGGTATACCCCCCTATACTTAAATTTTTGTTATGTCCTCATCGCACAAGTGCCATGAAGCCAAGGCTCGATCAAATAAAAGGTGATATAGAGGAACTGAGGAGGAGGGTCCCCCTATACTTAGGCCAAAAATTGTCCTAAGCACAAGAAGACAATGCGAGGGAAAGATGGATAGACGGGACCCCCCTATACTTAGGCTACAAATAGCCTAAGTAAACTACTGAGTTAGGGGAGTTTGTATCTGGAGAAGTCTTCTCACTATGATACAAGGGTGGAGGGGGTGTCGTATTAGGGGCAGATGGGGGGAAGATCGTGAAATATATACAGAGAGAGAGAGAGAGGGAGTGAAATATACAGAGGGAAGGAAAATGGGGGGGTGAGTGTATATGTGCAAGTGTGTGTGGAGGGGTAGATCATCAGGTGATCTACTTCTTCTCTCTTTTTTTGTTTTTTTTGTACAACATGCAAAAACTAGAAATAAATATGCACATGCAACACATATTTTTTCTTACAGGATGCAAATGCAGGTTGACTGATTAAAATCCCAGACTTTCTTCACAAATTCTTTTGCGCCCTCTTCAGCCGAAGCTCCCGACTTCACACCTCCATGGAGATCAAGCATCCTCGATTTTTATGGGCCCTGCCACAAAAGAGAAAAGTTAGAACACACAGATAATTTAAATCAGCAGATATGATGCAAAAAATGATGCATGAAATGAGGACCTATATATCTCGACAATATTCACAAAGTATTCAACAAGTAAATTAAGTTAAGGTGTATCACCGGCAACGACGCCATTTGATGAGCGTCAAATTTGCCTCGTTAATAATCTAAAATTGTCGTAGTATAGGAGGCAAATTTGGTCTATCAAAAACCACAATCTTTGAATGTTGTGGAATATTTTTACTTGGCAAGTCTACCGAGGTCGAACAAAGGGACACAGCTACTTAGTCATGTGTGAATAAATTCTCAATTTCAGGTCTGCATGATACATTATGCTAATTACAATGTAGTGCCATGATATATGCAATTTTTAGTAGATTTTATGCAATTTAAAGTGATGAATGAGTAATTGTGCAAGGTTACATGTATGTTAAACAAAAGATTACAAAAATACCTCAAAATATGAGCAACAAAATAAAAATTAAATAAGGGTTATTTTAATCACAACATGAAGAACAGTCATCAAATCAGAGCAAGGACAATGATAGCAGGGTCACCATCTATCACAAAAATTCACTTCATTTAAAACAACGGCAGATGGGAAAATTAAACATGCTATGATGTAGAGGATGAAACAAGGATTTAAAACGACACTAAAATCATGCAATTTGGACCCAGGATGCTTAAGTTACGAAGAAAACAATACAGGGGCATAATTGTAATAAAAATGCAAGAAATAAAAAGGATAAATATTACATTTAGGTTCCTGAAGGGACCTAAATGTAAATACCAAAAACCGCATGTGGTCCTCTGCACAATTCTCCATGCACGTAGGGACATTTTTGCAATTTACAGAACTTTTGAGGGCCTTCCTGTAAATTACCCAGGAACGCACGTAAGGCATGTGCCCGGGGACCATTCTACAAATACTAACATCATCAAGGTCTTTCATGTAATTTTCCCAAGCCCTCACGTGCGGTGCACGTGAGGAGCCTAGGCTCGGGAGGCGGCTAAGGCTCGGGGCGCGTGGCATCATCTGGTGGCTTGGGTCGAGGCTCAATGGACCCGAGGATGCTGATTCAGATTGGGGCTCGGCTTGCCCACGTGCCATCATTCTGGCTGTCCGATCCAGATGATCGGATGGCATCTGCTCTTCGTCCTCCGTCGCGGGTCTACCGGAGGAGGCGGGGTTCCAGCGGGCATGATAGAGTTCCTCCACGTGCTGCAAGCTCGCTTGAAGGTCGGAGAAGATGGTTGAGCCCCTGGAGGTGCTGCGAAGCTCTAGGGCTGGTCGGAAGTGTAGGTCGGCGAAGCTTCACCAGAGGAGAAAAGCTGGAAGGAGCTCCGATTCAAACTCCAGCCATTGAGCGTCCTGCATGCATTAGATGATACCCGAAACAAGTGTGTTTGTGCGAATGAGGTGGAATGAGATGGGAGCCGAGCGGAGGTGAAGAAGGTGGTGGCTCAGGGGAGTCCTCCACCGTAACAAGGAAGGAGTTGGGTCGGAGAACGAAGGAGTTCTGAGGAAGGAAATGGGTGCGCGAGAATGATTGATGGATGGCGAAGCTCAGGAGAAGGTCAGGTGAGGGTGGAGGAGTGTGTAGGTGACGGATTAATAAGGAAAAATCAAGAAGAAGAATAAGAAGAGGGCACCTCAACAGAGAGGGGAATCTGGTGGAGGCTGAGCTTGTGCTGGGCTTCGAGGAAAGCCCAGGTCGTCGCCCGGTCTGGTCAACTACGCCAGAGAGCTTGGTGGTGGCGGAGCCAACCGTAACACGGCCATGGTGGCTGTGGGTCAACACCGGGCAAGAGACCATCGTCGCCTCGACGAACCGCCCCTCCGCTATAACAGAGAGGTGAGGGAAGATGGGTCTAAGCCTAGAATTGGTGGACCAGGGTGCTTGAGGCGGGCGATGGCTTAAATAGGTAGCGAATGTACGACGGTTACGTGGCGGGGAGGGTTGCTTGAATGGAGGGTGTGAAGGCTGAGAGCAATGGCGGGGAGAGTTAGGGGTTACGCGAGGGAGATGAGGAATGGGCTACGTGGCGGAGCGTTTTGATGAGTAGGGGGTGGCCTGAGGTGCCTTCCAAAATTGGAAGTGTGTGACGCGTCAGAGAGGATAATGGCTGGCTCGGAGGTAGACGATGATCAGTAACTGTTGGATCTAGCGATCCAACGACTAGAATGGTGGCGCAGATGGGCGATTGGGATCAGATCGAAGGTCTAATCGAACGGTTCTGATCTGAGAGGATATGAATGGTCAGATGGGGTTTTGGCTTCAATCTGATGGTGAGAAACAGTGGGGTGACGTGGAGTGTAGGGAAGCGTTGGATGGTATATGATTAGTTGGTCCTGGTTAAGGCGGAAAGGAGCGGATGGGATTAGATCTGGAGCAGATCCAATGGTGGGAGAGAAAGGAGTGGCGTGGCCTGTGGAGAGGCGTTAGATGATATGGCGATCGGACAGCTGATGTGAAGAGGCGACGTGGCATGAGGAGGAGCGTAGGATGAGGGATGGTTGGGTGGTTGTGATGGAGGCGTGAGTGTGCGTTTGAGATCAGATCTGAAAGTCAGATCTGACGGCTAAGAATGGGCGAGGGATGGACGGTGGAGATGGAGGAGATCTGACGGCCCAGGGAAGCGTCGGGTGGTGGAAGGGGAAGCAGGTCGCGTGGATGGCTCGGAGGGCGCCACGTGGCCCAATCAGAAAATTCAGAAGAATAAATACAAAGAAAAATAAGAAAGAAATAGTTAGAGACAAAATTAGGAAAAAGTTAAAACATGGAAGTTGCTCGTCTCGACAATATCTACGAGTTTAATGTTGAACAAAAAGACAAATGACATCATTTGTACAAAAAGTATTTTTGGAGGTATTTTTAAGGGGGATAAAAATACCGGCTTTTTAGTTTTGATATGTTTTTTGTATTTTTTAGTCTTTTTAATGGTCAGTAAATTATGAACAATTACTCTACCTGATTTTCAGGGGGTTTTGATGATGAAATAATTACATGAAAAATTAGATAAATTAAATATAATTAATTAAGGTTAATTCTACACAATATAATACAGGATAATAATAAAGAATTAATGGTGATTTTTATTGGATTGATTAAGCCAGGAGTTTAATTTGTAGCTTTTAGCATGATGAATACGAGATTCATCAATACCCAACATATCTGCATGGTATGCGTTATAATTAAGTCTAAAGTAGACCTGAAGAACCGAAATGCTCAAGCCTAAAGAAATCCTATGAAATTAAGTGCATTAAGGTCTTCTTGGTCTAAATCTTAAACTTGTAAAAACAATACTTCAAATCCCAAAATTAGGAGAAAACTAGGAAAATATTTTGGATTTAAAAAAAATTGCTTGGGTTTTAAAAAAATAGGAATTTTTACAATTTTTAATGGAGTTTTAGGTATGTGCAGATTTTTTGGTATTTTTTGTAAATAATATAAATAAAAGAAAATTTTGGATTTTTTTGAAAAAACAAAATCAATGTCAAAGAATGAATACATGAAAAGAAATGGATAAAATAGAAATGAAATGCATGAAATGCGATGCATCCCCCCATGCTTAGATTGAGTCATGGCTTGTTGGTGATAATATAGAAAAAAAAGTGGGACACCATGATTGAAGGGAGTGCAGATTCAAGTGATGCAAGATGATCTTTTTTCATTATTTTTCAATTTATTTTGTCCTTTTTTATGGGATTCCCCCATTATTCAAGACTAAGTATAAATAACAGTAAGAAAAAGAAAAAAATATCTTAAGCAGACGTACAAACAAACGATTGATTTTATGCCTAGCCTAGCATGTAGTACTCAGACTTGGTGCAAGGTTAGAGTTTCGACCACTGGTATCAGGCCATCGGGTTCAATTATGGGTTTTAGTCTTTGGTCGTTTACCTGAAGTGTAGCATTAGTACTTGGATATTTAATTTCCACAGAGTCATTACAAAAAAGTTCAGTTACAACATAAGGTCCTCTCCATTTTGGTCAGAGTTTTCTAAGGAATAATTTGAGTCTAGCATAGAACAACCATGACTTTTGATCAATCTTGAAACTTTTCCTTCTTATATGAGCATCGTGTCACTTCGTTATTTTATCTTTGAAGATAAAATTATTGTCATATGCTTGAGATCTTGGTTCCTCTAACTTAGCAAGATCTAGTAATCTTTTCTTCCTAGCACCATTGAAATCAAGGTGGCATTTATGAATAGCCCGGAGGGATTTGCGATGGATCTCTATAGGAAGGTGACATGCTTTGTTGTAAACAATACGGTATGGGCTCATTCCTAAATGGATGCAGAAGGAATTCTGATAAGCCCAAAGAGTAGAAGTTAGGTGTTATGACCAACCCTTTTGATCTGATCTCACAATTTTCTAAAAGCTGGTTTTTACCTCATGATTGGAGTACTCACCCAAACCATTAGTTTGTGGGTGGTATGCATTCGAGACGTAATATTGGAATCCATTCTGTTTAGAAGTCTCTTTACCACATCATTTAAGAAATGTGTTCCTCCATCACTTATGATTACTTTAGGGAGGCCAATGCCAGCTAAAAAATCATTCATAAATTTGACTACAGTCGTGCTATCAACAACACAAGCATGGATTTCTTCAACCCAAAGAGAGACATAATCAACTGCCAGCAATATAATTGATATCCTTGTAAGTTTGTGAATGGCCCCATCAAGTCAATGCCCCGTGTGTTAAAGACTTCGACAACAAGAACTGTTGAAAGAGGCATAGTGTCTCTATGAATCATGGTTCTAGTTGAGTGGCATTTAGAGCATGATCGAACAAATTTGTCATCATCTTTGTATAGTATAGAATAATAAAACCCACATTTTAGGATCTCGGTTGTAGTTCTTCGACCAGAGTGATGTTTTCCACATTCAGAAGTGTGGTAGTGAGCTAGGATACTAGGAATTTATATGTCATGTATACAATGTCTTCGAATTAAATCATCATCTTCCTTAAACAAAGAAGGGAATTTCCCAGTGATAGAATCGAAAAAGAGAAATGGTTTTATCCCTTTTAGGCTTCAGCCAATCCTAGGTAGTCTATGTGACCAGGTAGTTGATTATGTCAGCATACCAAGGTAATTGTGATACAACCAATATAGATTCATCTGGGAAAGTCTCAGAAATCGGCAATTCAGAGTTGGTTGATTTTTTTGTAAGATGTGGTGAGGGTATCTTGGACAGGTGGTTAGCTACTACATTTTGTGCCCCGACTTTATCCTTGATTTCAACATCAAATTTTAGAGCAAAAGTATCCATCGAATCAATCTCAGCTTCGCGTCCTTCTTTGCAAATAAGTATTTGATCCTTACGTAAACTAGAATTTTTTTAATCACCAATAAAAATGGCAAGATAATTAACCAACACCTATCAGTTTCATGTGTGAGTAGGTGAAACAAAGGGTACTGCATGCTTGTCTGAGCCTTGATTGCTTTGATACCCTCCCCTAGACCTTGGGTACTCCATTCATCTTCGAAGATTCATCCACTCATTTGTATATCCATCATACTTCTTCGTTCACCTCAGGTCACCCTCAACGTCAATTATCAATCTTTATACTTAGGCTACTAGCAGCCTAAGTATGGGAGGGACCTGAGTCCCCATGATTTTCTTACTCATCTTTCCTTGCCTTGATCTTAGGTTATTTATAACCAAAGTATAGGGGGGTTCCTCCTCATTTCCCATATATGTTCCAATACTTAAATGGAACAATGGCTTTGTATCATCTAGTGCTATGAGGACATAGTAAATTTTAAGTATAAGGGGGTATACCGTATATACAGTATATGTACTTTAGCTATATTTTGAAATTTTTTAAAAATTTAAACTTTTTGGGCTAAAGAATAATTTAATGAACTAAGTGGACAAGATGTTTTCAAGGTTTTTCTATACTATGTTACACTATATTCAATGAAAATATTTTTGAAAATGATTTGAAAAATGGGTTTTTCTTATTTTGAAAATTTGTTTGAAAAATATTTGGAAAATCTTTATTTGTATGACATGGTATTGAAAAAAAATTAATTTCTTGATTTCAAGGAAAATGAGTCTAACTTTTGTTCTAACACTAATAAAAAATCCATAAAAATGAGAAAAAAATCAAAGTTACTTTAAGATTCCAATTTACTACTAAACCCAAATAAGTAGCCATGTTCAGTGAGGGTTCTCCCTTAGCAGAGTGTGTGGTTGATGAATCCATGATTCATGAACATTTTTGTCACATTTTGTCTTAAAACCCTTAAAAATACATGTAAAAATTCATTAACTTCCACATTTTATCAAAATCCTATTCAGGAATAAAAATGCACTTTTAGGCATTAAAACCATGAAAATAAATAAAGAATATAAAAATAAAGAAAAGAAAAGAAGGCAGATTGTAGATATATATATATATATGTATATATGTACAATATGACTTAGAAAATATAAATATAACTGAAAGATATATTTATATAACCTAACCCTCGAGACCAAGTCAGCATGGATTGGTCCACAAAACAACAAGTAGGGGGAGATAAGGGAAGAAAACCAAAAGATAATTAAAGAACACTCCACACATTATTCACTATTTATCAAATAATCATCAAATCTTCATTGATTTTTAATTAATTCATATGAACATATTTTTACCAAATTCTTTTCCTAATTATTTCTAAAAATGTATGTAAAAAATAAAACTAAGTTAAAAATATAATCATGTATCTATGCCAAGAAATCCAACTTTTTAAATTGTCAAATTCTCAACTTCCGAACATCATAACTTCCTCATATGAAATCCAATTTCATTCTACTCAGCTTTAAAGTTTCTAAAATAATATCCTCTAATTAATAGAGGTGGTTCCATTAAAATGAGGGTCTGTTTGCAAAAAAGTCGGTTTTGGGACCAAATGACAACAGGACTTCTGGGCTATTTATTTTACTAAGAACACATTATTTATAATTTTCTTAATTTTATAATGTTTAATTATTTTCATGTTGTTGTATTTTCATCGTGATTTATTTCAGAATTTTTGGAGCTTATTTATTATTTTAATAAAATCCAAAACCCTAATTTATAGATGAAATTGAACTATTTAACTTATACCTGTATTTATTAATATATCTAAATTATTTTATTAAAATCCACAAAAATTCATAAAGGTGTTATTTATTATTCTAATAATTAAGAAAATATAAAATTAATAAATAAATAATTATTTATTGATTTAAAAATTCAATACCAATTTATTAAGTATTATTTATACTTATTTATTACTATAATATTTATATTCAAATAAGATTGATTATTTACAAAAAAATTAATTATACCATAATTTAGATAATTTAATTATATATATTTTTCATTTTTTATCCCTCTTTAAAATAATGTTATTTATTATTTATTATCTAATTTAGATTGAATTTTGCATACCTGGCCAACCTGATGCTGACACGTGTCAGCACGGGCTCTTCTTCTTTAAGAAGCCGGTGTGGCTTCTGTTCCACAAGCCAAAGTTCAACAAATTATTCCGTGCCACCACTAACAACCTCGCTCGATCCTAACCTTTCGTTCTCTTCCCCTAACAACCATCATGGATGCCGGCCAATAGATCCACCTTAGAGCTTCGCCATTGCATCTATAAAAGGCCATGAAATTGGCATAACTAACTTAGTCTTCTTCAACAACATGAAAGCCACCACTTCCAAAACCGACCCCTCTCCTTCCAAGCTCTGTGACGGCCAACTTCAATGGTGACAGCTCCAGTTAGCCGCCCCACGTGGAAGATGATTATTGGAGGAGAAGCTCCAAGGTGCATCACCACCTTGCATCGCCGTCCAACGTTGCGTTCAGCTCCGGGAAGATCGACCATCGAGCCGTCATCTGAGGTAAATAAACCTCTCTTCACAATTCTAATCCACTGTTGATGCGATTTTACGCGGTTTAAAAAGTTAGTTTTACCATGTCGTTGTTGTTACACGAAAAAATGCAATCAAACAAATAATATTACAACTACAAGCATGATAAAAATACACAAGTTGTATAGTGCAAGTAGAGGTTTGTATCCACAGGGACCAAGCAAATTTGTGATATTTGTTCTTCTTTCAAACTTAAATCAAATCTTAAATCCTTTGTGATGAAAGGCAGATGATGGAAAATCACGATCTACGGTGAAAGTATTTCCAAGAGCTTATATTGACTAAATATGGATGTGAGTGCAACTAAGAGAAGGAATGGGGTTTAACTCGCAACTTAATAAGGATGAATTGAGGATTACTTGCAACATTTCAAGATGTAATAAAATATTTGAGAGTTGTAATGCATATTAAAAACAAAATATAGTAAATAATAGACATTACCAAACAAGTTTTTCCATCTTAAACAAGAGCAACTAATATCACAAAATGCATGAGAGATATAAAAATAAGAAAGGAAATGCTTCTCTATCCAAATGACGATGGCGACGACGACTATCACAGATGCGCGAGCTGCTATATGGGGAGAGGAACACCGCACAAAAAATTTTCGTCGCACGAGTGACGGGATGTTGATGGTCACTAGAAGATAACAAGCTAGAGTTGGTTGCGTGTATGCCAGTTGCTGGACGATTGCCGGTGCGCGGTGGCTGAGAGCTGGAGTTGTCGTGAAGGTGCACGACTAGAGTAAACCGCGGGGAGGAGACCGCATCGAGGAAGGGGGTTGTTGACGCTACACCTGTGCCTGCATGAGAAAAAATGAGAGGGAGGGAGATGGAAATAAGAGAGAAAGGAGGCGTGAGGGAGAGGGGTGCGAGAGAGAAGAGAAAAATGGGAGAGAGAGTGTGCGTGAGAGAAGAAAAATGAGAGGGAGGTGTGCGTGAGTTGAGGGAGTGGGAGGAGAGGGGGCATCATTTTATAATAGAGACATCCCATGCAAGTGAAGACAAAATACCATTATTAGTGTATGAAGAGTTAATTTGTTTTTGCATGGGGAAGACGTATGTGTCGGCTAGAATGCATGGGAATGGGAGAGGTATTTTTATTATTTGTATGGGGAAGGCATAATAAGGGTGGCTCTATGCATGATAATAAAGAGTGGGTCTTTTACACTAAACCCCCTCCTATTTCTTCCCAATAAAAAGGTGAAGTGAAATGTGTTGGATGTTTTATATTATAAGCATGCCCAATAGTTCTTCATTTTCTTTGATAACAACAAGTCTGAACTTTATAGTTGATAATTAATCTCAGTATAGGATTATGATTTTTATATGTGAATGATGATTTTATCTCCTCTGTGTATAGGATGCAATTTATGTGGATTTGAAGTTTATACATCAAAGATTAATGTTGTACTTCACATAATTTAAGCATGTTATACTAGTATATAATATGATCATCACACCCCCATACTTAAGTCTTGCTAGTCCCGAGCAAGAATAAGATAAGCAATAGTGAAGGGCAAGGAGAATAGCCAAGATAGATCTGGTGAGGGTTTGCAGTAGACATACCCACAAAGTCTCGAGTTTTCAGATCCTAACCTCACAAATACACGAACTTCAGTAGAGTTGACCCATGGATTAATGATTTGTTCGAATTGTGGACTTGACTCGAGTTTTGTAGTTTCAACAGCCTCTCGGTTCCAACAACATCAGACATGGTTTCAGAAGGTCGATCTGGTCAGCTCATCCCTAAGATACAAGCATTCTCTTTGACTTTGAATGGATATAAACAGTGTTAGTGATATTTTAGCTTTCATGAGTCAAGAGAAACTAGCTAACAACACAATCTATCAAGCTACCGAATGATTCCCTACTCATATAGCCTCGGTCCTCACCTGAATTCAGGCATATTCTCTTTTCACCCAAGTATGTCAGCATAAAGAAATAGGTCATAATTCTTTGGAAAATGGGACTTAACTTTCGGGGTTTTCCGTCGACCGCTTTGGTCCGTTGCTCTCATTCTTTTCCTTTTGCAGAGCATAACCCTGGGCCTCTTTAGGCCTCTTTTAAAAATTTAGGTAGCATCATTGGGCTGCTACCACAGCTTTTTGGTGGAGAAGGGTTATTTGGTGGTCTTCTTTCCTTGCTTTTGCTTCGCACATCTTTGCATGATTGGTGGTTTTTTGGCATTTGTATTGTGATATGCCTTTTTGTGGTGTTTTTTTGTTTTGGGTTTGGCATCAAAAGGTAGTATCGGCTTAATATTGACTTTGGAGGCATGATACTGGTTTATTTGCTGACATACTTAGACTAGAGAGATCATGTTGCTCCTGAGTCAAGTTCCTTCATTAGCTATAGATAAGGTTCAGGCATTGGCACAACCAAGAGGAGAACTCCTCACCTCAACTAGATTGTAATTGTATCTCGTAAAATAAACTCAATCAATCTAAGTGCAATGTGCAGATGCTTAATATCCACTGAAGAGTTTAAGAGTGCTACTAGTTTCTGAGGTGATCTAGTTAGATACAGAAGTTCATTCGCCAGTAGAGTTAAGGGAACTGAGAGAATAAAGTCCATATGGACCTGAAGAAAGCTTAAAAACTCATGCCTAGTGAAATTCTGATGGAGTTAAGTGGATTAGGGTCAACTCAACCTTTGTCTATGATTTATGCAGTGAAGATCTGATTTCTCAAAATAGGATAACTAGGAAGGATTGTATTTTTGGTGGTTTTCTTGCTTTTGAAAATATTTAGGGGAATTTTTGCAAAAGAGAGATTTTTTTTGGAGAAGAGTATGCAATTTTGAAAAACTATGCAGACACACCCCCCCATACTTATGAGAAACCATGTCCTCATGGTGAAGACAATGCATAACAGGAGGATCAGAAGGGATGTGAAATGTAAAAGTATTTTTGGTTTTTTGTGAAGTGTGGAGGTGGACCCCCATACTTATCTAATGCAGTGCAGTAAAGAGAATGATACAAAGAAAGGAAAAGATACCTATGGGTGTGGACCCACAAAATGTTGTTGGTTTAACGTCCCAACTCGACAATTCAGCTTATCAAGAGTATCCAGTGTTGCATGTGAGTGCAGAAGCTGTATTTAGAAAACCCAAATGAAACTCTTGATATGATACGGATATCCTGACCCAGATGTGAGAGTGCGGTTGATGAATTTGATAAATGTGTGCTCTCATTAATACGGTGAAGACATTAATTGGTTGATGAATCGGAATGAGAGATGAATCAGTTTGATCTTGGATTGGATGTGATGGGATGGAATTGGGTGGACTGGTGAAGGGCTCATGGACCAGATATGATATATTGAAGTCGATCTCTACATGATCAAGAATTGATTCCTCAATGAGGTCCTCTATATATTGTGATAAATCATCATTTTCCCTCAAATAATCATCATGGCTATCCTCGGTGGCATCTATTGTGAATTTCATTTCAGTTCTCTTCTTGAGCCACAAAGATGATTCTTTCCAAGACATATGATTAGGAGATTCAGAGGCCAGGAGTCAGGGGAAATTGGCAAATGGATGATTTTCTTCGATTGTTTTGAGTAGTTCCTCGGTATCATCCCAAAAAGGATCAGAGAATAGAAAATCACTCTGATCAGACTCGGTAGTAGAAAATCTATTCATATAGTCATCGACTGAATTCATTTGATCTTCTTTCCTTGTGGTGGGGGTAATGGAATTGTAAATTTCATCTTTGAACGAGTCATCATAAAAAATCTTCAGCATATCATCATGTGTTGGTTGGAAGGGAGTTTTGGTGCATGAAGAGGTCAACTCATTGTCTGATATATCCTCAGAGACTAACTCAAAATCAATATTTTCCTTAATTGAAAAATCACATCCGGAATCAACATCAAATGATATATCTCCTTTTGTTTCTTCTTCCCGCTCAACATAAGTGACATCCTCAATTTCAACTTTTGTCTCAGACCAATCAATATCATTAATACACTGAGGTTCATAACTTTCAAAATCGTCTGAGGAAGGATCAATGCTATCACCAAAACATGCCTTCATCTTTGGCATACCCAGGGCTGAAGTTAATTTGAGATCAGTATTTAGTGTTTCCCAGGCTTCATCTAATTCTAAAATTTCCCGATCAGTGAGAGGACATGGTGGGCTTCAAGTGCAGAGTCTAGATGAGACATGTCCTTATGAGTGAGTTGCGAGGTGTTCGGACTAACCTCCAGAGGGTCTTTGGTGAGATGGATGGGGGCAAAATCATCATGAATAACACAGTTCTCTATCCATCCACAGTCCTCAATTTCAGAGTCACCAGAAGTAGGGGTGACATGATCCACGGGAATATTTTCATCATTGATTTTCAATTCCACTTTCTCATCTTCACAGTCAAAATGTGCCTTGGCAGTGGCCAAGAACGGTCGTTCAAGTATGTTGGGTCTCTCACTTGGTGTATTGGCTTCATTGGACTTTTGTTGTGTTGCAGCCAATTGCTGAATGGCATGGGTCAAAGCATCAAAATCCACAGCTGAGGTTGGTTGTGTTAGTAAGGGCTCAATCAGCTGTTTGGGCTGGGTGTGATTTTGGACCCAATGGACTGTGTCCTCTTCTGCAGAGAAATAATGTGTGTTGATTGGTGGTGGTCGGATGAGAGGAGCTATGGTATGTCAGATTGTCGCATTCTCCTCTCAAAAGTTGTACCTGTTGGAAGATGAGGTCCATGGTGTTCGGTTTCTCTGCTCCCATGTCTCCTAGGTTAGGTGAATTTTCAGATTTTTCAGTCGAAGGAGACGGATAGGGTCGTAATATAAAGACTGTTGCAATGGATTTTTCAGAGACCTACGACCTAGCATACACAGCACAATACACCAGACAATTTGTTGATTCACCAACTCACACAAAAATTGCCGCGAAAGCGGTTATCTTTTCGATTTTAGTTTAGTGATTCAACAAAAGTTTTCAGAGAAATTAGAGTCCTTAAAGATGAGGTGGGTGTGGAAGATTGTCAGAAATTGATGTCCTAATCTGGTTAGGGGATCCAGGGTGCGGTACTCAGATCGTTAGATCTGATCTTCCCACAAGAACCTGTGCCCAACGTGTCGAGGAGTTACGATTTCTCTCTGCAATCCCACGTAACACCAAGGATTTTTGTCACTATCCAAGGGTTCTATGTGCTCGTGATTTTTGTGTCATACACGTGCATCAAAACAAGCATTCAGAAATTTTTCCCGCTTTCTGCTCGGACCACTGCGGTAGCCTTTCAAGCTTATCTTTTTAATATGATCAAGCATGATTTTGATGGTCTTTGAATTAGATTATCAGAGGAAGAAGACCACAGAGATGATGCAATCAAGAACTTTTTTTATTTTTTTCAGTTTAATTCGATGTGCAAACAAATGCATGAAATATAAATCTTAGAATGCCTAAGTGAGAAAGAAAGCTCACAGTGCATGCACTTCTGGCGCTAAATCCGTAATATTTTGTCCTGTAGATGGTGAGCTTTTCCGAGAAGGGGGAATTTTTTTTACTTAGAACAAGTTACAAGTTTGCAAAAAAATACATGGATTCTTCATTTTTTTCTTTTTTCGGGGTTCAAGTACCTAAAATAAGAAAAATGCACGGATTAGAATATTGAAAACAAGTTGAAAGTGAAGAAAAAATTGCAAATGTTGCCTAGTCCCCGGCAACGGCGCCAAAATGTTGATGTGATTTTACGCGGTTTAAAAAGATAGTTTTACCACGTCGTTGTTGTTCCACGAAAAACCGCAATCAAACAAATAATATTACAACTACAAGCATGATAAAAATACACAAGTTGTATAGTGCAAGTAGAGGTTCGTATCCACAGGGACCAAGCAAATTTGCGATATTTGTTCTTCTTTCAAACTTAAATCAAATCTTAAATCCTTTGTGATGAAAGACAGATGATGGAAAATTACGATCTACGGTGAAAGTATTTCCAAGAGCTTATATTGACTAAATATGGATGTGAGTGCAACTAAGAGAAGGGATGGGGTTTAACTCGCAACTTAATAAGGATGAATTGAGGATTACTTGCAACATTTCAAGATGTAATAAAATATTTGAGAATTGTAATGCATATTAAAAACAAACTATGGTAAATAATAGACATTACCAAACAAGTTTTTCCATCTTAAACAAGAGCAACTAATATCACAAAATGCATGAGAGATATAAAAATAAGAAAGGAAATGCTTCTCTATCCAAATGACGATGGCGACGACGACTATCACAGATGCGCGAGCTGCTATATGGGGAGAGGAACACCGCACAAAAAATTGTCGTCGCACGAGTGACGGGATGTTGATGGTCACTAGAAGATAACAAGCTAGAGTTGGTTGTGCGTATGCCGGTTGCTGGACGATTGCCGGTGTGCGGTGTCTGCGAGCTGGAGTTGTCGTGAAGGTGCACGGCTAGAGTAAACCGCGAGGAGGAGACCGCGTCGAGGAAGGGGGCTGTTGACGCTACACCTGTGCCTGCATGAGAAAAAACGAGAGGGAGGGAGATGGAAATAAGAGAGAAAGGAGGCGTGAGGGAGAGGGGTGCGAGAGAGAAGAGAAAAATGGGAGAGAGTGTGCGAGAGAGAAGAAAAATGAGAGGGAGGTGTGCGTGAGTTGAGGGAGTGGGAGGAGAGGGGGCATCATTTTATAATAGAGACATCCCATGCAAGTGAAGACAAAATACCATTATTAGTGTATGGAGAGTTAATTTGTTTTTGCATGGGGAAGACATATGTGTCGGCTAGAATGCATGGGAATGGGAGAGGTATTTTTATTATTTGTATGGGGAAGGCATAATAAGGGTGGCTCTATGCATGATAATAAAGAGTGGGTCTTTTACACTAAACCCCCTCCTATTTCTTCCCAATAAAAAGGTGAAGTGAAATGTGTTGGATGTTTTATATTATAAGCATGCCCAATAGTTCTTCATTTTCTTTGATAACAACAAGTCTGAACTTTATAGTTGATAATTAATCTCGGTATAGGATTATGATTTTTATATGTGAATGATGATTTTATCTCCTCTGTGTATAGGATGCAATTTATGTGGATTTGAAGTTTATACATCAAAGATTAATGTTGTACTTCACATAATTTAAGCATGTTATACTAGTATATAATATGATCATCATCCACCACCTTTGCTAATTCTTTTCTTGAAGATTGTGTTGTATTTAGGATAGTTAATCGCGTCATTAGCTTCACCAATCATTCTTCTTAGACGCCCATACAAATCACCTATTCCATCCAATTAAAAATCAAACCATCTCGTGATTCAATTTCACTACTTTTCATTCCAATTTTCATATATTCTGGAAACACTATTTTCATCTTGTAATCCTTAATCCTTTGGCTGATTGCTTCGCAAATCGAGCACATAAATTCATTCTTTGCAGGATCAACTTTCATCTGGAACAAATCTCAAAGCAACTGGAACTCCCAAACACAATCAATTCACATCTGAAGAAGGCGCAACAACCCAGCAGCTCTAGGATCAGAGTTGGGACCGCCAACTTCATCGACTGATATCCATCGACTTCCGCCATCTATGGAGGAGTACTACCACGGATGAGCTCGAGGGGTGGAGGAGTCACCCCTCTTGCCCCATCAGAGGCCCCAGACCATCTTCAGTTGCCGGAGAAAAGTCGGAGAAGGAAGCCCTGCCGTCAGTTGTGCAACTGACCTCAAGAACAGTTAGAATAGCTAGAGGTTATAGGTGCACGACATGTGGCGCACTTGGACGGTCCGGATCACACGTCAGATTCTAATCGGAGTCATTCAAAGCAAAACGGTGGAATAATTGCATCTTAAGACCAGCCGAGTTCTTGATTTCAAACGCGCCCCAGATATTTCTAGAAATTGCATTTAGGTCCCTACGTTTCTTTTCATTTCAGTCCCTACAAGGACCTTTCTGTAACAAAAACTATATACTTTTCTTTGTAGTTATGCCCCTGGCTTGTAGGGGTTGTTTGGACCTCGTATTTTTCATATTTTACCGCAATTTTTCTAGGGTACCTTGATAACTACCCAAGACCATTTTAGAGTATTTTTCCCGTATTTTTCGTCGCCTTATTTTGTTGTTTTGATTTTCAACATCTCGAGTTGATTTTCAATCGTATTTCCTTTCAATTATCTTCCTTTGTAAAATCAAGAATAAAAGAATATTCTCTTATAATTTTTTACTTGACTCAAAAATCGTAGTTTAAATATTCTGCCTCCTTGAATTCGATCCAGGCACACTCACCTGGTAAAATTAGTAGTGAAAGATAAAATAGGAACTACGATTTTATCTCCTTCCTATTTTATCGCATTTTGTTTGATTCAACGCGGTTCCTTCTCTATGGCTTTCTACACTGACAATCTTTTAACCGCAGCTCAGGACCGTGTTATCAAAATGGAGCCGTTGCCGGGGAAGCGTTATTACGACAACGTTTTTTGACTCGATTTTCTCTCATATTCTTGATTTTACAAATTATGTTTTCTTTCAATTTTTGATTTACTGCTTGTTCTTCAGTCTTTACGGCTTTCGTGTTTCTTTGAAATTTTTTGTGTACGGTTTTTTGTGTATTTTTGTTCTTCCTTAACTAATCTTTGCAGAGCCTGCAGGTTCAGTCGTTTTCCTTGAAAGCCAAAGCAGTTGAAAGTACAGAGACCGAGATTTTCAGTTGTTGAGGGCAGGATAAGTTAGGGTATGTGTTGTATCTTCTTCGTTTCTTTCTGTAAAAAAAAGGAAAAAGGGCACTTGCCCGTGTTTTTGTTTTCTTTAGAAAGGGGCCCCATAAGGGCATTCCGACTAGTACCTCCCCTCCCATTTTCTTCGGGGTTGGATTCACCGAGTGTCGTGCATTCGGGGGATCAGGGCAACCACCATGGTTTTTCTCGCATCGTCGATTCTTCATGGCTTTTCACGTGGCTAGGTGCTTGCTTAGGAGTTTTTGTTTTCTTTTCCTATATGATTGCGCTTTCATAGTTAGTCTTAGGACTCGCAACATAGGTGCATGATTTTAGGATTTCTAAAAATATTACAAAAGACATTCGTTAGACGCTTGTCTGAAAAAACTCAAAAAATATATAACCAAAAATAAAATCGGGATTGCTTAAGTATCTGACCTAAAACAAACGAAAGGATCAATTGATTTGGGAGAGTAATCCTCGCACATGTACTTCTCAGATTTCGCAAGTGAGAGACGGCCCTTAAGGATAGAACCAAAAACCTGTATTTCTTTCAAAATACTACTTAGTCCATACAACTAATCACTGTTTTTCAATGGGTACGCTCGGATAGCCGGAAACGATCTGAGTTTACTTAGCAGAGTGGGTGGTTTAGAGGACACTGCGTAAGGCTCCGTCCTCAAGTAACATGGGTAGCCGGAAACGGTCCGTACTTACTCCCATACTGGCTAAGAACAAGTGGTTTTCTGTAAGGACTCGGGACAGTATTGAGGGAAACTTTAGGCACCTATCAGCTCGCGATAATCGGAGAATACATTTGTATGTTAATACAATCCTAAAATCGACAAGATAAACAACCGAACTCTTACGGTCATCATCAGTTTGTGTTGGTGAAAACGAGGTTTGCTTTGTGTTTGTTTGCGGGGCGTAAGTTACCATGGCTTTTACGCATTTCCCATCTCTCTTGAATCGATAATCGTTCTCTCCCGATTACTCTCTTGACATCGAAGATGACGACCTTTGCTAATTCTTTTCTCAAAGATTGTGTCGTATTTAGGATAGTTAATCGCATCATTAGCTTCACCAATCATTCTTCTTAGACGCCCATACAAATCACCTATTCCATCCAATTAAAAATCAAACCATCTCATGATTCAATTTCACTACTTTTCATTTCAATTTTCATCTATTCTAGAAAAACTATTTTGATCTTGCAATCCCTAATGCTTCGGTCGATTTCTTTGCTAATTAAGCACATAAATTCATTATTTGCAGGATCAACTTTCATATGGAGCAAATCTCAGAGCAAATGGAACTCCCAAACACAATCAATTCACATCTGAAGAAGGTGCAACAACCTAGCAGCTCCAGGATCAGAGTTGGGACTGCCAACTTCATCGACTGATATCCATCGACTTCCGCCATCTACGGAGGCGTACTATTGTAGGTGAGCTCGAGGGGTGAAGGAGTCACCCCTCTGGCCCCACCGGAGGCCCCAGACCATCTTCAGTTGCTGGAGAAAACTCGGAGAAGGAAGCCATGTTGCCAGCTGGGCAACCGACCTCAAGAACAGTTGGAACAACCAGAGGCTACAGGTGCTTGACACATGGCGTACTTGTACGGTCCGGATCACATGTCAGATTCTAATCTGAGTCGTTCAAAGCAAAACGGTGGAATAATTGCATCTTAAACCCAATCGAGTTCCTGATTGCAAACACACCCTAGAGATTTCCAAAAATTGCATTTAGGTCCCCACATAGGGACATAAATGCAGTTCTTTTAGTTTCTTTTCATTTTAGTCCCTAGAGGGACCTTTATGTAACAAAAACTATATTTTTCTTTACAGTTATGCCCCTGGCTTGTAGGGGTTGTTTGGACCTCGTATTTTTCGTATTTTGTCGCAATTAAGGTAGCTTAATAACTACCTAAGACCTTTTTCGAGTATTTTTTCTCGTATTTTTTGTTGCTTTGTTTTGTTGTTTTCATTTTCAACATCTTGAGTTGATTTTCAATCCTATTTCCTTTCAATTTTCTTCCTTTGTAAAATCAAGAATAAAAGAAGATTTTCTTGGAATTCTTTCCTTGACTCAAAAACTGTAGTTTAAATATTCTGCCTCCTTGAGTTTGACCCAGGCACACGCTCCTGGTAAAATTAGTAGTGAACGATAAAATAGGAACCGTGATTTTATCTCCTTCCTATTTTATCGCATTTTGTTTGATTCAATGTGGTTCCATCTTTGCGGCTTTCTACATCGACAATCTTGTAACTGCAGGATGGGACCGTGTTATCAGTGGTTTAGAGGACATCGCGTAAGGCTCCGTCCTCAAGAAACGGGTTCTGGCATGAACTTACACCTATACTGGCTGAATGCAAATGCATCTACTCATTTAATTTTAGGCAGTCATGATGTCTTTTAAAGCCTTCATATAATTTGAAAAAAAATAAAAAAATAATTGGATGAAGGAGTTGGATTAAATCCCCTACATTTTCACTTCCACTCAGGATCAGAAATGTTATAGAATACTAGGTTTATGAGGACTTGAGATTTTAGGTTAACCAGCCTTAGTCATCAGGGTCATAGACTTAATCATCCACATTTCCCTAAGTTTGCTAGATGTGCGTGCTATATTGCATGCTGAGTTTCTACCTTAAGAATGTGATCAGCACTTCGCATACACGATTGCAGTCATGATGAGATGAGTTGTAATTTCACTCGAGGGACTGGGATGAGGGATTCGAGTCTGGACTTGATCTAATGATGCTCGAGGATGGGATAAAATCATTGAAGGCTTCATGAAACCTTAGTGTCAGCATTTTAGCCAGTATGAGAACTTGGTTCTTGTACTAATCTCTTGATATTTACCTAAGTGCTAGGGTGTAAAATAAATAAATAAATAAATAATCTTGATCAGTGTGCACCAACTTTTGGTAAAAGCAGTGGAGCTAGCTAAAATAATACAAAGCAAAGAAATATCATTGTTGAAAGAAAAGCTCTCATTCCACAAAGTCAATCATCAAAGAGCTTCCACCAAAGGCGAGCGCTCCCAACCATTTCAAAGTGTTCACTTGGACCACCACTATTAGGACCAGGAGTTGGGCTTTCCCCAAAAAAGGACCCTGCATCGTAAATGCTACAGGTCTGGGTGTAGAAGGTACGATAGGTACTCAAAGGCACACCTCGGTGTATTCCCATGAAAACAAGTGCATACGACTCCAACTTCTCTTGACAGACGCAATGATCAACACCAAAATATATATATGTGTTGAGTAATAAGGCACTTGAGAGAATCCTTGTTTCGATGAGAGGGAGACAAGAAATGACACAATCCGATGCTCTCCAACAGTTGGCCTTCCATCTACACTTTTAAGTCTGACAACTAAAGAGATGGTGGACTGGATGAAAGAAATGGTTTATTCCCTAGTGTTGAGGGTCAGGTTCTTAGGAGAGTCTCTTGGACTGGAACCTTTGGTGACATTGCTACTATACTCTCATGAATGTAGTCAACACGTAAATTCATATCCTTAGTTTATACGTATCAAAGAGAGAGTCTGGATTATTAGAGGAATTGGATGCCTCTTGATTAAGGATGGGTTGATCTCTGAGATTTTGATCTCTAAAATTGGGAATTTTTGAACGGATCAGATCATGTATGCACATGCACAAGGGGGTTAATCCAGATCATTCATTTTTTTGGTGCTCGAGGACGAACATAGTTTAAGTATATGGGGTTGATGAAACCTAATTTCATTGTCTTAATTAGCAGATATTAACCCCCTTGCTTAAATTAATGTCCACAAAAACCAGATTAATCCTTGTATTTATCTAAGCCTTGGAATAAAATAAAAATACAAAAAATAAAATAAAAAATGTAGTGCTTTAAGCCTTTAAAAACTTACAAAAATATTTCTCCCTTGATTTGACCTCATTTCCATTTTTGATCAACATAAAACTTGTAGATCTCATCAAGATCTACAACTTTCATGTTTTGAATTTTTCAAATTCGACCTCTTTTTCCCTCCTTTTCATATTCTTCTTCTTAATAATCTGATTGGGCCATGTGGCTCTATCTGGTTGAGCTATGTGGCCCGCTTCCAGCGTGCCACTAGCCCTTTACTTCTTGTCGTTCGATCACCTTCCTTCCCTTCCATCACAGCAGCTTTTTATCGCTTCAAATCGATTCGATCAATCCCCTGATCACAACTCCTCCATTCCTTGGCGCTTCTCTCCCCGCTCACCATGTGTTGCCTTTTGCACCGCCCGATCTTCTTCACCCCAGCCATCATCCTTTCTGTTGATCTTACACCCTTCGATCAAGGCCTTGAATCCATCTCAACCATTCTCTACCGCCCTCTTACCCTCACACCACATGGCGCTATCCTAGCACTTGATCTCCCCATCCCCGCTCTAATCCCAACCGCTCGTAATCGCCCCTTTCGTAGCCGTTAAATCACGAGATCCAACGATTGAGACATCTTCTTCCACCTTCGGATCGCCCTCACCCACGTCACCCATCATCACAACCATCCGTGCCCTTTCTATTTTCCCGACCACATCCGCCATCTTCTCCATTCTCCAACCAGCCCACAATAGAGCCCGATCCTCTACCATCCTCGCGAGCCACGTGGGTCGCCTCATAATCGCTCCTCACGCTCCATATCTTCCGCTCAATCACGATGTCCTACACCAGAATTGGCAACCTCCCACATTCAAATATCGCACCTTCGCCGAACTTCCGCTCTGTTCACCATTACGCAGGACTACTCCCTTCCCTTATCCTCCTCCCCGTGATAGGGGAGGATCGATCGAGGAGCGAGGACGACGGCATGCCTCCGGTGATGACCCCTCGTGGTGCTTCGCCACCGCCAAGCTGCCTCTAGTAGCTGCAGGGGTCCAGCGATGACCCGAGGTCCTCCTAGGTACTCAAGCCCAAGCTCCTCGCCCGCCATTGCTCAGGTAAGCATCTCCGATACTCTTTTGATTTTTTGTTGATTTTCTCTAAATTTATTAGGATTTTCCATGCAAGTTCACCCTCTATAGACCATCACATGAGCTTCACCCATCCACGCTCATCTTCGCGCATCCATTAGAGATATACCTTCTCTTCTCCATAGCCTGGCCACCTCCGACCCATCTCCTCCACCCTTCCCGACGGAGGAGCATCGAGCCTTCACCTCATCCATTTGCATAGGCTCCCCATCTCAACCACTATGTAATTTGCAATTGCTTTGGCTATGTAGACTAGAATTGCAGGTCACCCATTTCAATGGCCGGAGCTGTGGTCGGAGCATCCTTCGCGGGTGTCACCGTCGCCTTCCAATCGAACACCAAATCTTCTAGGTCGTCCAGCCACTTCGTCGAGTTTCGACGATAATCTTCAACCATCCAGGAGTAACCGGAGGTCTTCACCGAGCATGCTAGACGATGGCGGAGCTAGGAAGACTTCTCTAAAGGACAGAACCCACTGCCACCATCGCGATAAAGGAAGAAGATATAGTGACCCTTGGATGGAAGCCTCCTGTGCTCATCCAATGGTCCACAGGAGACCATGTCGACATCTACACGCATTACAGTTGCCGTATGATCGTATTGATCAAATGGATCACGAGGAGCCACGTCGTCTTTATCAGGAGCTACAACTGCCATCTGATCCTTATGATCCGACAGACCACAGGTGTCCACGTGTCATTCCAAGCCAGCCTCCGAGCCTTCTATCCAAGCCTGTAAGTTCATGCATTCCAAGCCATAATTGAAGCACCAGAGTGACTCCGAGCCATCACCGAACCTGCATAGCCACCCAAACTTCGCACTCACCTGCCAGTCATGTGCCTGGCTGGGTATTTTACAGGGACACCCCGCCAGCTACTATATATTACAGATGGATCCTGATAGCATGTGCATCTCACGCGTGCTTGGGGTAATTTTCACTCGACCCCTTGACGAGTCGCTAAATACGATGATTAATTTGGGTACGTTGTAGTACGCATACTTAGCGATTCAATCAAAACCGAGAGAAGATCTCCGTGAAGAGTGTCTCAGATTAATTTATATCTCGGGCAAGTCCGGGGTCGAACACAGGGAGGCAAAGAAACAACTTCGGGTTAATTTGAAACATTAGATGTAGATTTCCAGTACGGATATTTTTGTATATTTTTTTAATGCAAAAACAAATGCAAATGCAAATGCGGCTGAATTAATACACTAAGAAAGCATACAATTTAGCCAAACTAATTTGAATAGAAAAAATCCAATTTATCCAAGTTATATTTTTCCTACGATCCTAATCCAATAACGAATGAAAGACACTTTTTTTGAATTTTATGGTTTAAAATGCAATGAAAAATGCACATTTTTATGGATATTTTCGCAATTTTCCATACAAACAGGAAGCAAAAATCATGAAAGTTTTGCTTGAATTAAAACATGATGAAATGAGACTATAGTAATTTTTTTGGAATTTTCTGACAAAATGTGAATTTTTTATGCATTTTTTAGTGAAAACAGAGTGACTGTGAGTAATTAAATCCTAATAATTCCACAATGTCAACTAAGCCAATGAGCAAATTATATCAAAAAGGTATTTTTATATGCAATCCAGGAGATTTGAAGTTTTGTAGAAAGAATGTACGTGGATTTAATTAAAAATCAAATACGAAAATCACTCTATGATTTATTTCATGCACAAGACAATTCCAATTGCGATGAAATTTGGATAATAATTAGGTCATATGTTAACACATCATACCTGATTTTTTAAGAATTTTTGGAGCAACCGTGAATTAGATATGAGTTTAAGAATTCAGATTGGGTAAAATATGCAAAATTTCACTTAAGCAATTTTAGTGAATTCATCATAACTCACAAAAATACAAATAAATATGAAAATGGTAGTCAATTAGTTGCTCAACATCATGCTATTTTTCATTGAATAAAATGATGCGACATTGGTGTCCAAATTAATATATAAAGATAGGGGTATCTGTGCAATTTCAGGAAAGAAAACTCACGAGCAAACTTTATACATGGACTACTTACAGAAACATGAAATAACAAAGAAATAAAATGATGGTGGGGTGAAAGTAACAAGGAAATAAAATGTGAGATAAACAAAATAACAAGGGATATGAGAGGAAATACTTACCAGAGGTTCGCCGAATTTGCGGAGCAGCTACGCTGGACTCCTGTCGTCGCTTCGATCCGATTGGTAAAATCAAAATCGGAGAAGCTACACGAGCTCGATGAGGAATTTCGTGACGCGGAGCGGAGCTCCCCAGATCTCGCCTGAAGGAGGTCGTCGCTTGAGGAAGACGCTTGGCCGCTATCACCAACAAAACACTCCAAGCTCTCTCCTTTTTCTATTAGAATGTGCGGATGAGAAAAAATGATGATGTACAAATGAATTTAAAGAGAAGAGAAAGGGAGGTTAGAATGGTGGTTGTGTTGAATGGGAAGTTATATTATTGGTGGAGTTGAATGAGAGGTTGGTGGAAGAATATGGAGTGGAATGGGGGTTATTAAAAATGGTGGAGTTGAATGGAAGTTGGTGGTAGAAGAGAAGTTATTGTAGAGAATGTTAATTTAAATAAAATACAAAAACTAGGCTACTGAAAAGGGAGACTAAAAATAAAAAGAGAAAAAGTGGAGAATTTACAAAAGATTACAAACAATATGTACATTTTTTTGTTTGCTTTTCTAATTTATATTTTTTTATCTTTTTAATAGTAGATATTTACAATAGGAAAATACAATAAAATACTATAATTAAAATACAACACAACTATGATTTTTTTTGTATTTTTAATAATTAGGAAAGATAAAAAATGAAGAAAGAATGAATATTTACATAATATACAATGTACATCTAGGTCCCAAAACCCAACTTTTGCAAATAAGATCCGATTTTAATGAAACCACTTCTGTTGGATAGATAATTTTCTAACTTGAACTTTAAAAATGAGTTTGGTGAATTTGGAGTTCATACGGAGCGGGAATTTGGCTTGGAAGTTGGACTTTACGGCTTTTTTTCTCTTTGGGATCTAGTAGCATTTATTTGAGATGAAACTTGTTTTGCATTTTTTGTATTTTTATATATATTTTTATGAACAAGTTAGAGGAAGAATTAGCCAAAAAGGAGTTGAAATAAAATTGATGATAATACATGAATTGTTGGGCTATTTACAGATGAAAAACTCCTTTAACTTTGCGGCTTTTTATTGTTGATTTTATTTGCACTATCCAATGTACATTAATTAGTGTGTTTTATTTACAAGAGTTATTTTGTTAATTTATTGATTTTATGGACATTTAATTGAGAATTTGTTCAGGGATTTTGCTAAGACCAATATATTTAGATGATGAATCGCGGATCCATCACCCCCTATACTTAAACTTCACTAGTCCTCGAGCAAATAAAGAATGAATAAGTTGGATTAAACCCTGACTGTGCATGTGAATACAAGACTTGATCTGTTCAAGAACTCTCGATTGTAGAGATCCAAAAATTCTAAGATGAACCAAGCTCTAGTCAAAAGGTATCCAATTTCCCTAATCATCAGACTCTCTTCATATACATATATAGTAGGGATATGACTTAAGTGTTGACCGCAGTTACAAGAGTAGAGTCACAACGTTACCCAAGGTTTCAGTCCAAGAGACTCTCTTAAGAACCCGATCCACAACACTAGGGAATAAACCATTTCTTGCATCCAATTCGCCGTCTCTTTAGTTGTCAGACTTAAAAGTGTAGATGGAAGGCTAGTTGATGGAGGGCATAGGATTGTGTCATTTCTTCTCTCCCTCTCATTGGAACAAGGATTCTCTCAAGTGCCTTATTACGCAACGCATTTTTTTGGTGTTGATCAGTGCGTCCGTCAAGAGAAGTTGGAGTCGTTTGCACTTGTTTTCCTGGGAGTACACCGGGGTGTGTCATTTTTTAGTATCTATTATACCTTTTACACCCAGACTTGTAGCATTTACGATGCAGAGCCCTTTTTTGGTGCAAGCCCGACTCCTGGTCCTAATAGCGGTGGTCCAAGTGGACACTTTGAAATGGTTGGGGGAGCTCGCCTTTGGTAGAAGCTCTTTTGATAATTGCTTTTGTGGAATGAAAGCTTTTCTTCAACATTTCATTGCTTTCTAGTATTTCGGCTAGCTCCACTGCTTTTATCAAGAGTTGGCGCACACTGATCAATAATTTTTTTTATTTTATCACACCTTGGCACATAGGTAAGTGTCAAGAGATAGTACAAGAACCATGTTCTCATACAGGCTAAAGGTGCTGACATTCAGGTTTCATGAAGCCTTCATTGATTTTATCCCATTCTCGAGCATCATCAAATCAAGTCCAAACTCAAATCCCTCATCCCAGTTCCTCAAGTAAAATTTCAACTCATCTCATTATAACTGTTGTCGTGTATGTGAGGTGCTAATCATATTCTTAAAGGTAGAGACTAAGCATGGAATATAGCACACAAATCTTTAAACTAGTGAAATGTGAATAATTAAGTCCAAGACCCTAATGACTAAGGTTGGTTAACTCAAAATCTCAACACCTCATAAACCAAGTGTTCTTGAACATCACTAGTCTTGTGTGAAAGTGAATTGTGTCAGGGATTAAACCAACTTATTAGTTAGTTTTTTTCTTTTGTAATTTTTTTAAAGAGTTTTTTAAAAAAACAAAGGAAAAGGAGAAAGTTTTTTTTTGACAAACAAAGGAAAAGAAACATTTTTTTGTTAGAAAAGTTTTGCTCTTTTTTTCAAGGGTTTTTTTAAACGATAGGTAAATAAGAAAGGACACTTTTTTAAAAAAAAGGTTTTTTTCAAGAAATCTTTTTTTTAAGTTTTTTTGAAAGTTTTTTGAAAAATTTTTTACCCACCCCATAATTATTGTATAATATATACAAAAAATACGTGAAAGTATGAGCTATGGGTAAAGTATATATGCAATATATACATGCCCCCCTATACTTAGCATATGTTATGTCCTCATGGCACTAGGTGACAAAAGGCCATAGCTCATACTAAGTGTAAGTGGGTGAAAAGAATATAAGAATACGGGAGAATACACTACGGGTATCGGCCCCCCTACACTTAGGCTATGGTCAGCCTAAGTATTGGATAGAACACAAGATTGGGGAACCGATGACAGTGGATAGGAATAGATAAGAAGAAAATGGAGCACCTCGGTTCACTCACCCCCCCTATACTTAGGATCTAGTCATCCTAAGTATAGCCACAAAATGAAAACGATACGGAACTAGGGCGAGTGATGCGAATCACGGGGGAGGGAGGGAAATAAATGGAATAAAATCTATACAAGGAGGAGTGAGAATATACAAGGATCAAGAAGGTTTGTGACGGACATTCTTGCGGGAGCGAGGAGGTGGGTTGTATACACATGTGTCGTTGTCAGAATCGTCCTCCGAAGAATAATAGTAAGGAGTAGGGAACGTCCAACAGGGGTCGACACACGGCTGCTTGCTTAAATATGGCTTCAGAACAGACGAACTGAGCTCACTGATATAGATCATCTCATCCGGACCTGATGAGGACTCCTTAGAAAGTTCCTTCTCTGGTAAGTCGAAGGCAACTTTCTTAGCCGGTTTTCTAGAACCTGAAGCATAAAGAGGAAGAGAAGATTGATACGTCTTAAGGAGTTCGGGGGTACACCTCAAGGAATCAATACCCTTCTTCTTCTTACTAGATGACCGACTAGAGGATGGAGCAACCGATTTATCAAGATTGGTCAATTTGGTCCCAGTTGTCTCTTTTGGTTTAGGTCTTGGATGTGGTGTGTGTGAGGTACTGACCAAAGGTTCATCATCAGATGAGTCACCATATGCATTGTAATACTCCTGCAGGGTCAGCACACGTCTCTGGTAAGGCATAGTGTTCTCAGTTGGCTTGGCGTTGATTGGCTCATGAGTCGGATCATCTAAATAATCAAGGAAATCAGTAATGATCATGTCCGACTCAGGGACAACTTCTGATTGTGAGCCCTCTCGAGAAGCTGTCACGGTGGTGGTAATGCAAGCAGTGGGTGGTGTGGAGGTGTAGGGAGTCTCTGAACCAATGGTCGCCTAGACAGTCGGTATCGCAGGTGTAGTAGAGAGATGGGACTCAACTGTCTCTCGAAGGTCACGACTGTCTGCGATTTTACGGGTTACCTTCGAATATCGTGTGTCTTCAAATATTGGGTGAGGTCGGAGTGCTCCCAATGCAGAGAAATCGATCTCCCGAGTCTCCCAATCTATAGTTGCCTTAGCCAAGGCTAGAACAGCTTCCCAAGAATGATCAGAGACTGGGTGAACTCTCCTCGGTGCTCAATGTCAATGATCGTGAAGTCTATTTTTAGTAGAGCACCTTGGAAAAGAATGATGACTGAAATGGTTCCTCTCGACCATTTAATGGACCGATCTGCCAACTGAATGATCTCTTTTGACTTCTTGGCAGATCCGAGTTTGAGCTTGGTAAGCACGGATTTCAGAAGGATATTAATCGATGAGTCATCATCGATTCTTGCATGAGTGAAATGTGGTATCTTTGATTTCACAATAAAACCTAGGCGACCGCTTTACTCTGTGGCTCTTGGTTTTTCTCCCTGTCATCAAAGATGTGGCCATAGACATTATATGACTCTCAGTCCTTGTTCTCTTATTGCCCGACCTTTTAGGCATCAATTTATTTCTCACAAATCTTTTAAGGTTGGGAAAGTGTTCAATGGACATTATTAAGGGAAGTTCAAAAATCAACTTTCTATCCAATGCTTCCCTAAGTGCAGGATCCAACTTTTGTAGATCTTTTCTGTTTTCAATTTTTATGTTGTTTCTGAGTTTTCAATCTTTTTGATCTTTTTGATAGGTGAAGGAGGACTAGGAGAATGTACAGACTCTGGTTTGGAGGGAAAGTGGTTAGTAGAAGAGGGAGATAGAAGGGACTCCAGTTGTACATGACATGTGGTCAATCCGGTGTCTTCCAGGTTTTTAAAATTAAATCCACAAAATCCATGATCCACATTCCTACCTGGAGTCTTGATCGTTCTACAAATGTCATCCTCCAATAAGTTCTCATTACACTTCATGAGAGAAGTCTGCACAATTGGAGGATATTGCTGAGAATTCGGGCTCTTATACTTAACACACCGTGACTCAAGCGTGTAATGCTGGGTTGAGTATGGCCTTTCTGTATGGCAGATGTTGGTCGGAGCCTCATAAGGTGGAGTCAATAGAAAGGGGGTCTGTAGATCGGTCACACTAATCCAATCCTCTGTATATTTCAGCTCTCCGAATGGGTGATATGAAGGCTAGTCAATGTTAGCCTGATCACTCAGGTCAATCAAGTCAGGAAGATCATGTAGTGTAGGCCTCTTCATTCGGTTTGTTTGGTCGACCATGTTGTACCAAAAGGTTAAGTCGGGATGTGTGTAGGTCAATTGTTGTTCGATCCCAACTCGAGGTGAGAATGATGTCTGTGGAAGAAACTGAGTCTGTTAGTCATTCATCTCAGCAGTCGCTTGCTCTTCGATTTGTTCTTTAATTCCAGCAAGCGGACGAGAATATGATGAGTCAATCCAGGGTGGTTGTGGGTCAAGGGTGTAGGAATATGGGGTAGTTGAGCAGGACGAAGAAGTGGATAAGTTAGTCAAAGTTCTGACTTCGCGATCAGGGTGTGGGTATAAGGAGGAATAAGAGGGTGGACATGATCGGAATAAGGTCGAGGAAGAGTGACATGGATATGGTGACCAATATTCTGACATCGTGGAAGGGAAATGGGAGAATGAAGCGAATCGAGGAAGAAAGCGTGCAAGTGCACTGAATAACACACAAACAAACAAACAAACAAACACAAGAGCAAACCCCGAGTTCACTTACTCAACATTGTGATGGTCGCAAGAGTCCGACGATTTATCTTTTTGATTTTTAATTAGGTGATAAATCAAGATATAAGTCCAATTACGCAAGGCGTAAAAGTAGATTTTGGGCACTATCCTAGGGATGCGTCCTCACCTCTCAACAATCACAATAGCCAAGTACACAATGAGGGTTTTGCTCTCCCAAACAAGTGGTTAATTTTAGTCAGTTTTTTTGGTCAAGTCTGATTAACAGTCCTGATTTTAATTTTGGTTATCACTTTATTAGTCTAGACTCCAGAAAAACAATGCACACCTAATGATCAGTCTCGATTTCCTTTTAACCTAAGTTTCAAAAACCAAGGGGAGGGAGTCGAGAAAAAAATCAATGCAAATAGTGAAATCAATGATGCATGCCCAGTTTAGAAGACTTACAGTGATCCTCGTGCTCTACATGCGGGATGCAAGGCAGAATTGAAATTTTATACTATATGAATGCAAACAAGAAAATCGTTCCTAGACAGGCAGTTCTATTAGCGAGTGATGAACAAGTTAAATTTGACTAATAGCCCTATAGTCTAAGTGCATCTCGTTAAATGTGATGTGCGGTCCTAAAATTTACGAGTACAAGAAATAAAGATGTTCTAATAAAATATTCTCTAAGAGTTGCGAGTGCAAGTCCTATTCTACGTCAAGCAACCACACGACCATGAGAGGGTCTAAAGTCCAGTTCGGATACAAGCGCGAGCTCTCAAACAAGAGCCGCTATAAAAAGCAAAATTACATAAATTATTACAACACAATAATTACAAAAATTTATCTCAAGATAAATTAATTTTCCTAGCTCTTCAGCAGTCGGCGCGCGTCACGTCCGTCGACCTCCGATGCACTACAAGGCCACCGGGCCCTCGCAAGGAAAATAAGATTTATATTAGAGAGATAAAGACAAAATATATACAAGAATATGAAGAGAATTGAAAGAAAATAGAATAAATACAAGGTGGTTCGTGGATCACATTACCTGAGTAAGTGAAATCTAAATCTAAATTTTTTAATTAATCCCTAAGCCGTTTGCCTCCCTGGCAACGGCGCCATCTGACGAGTCGCTAAATACGATGATTAATTTGGGTACGTTGTAGTACATGTACTTAGCGATTCAGTCAGAACCAAGAGAAGATCTCCGTAAAGAGTGTCTCGGATTAATTTATATCCTGTGCAAGTCCGGGGTCGAACACAGGGAGGCAAAGAAACAACTTCGGGTTAATTTGAAACCATAGAAGTAGATTTCCAGTACGGATATTTTTGTATATTTTTTTAATGCAAAAACAAATGCAAATGCAAATGAAAATGCGGCTGAATTAATACACTAAGAAAGCATACAACTTAGCCAAATTAATTTGAATAGAAAAAAATCCAATTTAGCCAAGTTATATTTTTCATAGGATCATACTCCAATGATGAATGAAAGACACTTTTTTTTAATTTTACGGTTTAAAATACAACAATAAAAATGCACATTTTTTATGGGTATTTTCGTAATTTTTTACACAAACAGTAAGCAAAAATCATGAAAATTTTACTGGAATTAAAACATGATGAATGAGACTACAGTAATTTTTTGGAATTTTCGGACAAAATATGAATTTTTTATGGATTTTTTAGTGAAAATAGAGGGACTGTGAGTAATTAAATCCTAATAAATCCACAATTTCAACTTAGCTAAAGAGTGAATTATATTTTTATATGCAATCTAGGAGATTTGAATTTTCGTAGAAATAATGTACGTGGATTTAATTAAAAATCAAATACAAAAATCACTCTATGATTTATTTCAAGCACAAGACAATTCCAATTGCGATGAAATTTGGATAGTAATTAGATCATACGTTAACGCATCATTCTTGATTTTTTAAGAATTTGTGGAGCAACCGTGAGTTAGACATGAGTTTAAGAGTTCATATTGGGTAAAATATGCAAAATTTCACTTAAACAATTTTAGTTAATTCACCATAACTCACAAAAATACAAATAAATATGAAAATGGTAGTCAATTAACATCATGCTATTTTTCATTGAATAAAATGATGCGACATTGGTGTCCAAATTAATCTATAAAGATAGGGGTATATGTGCAATTTCAGGAAAGAAAACTCACGAGCAAACTTTATACATGGACTACTTACAGAAACATGAAATAACAAGGAAATAAAATGATGGTGTGGTGAAAGTAACAAGGAAATAAAATGTGAGGTAAACAAAATAACAAGGGATATGAGAGGAAATACTTACCTGAGGTTCGTCGGATTTGCAGAGCAGCTACGCTGGACTCCTGTCGTCACTTCGATCCGATTGGCAAAATCAAAATCGGAGAAGCTACACGAGCTCGATGAGGAACTCGTGATGCGGAGCGGAGCTCCCCGGATCTCGCCTGAAGGAGGTCGTCGCTTGAGGAAGATGCTTCGTCGCTGTTATCAACAAAATACTCCAAGCTCTCTCCTTTTTCTATTAGGATGGCAGATGAGAAAAAATGATGATGTACAAATGAATTTAAAGAGAAGAGAAAGGGAGGTTAGAATGGTGGTGGTGTTGAATGGGAAGTTATATTATTGGTGGAGTTGAATGAGAGGTTTGTGGAAGAATATGAAGTGGAATGAGGGTTATTAAAAATGGTGGAGTCGAATGGAAGTTGGTGGTAGAAGAGAAGTTATTGTAGAGAATGTTAATTTAAATAAAACACAAAAAGTAGGCTACTAAAAAGGGAGAATAAAAATAAAAAGGGAAAAGTGGAGAATTTACAAAAGAAGACAAACAATATGTACATTTTTTTGTTTGCTTTTCTAATTTATATTTTTTATCTTTTTAATAGGAGATATTTACAACAGGAAAATACAATAAAATACTACAATTAAAATACAATACAACCATGATTTTTTGTATTTTTAGTAATTAGGAAAGATAAAAAAATGAAGAAAGAATGAATATTTACATAATATAAAATGTACATCTAGGTCCCAAAACCCAACTTTTGCAAATAAGCTCCGATTTTAATGAAACCACTTCCATTGGATAGATAATTTTCTAACTTGAACTTTAAAAGTGAGTTTGGTGAATTTGGAGTTCATACGGAGCGGGAATTTGGCTTGGAAGTTGGACTTTACGGCTTTTTTTCTCTTTGGGATCTAGTAGCATTTATTTGAGATGAAACTTGTTTTCATTTTTGTATATATATATATATATACATTTTTTTATGAACAAGTTAGAGAAAGAATTAGCCAAAAAGGAGTTGAAATAAAATTATTGAAAATACCTGAAGTATTGGGCTATTTATAGGTGAAAAACTCCTTTAATTTTGCGGCTTTTTATTGTTAATTTATTTTGTACAATCCAATATACATTAATTAGTGTGTGTTTTATTTACAAGAGTAATTTTGTTAATTTATTGATTTTATGGACATTTAATTGAGAATTTGCTCAGGGATTTTGCTAAGATCAATATATTGAGATGATGAATCACGGATTCATCACCCCTCTAGGTTTAAATAATTGAAAATATACCCCCGCGCATGTGGGTAATTTATAGAGAAGCCTTGCGCTTAATTTTATTTACATTTTAGTCCCTCCTAGGGATCTGTTTGCTAGTTATCTTTATGTTTTTCTTACATTTATGCCTTAATTTCATTTGTGAATATCTTGAGCATCCTAGCTCCGTTTCAGTTGATTTCAGTTGTGTTTCGAAGCTTGTTTCATTCTCTTCTTAATGGCATGCTTGGATCTCTGTTTTGACACTGTGAACTTTGATGCATTATTTTAAACTAAGTATCTCTTGTATAATGCTTTACATGCCTTATAGCACTACAATTGTGAGACTAGCTCAAAATTTGACCCCGAAATTGACTAATGTTCAAATAGCTCAAGTATTATGACTTATTAGAGCATATTCGCATTGCATTTCTTTGCATATTGTTGCATGTCAAAAATAAAATGAAATTGCATATCTTCAAGTTGATTTATGCATTGGTCTTGTCTTCTTGCATTCTTGACCTATGTATTATTAATTCATTGCTTAATTCAAGTAATAAGAGTCTAAGTAATGCTTAAGAGACTCGTGTCCCTGAGTTCGACCTTGGGCTTACCCAAGTAAAAATAAAAATCCGACAGTGTTGCCTTTATTTGATACATTATTTAAAGTGGTCTTTGACTGATTTGATTTTATTCAACTGCAACAAAGTGATTAATTCTACATAATTAAAAAGGGTAAAATTGCGGATCGTCAAATGGCATCATTAACCGGGGACATGATCCATCTTTCATATTTAGATTTTTGTTATTAAATTAAGTGTTCATTTCTAATTTATAGTTCATGTTGTTGTCTTGCATTATTAAAATATATTTGATGGATATCTAACGTCTATTTTTGTGGCAGGGACCTTCGTGTTCAAGGAGGCGAGGAGTAGGAGTTCCCCGTTGTAAGGAGCCACAGAAGCAACTCTTAGAGAGACATCGAAGAGAAAAAAATGTGTTGTCTTGCATTTCTACTCTTATTGTAATAATAGTATTTACAATGGTCTTTGATCAAAGACTCGTGTTTGTAAATGAACGAAGTTCTCCGTGATTGTGTGGGGATCGCCCCACTTGAGTATCGACCTAGGATTAGGCATGCGGCTCATCGAGCTTCTTTCACTTTTAATCCTTTGTGTTTGATCGTGGGTAGGATCGTGGGTAGAAATATATATATATATATTTCTCGACCTCCCTTCATGGCTTGATCACCTAGGTTAATGGAAATTGAGAATGAGCGACAGACGAAGATTGTTTGATTTGTGTGCTCACATTTAATCAATGATAATCTTAAGCAAATAATTGGGACTAATAATTGCAAGTCAGCCTAAAATGGAGTAAAATCTTGTTTTGGGAGAGCAACACCCTTGTTTACGTAGGATGATTTTATTCAACATGTTTTTAATTCTTACATAAACTAGAATGTTTTTAATCACCAATAAAAATGAAAATATAATTAACCAACACATGTCGGTTTCATGTGTGAGGAGGTGAAACAAAGGGTATTGTATGCTTGTCTGAGCCTTGATTGCTTCGACACCCTCCCCTAGACCTTGGGTACTCCATTCATCTCCGAAGATTCATCTTCTCATTTGTATATCCATCCTACTTCTTCGTTCACCTTAGGTCTCCCTTAACATCAATTAACAATCTTTATACTTAGGCTACTCTCAGCCTAAGTATAGGGGGAGTTGAGGCCACGTGATTTTATTACTCATCTTTCCTTGCCTTGATACTTAGGTTATTTCTAGCCTAAGTATAGGGGAGTCCTCCTCAGTTCCCATGTATGTTCCTATACTTAAATGCAACTATGGCTTTGTATCATCTAGTGCTATGAGGACATTACAAAGTTTAAGTATAGGGGGTATACTGTATATATAGTATATGTACTTTTTCTATATTTTGAAAAATTTTGAAAAAAATTAAAACTTTTGAGGCTAAAGTATAATTTAATGAACTAAGTGGACAAGATGTTTTCAAGGTTTTTCTATACAATGTTACACTATATTCAATGAAAATATTTTTGAAAATGATTTCAAAAAATGGGTTTATTTTTTTAAAAAAATTGTTTGAAAAATATTTGGAAAATCGTTATTTGTGTGACACGGTGTTAAAAAATTAATTTCTTGATTTCAAGGAAAATGAGTCTAACTTTTGTTCTAGCTCTAATAAAAAAAACAATAAAAATGAGAAAAAAATTCAAAATTCCTTTAAGAGCCAAATTGACTACTAAACCCAAATAAGTAGCCGCGTTCAGTGAGGGTTCTCCCTTAGTAGAGTAGGTGGTTTAGAGGACATCGTGTAAGGCTCCATCCAGCAACGGGTTCTGACCTGTACTTACACCTATACTGGCTGAATGCAGATGCATCTACTCATTTGAGTTTAGGAAGTCATGATGTCTTTTAAAGCCTTCATAAAAAAATTGAAAAAAAATCAAAATTATAATTGGAGGAAGGATTTGGATTAAATTCCCTACATTTTCACTTCCACTCAGGATAAAAAAATGTTCTACAATACTCGGTTTATGAGGACTTGAAAATTTAGGTTAACTAGCCTTAGCCATCAGGGTCGTAAACTTAATCATCCACATTTCCCTAGGTTTGTTAAATGCACGTGCTATATTGCATGCTTAGTCTCCAACATTAAGAAAATGATCAGCACTTCACATACACGACTGCGGTCATGATAAGATGAGTTGTAATTTCATTTGAGGTACTGGGATGAGGGATTCAAGTTCGGACTTGATCTAATGATGCTTGAGGATGGGATAAAATTATTGAAGGCTTCATGAAACCTGAGTGCCAGCATTTTAGAAGTATGAGAACTTGGTTCTTGTACTAATCTCTTGATATTTACCTAAGTGCCAGGGTGTGAAATAAATAAAAATTGTTGATCAATGTGTGCCAACTCTTGGTAAAAGCAGTGGATCTAGCCAAAATAATAAAGCAAAGAAATATCATTGTTGAAAGAAAAGCTCTCATTCTACAAAGTCAATCATCAAAGAGCTTCCACCAAAGGCGAGCGCTCCCAACCATTTAAAATGGTCCACTTGGACCACCGCTATTAGGACCAGGAGTCGGGCTTACCCCAAAAAAGGGTTATGCATCGTAAATGTTACAGGTCTGAGTGTAGAAGGTATGATAGGTACTCAAAAAGGCACAACCTGGTGTATTCCTAGGAAAACAAGTGCAGACGACTCCAACTTCTCTTGATGGACGCAATGATCAACACCAACAAATATATATGCATTGAGTAATAAGGCACTCGAGAGAATCCTTGTTCCGATGAGAGGGAAACAAGAAATGACACAATCCTATGCCCTCCAATAGTTGGCCTTCCGTCTACACTTTTAAGTCTGACAACTAAAGAGACGGTATACTGGATGCAAGAAATGGTTTATTCCCTAGTGTTGAGTGTCGGGTTCTCAGGAGAGTCTCTTGGACTGGAACCTTGAGTGACGTTGCTACTATACTCTCGTGAATGCAGTCAATACATAAATTTATATCCTTAGCAAAGAGAGAGTCTGGAAAATTAGAGGAATTGGATGCCTCTTGATTAAGGTTGGGTTGAGCTCTGAGATTTTGATCTCTAAAATTGGAAATTTTTGAATGGAACATATCATGTACGCACATGCACAAGGGGGTTAATCCAGCTCATACATTTTTTTGATGCTCAGGGACGAGCATAGTTTAAGTATAGGGGGTTGATGAAACTCAGTTTCAATATCTTAATCCGCAAATATTAACCCCTTGCTCCAATTAATGTTAATAAAAACCAAATTGGTCCTTGTATTTGTCTAAGCCTTGGAATAAATTAAAAATACAAAAAATAACAAAACAAAAAAATTTTAGTGTTTTTAATCCTTTAAAAGAGCTCACAAAAATGTTTCTCCCTTGATTTGACCTCGTTTCTGTTTTGGTCAACATGAAACTTGTAGATCTCATCGAGATCTACAACTTTCATGTTTTGAGTTTTTCCGAATTCGGTCTCTTTTTCCCTCCTTTTTCACATTCTTCTTCTGAATAGTCTGATTGGGCCACTTGGCTCTTTCTGGTTGAGCCACGTGGCCCGCTTACAGTATGCCACACGCCCTCTACTTTCGACCGTTCGATTACCTTCCTTCCCTTCCATCACAGTTGCTTCTTCCCACTTCAAACCGCAACCATTCGATCAATCCCCTGATCCCATCTCCTTTGTTCGTTGGCACCTCTCTCCCCGCTCGCCACGTGCTGCCTTTTGCACCGCCCGATCTTCTTCACCCCAACCGCCATCCTTTCCGTTGATCTTATACTCTTCAATCAAGGACCTGAATCCATCTCGACCATTCGTTATTTCCCTCTTACACCCACACCACGTGACGTTGTCCTAGCGCTTGATCTCACCATCCCCGCTCTAATCCCAGCCTCCAACAGCCGAGACATCTTCTTCCACCTTCGGATCACCCTCGCCCACGTCGCCCATCATCACAACCTTTTGCGCCCTTTCTATTTTCCCGACCACATCGGCCATCTTCTCCATTCTCCAACCAGTCCACAATGGAGCATGATCCTCCGCCATCCTCGCGAGCCTCATGGGTTGCCTCATAACCGCTCCTCTCACTGCATATCTTCCACTCAATCACGATGTCTACCACAAGAATCAGCAAGCTCCCACCTTCAAATACCGTGCCTCCACCGCACTTCCGCTTTGTCCACCTTTACGTGGGGCTCCGCCCAGCCCTTCTCCTCTTTGTGATAAGGGGAGGATCGATCGAGGAGCGAAGACAAGGGCATGCCTCCAGTGATGACCCTGGCCATGGTAGGCCAGGATCGCGGTGCTTCGCCACCGCCAAGCTGCCTCTAGTAGCTGTAGGGGTCCAACGATGACCCAAGGTCCTCTTAGGACATCAAGCCCAAGCTCCTCGCCCACCATTGCTCAAGTAAGCATCTCCAATCCTCTTTTGATTTTTCATTAATTTTCTCTAAATTTATTAGGCTTTTCTGTGCAAGTTCACCCTCCATAGATCATCACACGAGCTTTACCCATCCACAGTCATCTTCGCACATCAATTAGAGATCCACCTTCTCTTCTCCATAGCTTGGCCATCTCCGGCCCATCTTCTCCGCCATTTCTAGTTAAGGAGCATTGAGCCGTCATCTCCTCCATCCCCATTGGCTCTCCATATCATCCACTACGCAACTCGCAATTGCTTCGGCTATATAGACTAACGTTGCAGGTACTCATTTTAATGGATGGAGCTGTGGTCGGAGCATCCTTCGCGGGTGTCACCGCCGGCTTCCAAGCATCCACAGAGTCTTCTAGGTCGTCTGGCCGCTTCGCCGAGCTTCGACAATAATCTTCAACCATCAAGGAGTGGCCGGAGGTCTTCACCGAGCATGCTAGATGATGGCGGAGCTAGGAAGACTTTGCTGGAGGACAGAACCTGCCGCCACCATCGCGGAGGAGGAAGAAGATATAGCGACCATTGGATGGCACCCTCTCGGTGCTCATCCAATGGTCCACTGGAGGCCACATCGACATCTCCACGCGTTATAGTTGTCATCCGATCATATTAATCGGACGGACCACGAGGAGCCACGTCGCCTTTAGCAGGAGCTACAGCTGTCGTCTGATCCTTGTGATCTGACAGACCACATACGTCCATGTGTCAGTCCAAGCCAGTCTTTGAGCCTTCTATCCAAACCTGCAGGTTCGTGCAATCCAAGCCTCAACCGAAGCACCATCACGACTCCGAGCTGGCACCGAACCTGCATAGCCTCCTGAACGTCGCTCTCACGTACGAGTCATGTGCCTGGCCAGGTATTTTGCATGAATACCCCGCTGGCTTCTACATATTATAGATGGGTCCTAATAGCACGTGCATCCCACACGCGCTTGGGGTAACTTGCACCTGACCCCCTCCATGTTTAAACAATTGTAAATATGCCCCCGCGTATGTAGGTAATTTATGCGGAAGGCCTTGCACTTAATTTTATTTATATTTTAGTCCCTCCCAGGGATCTGTTTGCTAGTTATCTTTATGTTTTTCTTGCATTTGTGCACTTGATTTCATTTGTGAATATCTTGAGCATCCTAGCTCTGTTTCAGTTGATTTTAGTTATGTTTCGAAGCTTGTTTCATTCTCTTTTAATGGATCTCTATTTTGACACTGTGAACTTTGATGCATTATTTTAAACTAAGTGTCTCTCGTAATGCTTTACATGCCTTGTAGCACTACATTTATGAGACTAGCTTAAAATTTGAACCCAAAATTGACTAATGTTCAAATAGCTCAAGTCTTATGACTTGTTAGGGCATATTCGCATTGCATTTCTTTGCATCTTGATGAATGTCAAAAATCAAACAAAAAATGCATATCTTCATGTTTATTTATGCTTTGTTATTGTTTTTTGCATTCTTGACCTATGTATTATTAATTCATCGCTTAATTCAAGTAATAAGAGTCTAAGTAATGCTTAAGAGGCTCATGTCCCTGAGTTCGACCTTGGACTTGCCCAAGTAAAAATAAAAATCTGATCGCTTTGCCTTTATTTGATACATTATTTAAAGCGATCTTTGGTTGATCATATTTTATTCGACTGCAATGAAGTGATTAATTTTACATAATTAAAAGGATAAAATCATGGATCATCATGCATCATCTAAAGTCTTGCTAGCATAATGGAGGACACAAGGTTTTCTACCCATCCTTTGACCAAGAACTGCACTGGCAACAAAATCCGATGCATTACACGTGATCTCAAAACTCAAACTCCAATCAAGCCATTGTAAAATTGGTGCTTCAGTCACTATTTCTTTGATATTTTCGAAAAACATTAATGCTTCCTCAGATAATATGAAATATTGCTTCTTTCCAATATTTTGGTGAGTAGTCGAGCTAATTTTGATAAATCCTTAATAAATCGACGATAATAGCCCATATACCCTAAAACTGACTTTACACTTTTGACATTTTTTAAAGGGTTCAAATGTGTGATTATTTCAATCCTAATAGGATATACTTCCATTCTACTTTTTGGCATAATATGCCCCAGAAAGATCCCTTGGTAAACCATGAAGTGTGACTTCTCCCAAGACAAAATCAAATTAACCTCAAATCCATTTTTGTAACACATGATCTAAGAAAACAATGGTTTCCTCAAAAGAATGACCAAATATGGAGAAGTCATCCATAAATTTCCATGTAGTCTCCAACCATTACAGTAAAAATTGCCAACATACATCTCTTAAATGTGGCGGGTGCATTGCATAGTCCAAATGGCATTCTCCGAAATACATACGTTCTGATGCACATGTGAATGTTGTTTTTTCTTAGTCTTATGGTGCTATGGAGACTTGATTACAACCAACATATCCAACAAGGAAACATAAAAATTCTTTCTCAGCTAATCGTTCGATCATTCGATCAATGAAAGGTAGGGGAAAGTGATCCTTTCTCATTGCTTTGTTCAATTTTCGGTAATCCACACAAACTCTCCATGATGTCACCACATGTGTTGTAATGTCTTTTCCTTTTTCATTTTTCACAATTATGAGTCTTGCTTTCTTTGGGACTCTTGCAGGGTGCTCACCCATTTAATATTAGATATGGGGTATATAATCCCATCACTAGATCATTTACAAATCTCTTTCTTAACCACGTCTTGCAAATTAAGGTTTAGTCTTTGTTCCATTTCTCGAGTTGGTTTAAAATTATCTTCCATATAGATGTGATGTGCGCAATATGAAGGACTAATGCCTTTCATATCAGTGAGCGTCCAATCAATAGCTCTTGAATTTCTTTTTAGCCTCCCATTAATCGATTCTCTTGTATTTGCATCAAGTGAACATTGATGATGACATGAAGGGTTTGTTAGTAAATCATGTGGAAGGGGTTTAAGCTTGAGTTGCACATTGGTTGGTGTTTCAAATGTAGATGCTTTAGATGCATCTAGAGAGGAGATTAGGGTGGGTGGGGAATATACATGGGGTCGAGATGTATGAGGTCCCTCGAGGGGACAGACGGTCTATAAGGGTGGTTCAAGCATGGGCATTATTAGAGTCGAGGCCACATCAAGTTCTGAATCTAATGTATCGCATGCCTCATCTAACTCCATAATATCTTGCCTTAAAATTGGACACCATGGCTCCTTAAGATCAAAATCCAAAAAACATGTGTTATTGTGGTGCTTTAGGTCCATGATAGATGTGTCAGAGGTGATTAGACTAATCTGAAGTGGGTCTTTGGTTAATAGGATGCGAGTGAAACCTTATTTTTATTTTCAAAGCTTTGCAGTCCTAAATATACCCACAATCTTCTGACTTTGAGTCAACATACATGGGGTAACGATGTCAATAGGAATGATTTCACAATTCATCTTAAACTTCACCTTCCCATCCTCATAATCAAAATAAAGTTTAAGATGAATTTTAGGCGTTCTGCCTAAAATTATTAGAGTTTGGGTCAAGGTCTTGGCTAGATCCATATCCATTACCATGAAGTCAACATGGAATTAATGCTCATGTACAATAACTAAGACATCCTCCAATAACACTCTCGGTCACTTCATAGAGCGATCAACCATTTGAAGTATCATTGAGACATGTTTGAGTTTTCCAAAATCATACTGCTTGAGAATATCAGTAGGGAGAAGATTTATTAAGGCACTGTTATATAGTAAAGTGTGTTCAAATGTTAACTCACCAATTACGCATAACACTAGTGGTGCCCCCGAATCCTTCTTCTTTCTGGACAACATGTGAGAAGTAGCAATTGAAGTTTCCCTAGGTAGAATGTGTTTCTCAAGATTGGTTTCATTGTGATCTCCTTTTGATTTTCTCTTAGATTTTTGTTTTGGGGTACATTTGTCCTTTCAGAAATGAGAATACACAGGTATATGTTCAATGGCCTGCATGAGTGGTATTTGAATCACAACATTGGAGAAAATTTCTCCAAGTCAGGATCGGTTGTGGATGGTATGTTTGCTTTCCTTTGTAGTGCCTCGGGAAAAGGGATGGATGTGAGGATGGAACAAAAAGTGGAAATGCTTGGATCGATCTCAATCACATCTTTAGACTCACTTTCAATTTGCACTTCAGCATTTGTAAGTATGTGGCTTGGTATCCGTCATGGGTTTTCCGTCGTGAAGTGTGACAACATTTGCAGATTGATTGGTATTGTTAGGGTCTGCTTGGTTATTCTTAAAATGCATATGCCCTTCTCTAGTTGTGTTTGTTTTTGGAAATCAAATTTTTTTCATCCACATCCTAGTGGAGGTTTGTTTTCATGAGATGCTACGTTTGGGTTAGGCAATGGTTGTGGAGAGATATCTAGAATGTAAGATCTAATCTCAGTGAATTGCTTAGTAGTTTGCGCCTCAATGCATGCAAAATTCTCATTCATAATTCTTACTAAGATCCCCATGTCAGCTTGTACATTATTTTGGAGGCATGTTGTTGCACTTGCAGTG
This sequence comes from Ottelia alismoides, assembly GCA_037367405.1. Classification (NCBI taxonomy): domain Eukaryota; kingdom Viridiplantae; phylum Streptophyta; class Magnoliopsida; order Alismatales; family Hydrocharitaceae; genus Ottelia; species Ottelia alismoides. The sequence goes on along the minus strand of JAZKJV010004535.1, from coordinate 1,024,633 downwards.
TTTATTGATAGTAAGAGTTATTTTGACTATGTATATTCCAATCAGAGTTGGAAATTTTGGTTGATTTCTTTGAAGCCAGAAAACCGCTTCAGGTGTTTGATCTTGTAATTTGATGACTTAAGGCTCAAGAGTCGTTGTGAGTGCACTAATATTGATTTTAATTTTTTTCAATATAATGTTAGTAATATCATCGATCATTGAATTCATCATCATTTCTATCACTTCGACATTATCTAATTTTTGAGCTATGACTTGGAGGTCTTGTGAAGAAGAAGACTTGCAATTAATGTGTTTGTACTCAACTGCTTCGATTGGCTTCTTGTGACAAGTGTATTGATCGATTGGTAAGTTGTTCACTGAATTTTCAGCCATATCCTCAATCAATGTCCAAACATAATCATCATCCTTGTTGATATAATTCCCTCCATATGAACCATCAAAACCCGCTTAAATTGTTCATTAGTACCTCATAAAAAATATGGACATGTTTCCACTTCTCAATTCCATGATGAGACTATTTTACATTGTAAATCTTCAAATCTCTCCCATGCATCATGTATTGGTTCGTTGTGTTTTTGGGAGAAGTAGGAGATTTGATGCCTCAAACAATTCGTTCGACCGATTGGGGATTATTTTTTAAAAAATGCTTCTTCTAGGCCATTCTAGGTAGTGATGGTTGTTCTATAATTTCGAAATCATTGGCTCGATTTTATCTTAAGTGAAAAGGAGAATGCCTTCATGTAGATGTATTTTTGCTCTATCCCCTAAATGTTAATAGTACCACACAAAACAAGAAAATCTTGCACGTGTTGGGATGGGTCCTCGGCATCTAATCATGGAATTTTGACAATAAAGAGATGGTGTCATGTTTGATTTGGAAACTTCCAATATGCAGTGGGATCGGAACCTATGGAAGAGGATTTTTGGTTGCAGGGTTGTAACGATCATGAATTGGGATAACAACATGATTCATCCTTTGTAAAAGAGCTTCAAACCGGGCTAGAGTTTTACCCATTGCCATGACTTGCTCAACCATGTCAGGACTGTCCCCCATGATTTGTGATTTGGTCTCAGTCTTGATTTCGATTTTGATTTCACAAAAAGATTTGAGAACCTTGAGGATAATAGAAGGAATCATACTCAAGTAGGTTTTGAATATGATTCCTTAATGATCTTCTACCAAACATGCACAATCAAAACTCAAGAAAAAATTTCACCAACGCATACGTGATCATTGCAATGATTATCTTTTCAAAATTTTAGATTATTGATCATAAAAATCAAGCATGAAAAAAGGATCGACCTAAAATCTATTTGTAGATTTAAGGACTGTCCTGAATTTGTATGTTTAATGCATCCACTTTCAGTCAATATGAGTGCAAGTATATTGACCATTTAGAGCTACCCATATTCTTTGAGGATGATGTTAAATGTGGTGTGTCCTTTTAACCACCCACTCTGCTAAGTTTTCCCTCACTGAGAAGCGGCTAAATATTTTTAAATTCAGTAGTCATAAAATCTACATAGGATTTTTTGCTATGACCTAGGTTTGATAGTTTGTGTACGTGAAATTGAATACAAAGTTCAACACTTCGATCACTTCAAATCGCTTAATATTCGATCCGCGTGGTGACTTACCAGAAGCTTAACATTTATGTGATCAAGCACAATTGGTGGTCTTTAAGTTATTGTTATCAGTGGGAGAAGAACCACGTAGATGAATGCAACCAGAGAAGTGGATTTTAATCGATTTTTAAAAAAAATCCTGGCAAATAGAATCCAAGCAACCTATTTGTCGAAGATTAGAATGAGCTCACAATTTTGAGAGCAGTTGGATCTAGAAAAATCTTTGTGCGCACGATTGTGCTTGAATCAGGATCCTAAGAAAGAGTCTTGAGATGATTTTGTAAAGTGTTGAGTGTATCTAAAAATGAAAGAGAGGAAATTCGAAATGATAAAAAAATAAGGTAAAGAAAAATTGTGCAATGTTGCCCGACAACGATGCCAAAATGAAAGCATGAAAATCATTGTGCTGAGATTTGAATTTTAGTTGTCATTGTGAACACACACAATTCTCGACATTTTTCAATTAATTAAACAATGAACAAGTAAAATAACTTCTAAGAAGTATAGTGGCAAGTTCAGAGGTCGAACATAGGGATAAGATGTTTGCAGTACAATTTTTGTGATCAAACAAAATCACAAATTAACAATTATGCAAGACATAGTATCCCAACTTTTTTATTTGATTTTATAATTCTCAGAATGCAATGAAATATTCACCAATATATTGTAATTGCTTTCAAGATCCGTATAATTTTGCGATGTTTTTTTCAGAGTTTTTAGCTTTTTTAATGACTTATCAAAGATGTAGGGGCATGCGTGTAATTTTCTTAAAAGATAATGATATTGATGTAAATAGAGATTAATTTTATTGGTCAAACTACAATTAAAGAAATCACTGAAAAGAAGTTAAATTTACTTAATAAAAAATGTTTAATGGGTAAATTGGTATGGAAAAAAACAAATTTCAAGAAATTACAGAAAGATCCCTAAAGAACTAAATTGTAATTAAAAAGAATTTTAATAAAAAATGCAAATGTTGCAAAATATAAAATATGAAAAGTGGATAAATTAGAGAGAATAATCAAACAATTCCTAACATTAAATTTAGGTCCAAAATTAAAAAAATATTGAAAATAAACTTTCTAGCGAAAAGGCCCTTGATCTCCTTGACTAAGAGCTTGAGATGCTCTCGGTTGTGCCTAGCCTTATGCAACGGAGCACGGGGTGGTGAGGAAGAGGAGCGGCGACAGCGACGGTAGAGTATGCTGGTAGAGAGGAAGCACAGAGGAGGGAGAGGTGCGGCGATGGAGATGGGTCTCCAGGGATGGTTCCTACTCCTTGGGTACCTAATCCTCCCTCTTATAAAGGTGGAGGGATAGGAGATGGAGGGGCAAGCAACGAAGGTGTATGTAGAAAAGGGCGGGCGGTTGGCACTAGAATGGAGGCCAACCGCCTGGCATTGGGTGCGCGGGAGGAGGTCGAGAGGCACAGGCAGCATAGGCGGTTCGGTTAAATAATGGAGGTGGTGGCTAATGTCTGCATGACGTCAAATATTTTAATATGAAGAGGAAAGAGGATTCCAAGGCCTTCTTGGGACTCTTCTAAAGCAGACCTGAAAAATAAAAAATATTATCATAACTTTAATATGGGCTTGGAGCTCATTTTTATTGAAAAATTAACTATTTATTATTTTCCCCTCTTTTTTAGATTTATTTTGAAAAAGAAATGTTATGCAATTTTTAGATGATTTTAAATACAATGCATATGAAATTTATGAAATAAAAATTATGTGTAAAACTAAGAAACTTAGATGGATTAACATGTATTATTTTGCCCAAAAAGGTATAAAATATGATAAATCATAAATTCATCAAGCCCCCCAGTTGAACATGAATCAAGGTAGATTGGTCCCATTTTGAAGTTAACACGATCATGTAACAAAATACTACCTTTAGCTATTGAGTTTTCATGTTAAATTGGGAAAAAAATCTATTTATTATTTTCTTTTATGAAGGATGTCCACATGCTTGCTTCATATACTCTAAAATAATTGCTAAAATAAAACTAGTGTAATGAAACATCCTTGTAGCTGTTATGATTTACTTTCAAAATTACACCGATATTAGGTGAAAATTAGTGTGGCATAAATGGAACCCAGTTACGATTTTCGTATTATTTTTATGATAAGGATGTTTTGAGTATATACTACATGTTGGTCATGCAACGTATAGGTTTATCAAAAGAACATCGGTATTGGCAGGCCATACTTAAGTGGTACATGGTTGTCCATACTTGTTGAGTGCGTGAAATAAATTATTTACAATGTGTGGTACTCGGTTGCCATTAGGCAAGTTGACTGACTGAAAATGTGGTCATGCCATGTGGATGCATGGGTGGTTTAATAGCGGTTAGGTCACAACAACATGTATTTAAAGTTGCCGGTACATGCGATCAAAGGTTAACATGTGATTTTAACTTTTCGAGTCCCGAGGAAGGGGTGCTTCCTTCTTTGTCAAGCCGAGGGTTTGGAGTTCTGGATAATAAACAAAAAGGAAATTGACATGGTAGTATTGGAGGATTGGTTGAGATGATGTATGGTGAGATAAGTACACTAGATCAACACAATCTCCAAGCACGAAGTGTCCACAGCTTTGAAGTCCATGAGAGGTGAGGGAAGCCACCTAGACTAATCACCGACGTAGAATATAAGGAATATGACTTAATATAATGAAAATAAATGAAACTTTCTGATATAATAAGTTTTGCTAAACTACAATACTTCTTTACTTTTTTCTTCTTCGTCACTTAGCACTCGCTAATCTTTATCCTATGATTTTGTGAAACCCAACAGGTATCGATGAGCCATCGCAATGATCTTAATTATCTAGTTAGCTAGCCAACTGTAGTAGCCTATTGCATAAGGTAGATATTAGTTCTTTAGTGCCCTTTTTCTTTAGCTTGATGTAAATGTAAAAGAATACGATGGAACATGATTTATATATAATCCATATTTTGTGAATGGAAAAATGGGAGAAGCTTTCTCTCTATGTAGCATTTTATTACAGTCTATTTTTGAATGTTAGCTATTATTATTGGATAAAGCTATTGCCAAGTAATTTGATTCGACAAATGGGAAGATCCGGTGACCTGGAACTAGGGTCGTGATACATAAAATTTATGGACAATATTTGTAAAATACAACAGTATGATAGCATGTATAGCATGGTCGTTGTATGTGATGACAGATATATGATGTTTACCCATTACCTCAATGAACGTGTCGAACAACCATACAGAGGATTCAGTTGTTTCCCTGATTAAAAATGCATTTCCTAAGAATATAGTTTTGTTATGATGTCTGACTTCACAAAAAGATCCAAATATGAGCTTTTGTTCGTTTGTCCTGTACGTGGTGTTAAATGTAATTGCATTACCAAAAAGTTTATAGTCGACAATTGATACATAGCCAATCTAAATGCAACGAGTAAGAAAGATGATTGTCCTCATCTGTTTGGTAGGAAAAGAAGAAGGCATGTGTCGTCATTTGACAATTGCGCAAGTGTTCAATAGGAAGATGGGCATCCAATCCATCTCTATTTTTTTCCGGACCTATTTAGGTTGTAGATATCACGAACTATACCTCCAATGTAACCGTCAGTAATACATCCATTATCAATGGAAACCTGATTGTTTCGATGTTGGTATATTGACATCAGTCATAGATTTTACAAGTAACTTTATGAGCGTTGAAAACCTTCTATTATGTCTCAAATAACTGCGTTTAGTAGGCATTATGAGATTATGATTGTGTTCTTCAATGAATTTCACAACAGTCCAATTGTGTTCTTCACCTCTGAAATGAATAGAAAACATTGTATTGCAACATGTCAAACTAACCCAACCCTCCGTTCTTCCCTATAAAATGCAATCTCATCACTATGATCACTGTCAACTGAGATGCGTATATGTCTATTACTCTTCAAAGTAGAGAAACATTCTTTCCTACAAACAAATTTCTTAAAATAATAATCTTTTCCTTTGTTTCTCTATTGATATCGTGTCTTATACTAATTTTCCTCATGTAAAAGCCAACATTGGTTGTGTATGATTAATAGAAATGATAGGCTTGGTCAATAGATCCAAAAACCATTCCGACACTAGGAATATGATGATTACCATGTTCAACACACCTTTTTAGGTGTATAAATAAACAACAAATACAATATACATAACTTGCATATAAAAGGAAAATATAAAAGTAGCAATTTAATATATTGAGATGCATCAATATTGAAAGAAATTACTAAGAATTCGTCCATTATAGAGAATAGCCACACATCATTTGAAAGATGAACGGAGAGTGTTGTAATTGAACAATAGATTCTGTTTCTTACATTATTTAGTGAACCAATTGGTAACTAATGTAAATTCAACCTAAAATTTGTAAGATCACATCTTCAGATACTAAGTTGCATAAATGTTGAATGGAATTGCAAAGATTACATGCATTGTAAAATAACAGCTACATAGGGTTACAAAGAGTTTTGAAAAAGTGTATGTTTGAAGCCAAGTTTGAGGATTTTTTTTGTTATTGGATATTTAAAAAATCACAATCTATTTTAGTCACTACAAACTGGAATAATAAATTGGGAATTGGAAAAGCAAAACAAATTGAAATATGTGAAAACTTGGGGAAATTGTATGATTTCTATAGATGAGATATATTTGTGGTTAGGTTAAGGGAAAATGTAAAATAGGGAAGATATATGTAAATTACATCAAAAAATTGCAATTGATAACAAGTAAAATAGACCATTTGTAATATCCATTGAACAAAAACACCTTCATTTTCATAATCTTGGAATATGCACTCTACAAAATCGAAAATCATTAGCATCGACTGAAAAATGTATACTTAATATCAGATCGAGAGATGAATAGTCAAGTATAATGGTGCAGATTGGCAAAATAAAGCACCATGGATAATACACTAAATATTGTATATAAAAAATACAAATCAGACATCTCTTCAATCATACAAAAATAAAAACCGTGTACATAGAATAATGAGTACATTGGATCCATGAAGAAACCGATCTTCATTAACATGATTGAAAGAACAATGATCAGAAATACAAGCCCGACATTTTGAAGAATAATAATAATGGATAAAAAACCATAAGAAGACTGATAAAAAAGGAAGCATGATATTTTACAGATGGTAATTATGGAACTAAAAAACAAAAACATATCGTTCAGAAAAATCGTGCAATATAAGGAACACATTTGCATGACAACATAATTTCCAAAAAAGAAATACAGGATGGTTGTTTTGATCGTGGTTTCGATTTCTACGGTAGATTGAAATCCAACATCTTACAACGGTGGCCACCACAATATTGGTGAGACCCCACCTCATTTAAAGTTTCTCCATATACATACATGCATGCATGCTTGCATACATAGGGAAAAGGAGTATTTTCCCTAGGAGCATGTACTTACAAGCTCCCACATTTCCCCTGTTTTTTTTTATTTTTTTGAAATGAAACTTGGGGGATTAAGATCATTATATATCATCATAGTGTTATTCAAAATTCAGCTTAATTTAAGATTTCTATTTAGGGATGCAAATGGCTACGAATATATCCGTAGTCGATCCGTCACCATATCTGATTTGTACAGATTTTGACATCCGTATGTGTATCCATTTTAAAATTGATATGGATATGGATATCATTTTGATATCCACAAACATCCGTATCCATATCCGTACATCCATTTTTGTATATAAATATAGTCATAGATTTAATTTTAGTCCTATATACCAAAATTCTACAACTTCTTTTACCATTTTTATATAATTTTTATGATACAAACACACTTAGTAAAATTATATCATGTGTTTTCCATCCAATTCGTATATATTTAAGTCGATTTTGTAGAGTATTTCTAACATTATTCGTATGCGATCAGTATCCATTTTACATACGTATCCGGTTTTAATGATATGGTAACATGGCTTTAATATCCATCAATATCTATATCCGCATCCGTATTCGTATTAAAAACAGATAAAGATGCAGTAATACCTATATCCATATCCCTATCCGTCCATTTGCATCCCTACTTCTATCCCCCTCATCAAGACTGCCAAATTTTAATGGTTCTAAAATTGCCGAAATTAACCCCTTCAGATTAACATGTTAGGACAAATTTGAAGCACATATTCCGCTTATTATTCTAAGTGAATTCCACTAAGGTTCCATCTCAAAAATAATAAAAAATATGATAGATTAGGTGAGAGCATGCTCTTAGTACTAATTTAACACACACACATGCATGCACGCACACAGGGGCCCTCAAATGGAACGTGGCCCTTACCAAGTTCATGGAGGCTACATCCAATTTGTAAAAAATCAACACTTTAAAAAAAAATAAACCGTTTGTATTATAATTGCACAATAAAAAATACAAACTACATAATGTAAAATACAAAATTAGACATTGTATTTTACACTCAATATAAACATCAAAACTACTTGTAAAATACAAAAATGGACATTATATTTTGGGTAAAATGGGACTGCCCCTGGGAAGCTAACTTGGCTCCCCTGCTCAATTTTCCCCCCATTTTTTATTTTTTTTGAAAAATACTTCTGTAGATTTTCATAACTATATCACTGTATTATGTCAGTCAAGTTTCATGGGAAACTGTGACTCATATGGCCTCCATCCAGATGTGGTAGATTTCAACATTTTTTGCGAATGACTGTCTGAATGGAGGCCATAAGAGTTTCTGTTTCGCATGAAACTTGAAATGGTTTCATTTTTTTTAAATGGAAAAACTTGGGGAGGGGGCAAGTTAGCTCACCTATGCGACAAACCCATTTTCACCCTTATATTTGATTACCATAAACATCAAAACTGCATAATATAATACAAAATATTCACTTATTTTACTAAAATGCTGATATTTTTGCAAAAATAGAGGTGACCTTTCTGAACTGGAGCACCACATCCCATTTGAAGGATCCTCCATATATCTAATGGAATAAGCTAAACATTCTTTAGTTTTTCTTTGCCAAAACTAAATATCATTTTCTTTTCATTTATCCATAAATTATCGATTGCAGAAACATGATTCAAATGTTGAAGTTTAATGAGCTTTAAAATTGAGCATAGATTATGAAGTGACAATATTTGAGTATTAAAAGATCCGATCCAATCCGTAATCTGGTGGATTAGATTTGGTTGAATTTATATACTAATTGAATTGGATTGTATTGGAAAAGTTAAAATTTATTAAGATTGAATTGTACATGGATTAAGCTATAATCCGATCTAAACCACTTCCATCCTAATTTGTTAGACGTATAAACCAATTTCTCCTTTTTAGCAAGTTTCCATGAAGAATAAGATTGAACGGAAATGATATTTTTATAGTGGTATTTTGCGATGAAGGACGATGTTTAATGACCTGCCTTTTGCTTCCTATTGTTCCACTTCGAGAGACCTCGGCCAAGATACAGCCTCACATCCCCCAAACCCGCTGTTACATTTGGTGATGGCGAGTAGTAAGGATCATCAGTCCATCCCTCGCCCGTGGTTCCTCGACCTCGTCCCTCTTCTTGTCGTCGTCCTCATCGCCGCTCACGTTTTCGCACTGGTCTTCAATCCATACATCACTTCTCACTCTCTCTCTCTCTCTCTCTCTCTCTTAATGCATTCCATTCACCACCCCCTTCTTGGTTTTTTAGGTCTATTGGATCTATAGACTGGCCACCGACAGACAACCTCAGAGGAGCAAGGCACACTAAGTTTCGGCGTCAATTCAGTTTCACTTGTTGTAGGTGAGTACTATATGTTCCTAAGATTGTATGTTGGCCATCGTTTATGCCAGTCTTTCTTTCTTTCTCTATTTGTTTGGTGTTTCTTTGGTTGCTTCTGGTGGGAAAGATGAGAATGTATCAGTTGCCTTTGATGTAGATTTCTGTCAATTCTGTTTTGAAGGTGGATTTTTTTTCACACAAGGATTTTATTTTGGAATTACAGTGATATCTCTTAGTGATTCTTTCAGCTCCAAATCTAAGATCATATCGAGTTGACTCATGCATTACAAGGATCGTTGAGTGGCTTCTTTAATAGCCACATGTTTCAGGCTACTTGTTTCAAATGCTGCGCTCATTTTTATCTCTAATAGGATTTGGTGCCTAATGCTTTGGAAGAGTTCTGAGTACCTTTTTTTAGCTGCACTGATAATTCATGTGTTGAGTTCTTTTGTTGCCCGAATTAACGGGTCATGAGTGAGGCTCCACTTGTCTATTTATGCAACTCATCCCATTTCTTTCACCAAGAAAGTGGAGTTAAACCCTTGCAGCCAGTGGGCACTACAGTATTTCCTCCCATGGTATTTCCCTTCCTTTGAGAAGGGTTTCCCTGTAAATATTCTCTTCTTGGTTGCATTTATGTCCTCATGGTATTATAGCTTCTGGATAATCTTGGTTCTACCAACTTCCATTTGGCGTGTTGTGCTTCCATGTCTTATTGCTGTTGCCCAGCTTGTTGTGTGCTAACAAGTGCCATTGATTATGCACTGCTGATATCTGTGAATTTTCTCTGGCTTGCGATGCCATATGTCAGCCCATTGATCATCTCATCATCCTTTAGGTTGTGTTGGCTTTCTCGAGAATGTGCGACACCTCGCTCCAAGCGTATGGAGTTGATAGCTTATGTTCCTAGTCTTTTTGTACCTTTAGTAGGCAATACCTTCTGCTTGATCCTCTGTCTTCATTGAGTGACATCATAAATTTTGTTGGGTTTTGAGGCTTTTGTGCACGATCTCCAAGCATGCGGTGCCTATTTTTGAGAGTTGCATCACGATGGCGCGAAATGAACACATGCAACAACTCTAATCAAGTGCCTTTCTCCATTTCCACATCCATGTGGTGGCACTCTCTATTCTTTGGGAGGGTCGTGCCAAAAGTCTAATAAAGGTGCTCATGTAAGAAAGTTCTAATTTTTTAGTGGAGCTACAATGTTGGCCCCATTTTTCTAGCAACAATGCTCTATTTGGAGAAGATTGGAGGTTCTATTCTGTTGGGAATTCCATCATGTGAACAAGTCTACCAGATGAAGAGAAAACAAGAAAAACAAGTAGGGTCATGAGAAGATCGATGCGATTTTTATGGACATGTTTGGTGGAGATAAACACAAGATTTCTCATGATGGTAGTAACTGGATCAAACTTATCTAAAATATGATCAGTGTCCACAAGGATAATTTTGATGAGGATTACACTATGAATAATGCTCTTGATGTCGCCTCCTGAAAAAAAGGTTATACTGTTAACACTGGGTTTCAATGAGTGGATTATTAATAGCAGTTCCATTGATCACATGTTGGGTGACTACAAAGTTGCCTCTTACAAGGATAAAATGTGGTTATTGCAAATGAATATGCCATTAATGTGGCCAAGAAAGGGAGTATAACTCTCCTAAATAAGTTTATGGTTCATTATACTTGTCACGTCCTTTACACGCCTCTCCCTTAATACGCCTCTTAATTTTTTCTCTGTTAAAAATATGGCTAAGAAGTTCAATTGTGACTGTTTTTAATGAAGAAAGGATGAAGACACTCTTGGTAGGATCTTACCCTAAAATTCTGATTTAACCAATTGAGACTACCACAATTTTCAATAATGGTGTGCACATGGGTTAAGATCAAGGTTTAGGAAAGCAATATGCGTATGCATTCGAACATGTCACTGAATAGCAATTAAGCGGTATGCGGGGGCATATGCGGGGTATATGTGGTTCTACGTGGTTTTCTATTTTAAACTTAAAAATAAATAAATATTTACAAAAGTGACGACAACTAAACTGAATTTATGAATAAATGTGATCCAACAGAAGATCTAAGAAAAATGGTTTTCATGTAGAGCTCAAAATAGTACAAGTAAATATTAAAATCATCAAAGATAGTATTACATAATCTGATTTAATATATAGAATCAAAATAATACAAGATCTGGATTCGATTACCCAACTAGACCTTAAGCGAGCACATGGAGTGCATATGCGCCGCACAACGTGTATATGCGGATCATATATGTGCAAATGGTGCATAACGCGGTGCTTCAGATAATCGGTGCGGTGAGGAGGCCGCTTAGGCATATGCGGCCGCATATGCAGGCGCACGGACTGCTTTCATGAACAGATGTTAAGATATTCTCAATGTAATGCCTCTTTCGATGAAAAGAACAATGTTATTTGCCAATCGGATGGCCTACAAAATAGCAAAAGGTTTTATCCTCTCGGTTATTGCACCATACATAGTAGCTCCAAAGTTTTTCCAAAATTGCTCGATATTCCATATCTCTGCCTACTCTGCTTCGACTCTTCTCCAAACCTTACACGTACAATTGCAACAGAAGAACAAATGATCGAGGTCATTTTCTTTATTACCACAAATTGGACATGATGATGCGGTGTTGGTATCTAGGATAAAAAAGATCTGAATGATCATATCATCAATCTCCTCTTGAATAGTCACACGAGAATATTCACACTTAGCGATGCTCGATCCCTATATTGAGATTGCAATATTAATCTGGATTTGTATTCCTCAACACCTTCTATGATGTCAAGCATCTACAAGCCTTCTTCACAATGAACTCCTCCTCTCGGGTCTAGTGATATGTATAATTGTGGGGCCCTCAATCTTCTCTAGTTCAAACATCACCTACAGTATCTCCTCAAATGCTGATTTGAAAAATCTATCATGAGAAAACCGATGGCCAAACGCTTCTCGTGGTTTTCATCTAGGATGAATGATCCACAAGTAGAATCTCACTATCATAAGACATTACAATTGTCTAAATTTGTCATGCAAAGCCCCTTGTTTAGTCCGAACATCTAAACAAAAATGAAAGCCCTTGTCCTTTCCCAACATCCATTCTTAGGAATAACACTACATCATGCATAACGTGGATTCTCTTCTAGAAAATTAAAGAAAACTTCATCTTACATTTCTCCATTTCTAAATCATAAATAACCTTGTAGACACTTCTCATTAACGACATTGAAAATCATCCTTCTTTCCCCATATTCTGATTGCCTACTTTGCATGAAGATCTTTTTTAGTCCTTGGAGTTAGATAACCCCCTAAATCATCCTATTTTGGCGATTAATTTGTATCGTAAGCCACCACCAAAATCCTCCAACGTGCAGTTGAACCTTCAATGACAACTTGTAAAAAAGAGGTAAAAGATTGAGATTGCTCGCAGAAAATAATATGACCTCCCCTTGACAAACGCCTAGTTTTCTACCTAGCTAGTTTGCACTCCCTATGCTCCAGTATTCATAAGTGATCCTATTCACAGTCTACCCACCATCAAAGGAAGATCCTTGTAAAGAACTGGCAATACACCAACATGAGACCTCATCGCCTCACACAACATTCCACCTCCTCATTATTCAAACCAAAAGGAACAAAGGGTGGCTTAGTTTTGTTTATATGTAGCTCTAAAAGACTCTAAAAATCTTGATCAACGCAACAATCCTCGTGGCCTCCCCCTCAAGAGTGTCACATGTGTATTGCAACACCGATATATAAAAACCATGATTTGAGTAGCCACTTAAACATCCACTCTGGTAGCTTGGGCAATTGTTACCGCAAGCCCATTTGTTGTAATTACAAAAAGGAGCAGTGGTAAAAGTCATCTACCAGACGACCGTTAATCAGCACTGAGAAGGACAATGTGGTAATACATCCTTGTATCTGGTTAATCCTCATGTCAGGAAAACCTCTTTTATGAAGTGAGCTTCAAAGAAATTCCTAGTCTAGATAGTCGCAAGCCTTTAATAAGCTAACTTCCATAATAAACTTGCGACTGCAAACTCTCTTTTGTTTTAGTTTGAAATGATCCCGGATTCCATAATTCGTGTCAGCCATATCTTTACCAGAGGGAAACTTGTTTTTAAAGGACTAATTGTCGATGATAAAGCCTCCCTTTGGCTGTTCACCAAATCCTTTGCCATAATCAGACAACATTCTCCGACTCCTACATGAGGGACATATTGTTTAATGTCTTTTAAGCATCCCTTTCACACTAGACAACTAAAATGACAACATAAGTTTCATGAAGATAAAAAATCTGACTGGTCTAAATCAAGAAAACAATCTACTCCAAGTGAACTTTTGTTTTGCCGCATTTTGTATCTCCAACTCTAGTTCCCCAATGAGCATCTAGAACTACTTGGAGATTGGATCTTACCAGATGAATGGAAGACAACTTTTAAAACAAAAAGTCTATATGAGTGGATAGTCATGCTCATGCCTTTTGGACCATTGGATGCACCTAGTACGTGCGCGTATCGCATTCTTCAATCATATATTGGAAAATTTATGGCATGCTACTTTGATGACCTCTTGATCTAAAACATGACAAGGAACAAAACAACCATTTAACATATTTATGACAAGTCTTACAAACCTTGAGGGAGCATAGTGTGTCAATTTGAAAAAGTGCTCTTTTCTATAAGCTATGTTCTTTTCTTAAGGTACATCGTGTCCATAGAAGAACTCAAAGTCAAGTCGAGGCCATCAAGAACTAGCCAAATCCAATAGCTTTCTAGGTTTAGCATCCGGTCAGTCAATCAGAAGTAGGGTTGAACTGAAATTGTGGCCCACCAACCACAAATAATATAGGAACCTCAGTCAAGCCCCCATCAACTCCAACCACACGTGTTTTCCTTTGAAGATGTCAAATATTCTCTTTAGTACTACCTTCATTACTCTCCATTTTAGCCAGTCAAATATCGCCATATAATTCCAAAGCATCCACTGCAATGAGCTTTGTCAATCTAAAACCACCATTTTTGCACCACATCATATCAGAACAAGATTTCAACTTAGTTTATTTTAAAAGAATAACATTCGATCCCTACCTAGATAAGACGATGCCTACGACTTTTTTTTCACGATCGTAGAGACCGCATATGTTCTGTGATAATACCTTCATTAAATAACCATGCCGACCCCCCATCAAGTAGGCTCCGACAACCCCGAACCTCCCTCAAGACGATGATTGCATGATCTCTCATTCGTTCTCGCAGTACTGCTCCATCGTACATTGGGTAACCTATATTATTTGCTTCCTTAGAGATATGTGCCAGAACTGTGATGCCATTCTCCATATAAGGCTCTCATGCCACATAATTGATGTAAATCCCCAAGGTACGTCACTGATTTCGAATCCTATGCACAACTTCTTAAAAGACGTTGCTTGGGCCTCCATGCTTCTCCAATTCGATAATGCTCAGGATCCACCGCGACAATTGATAGATCTACTGGGAGATGGGTTCTAGTCTTCACTTTTTGGGATTGGTTATTCTGAAATACCAAAAGTATGTTCACCAACTTAAGCTTAGACCTCACTTGAGAAATCACTGACGTGTTAGACAACAAGCCCCCCTTATGTGATTGGTCACTCCTACCGGCCCATTAGTTTCCCCCCAAAAATGCCCATCTGACATGCATGGGGCACCATTTGAGTGGCCAATGGATCCTCCTTGCCAAATAAAACCCATTCCTAATAACATCATCTAAAATTTGATATGAGGGTGTTTTAGTCGATTGCTTTGAAGGGTTAACATTGCGAACTCAAGGTTCATTCTTCCACAAACACACATAGATTCATGAAAATTCATCGATGGTTGTAGGTCTCGATTAAAAGGCACAACTTGAAAGGTTGTAGATGTTGATGCCATCATACGTATCCCATGGTATACCGGTGGAGACTTTGCGGTTCATATCGTTGGGTTCGACGTGAATTGCTTGCCACCCAACCCAACCATGCCATATAACCACTTGTCGTTGTGTTGATAACCTGGTGGACCTCCATCACCAAGGAAGAGAAGATCTCGATGTTCTCTGGTCGGGCCTCCACCATCATTGGAAAAGGGGTTGTCCTTGCCGATTGGCCACAAGGATGGAAGAATTAGCCTTGGAGAAGCATTCACTCCACCAGTACTGTTGAGCACCCTAGAGGGCCTAAATTGTCACCAAGAACCTGAACCACAATCTAAAGTGGTTGAAGAGTTTTCACAATGGAGTCGAGGTCCCGCTAAAGTTGCGGCAAGCTTGACAGCTCCGTCCCCCCTTTCGGGTAACCATTATCCCGCATGCTCGACCTCCTCATTCATTACCCACTAGTCTACATGCTCACATCAAGTCACAGCCCATCTCTCTAGCCAATGCAAGCATGATAAAACTCTACTTTATCATAATAAAATGTAATCACGTATCCATAAAATGTTCAAATACAATTCCTCTACATTATGATTTTCTTCCACAGGTGAACCTGTACCTGAAACATCATATGCCAATATTTCAAAAACCATTCGCTATCCAATATCAAAATTCCAGGATAATTTCAGACTAACTACATAACTATAGTTAAAACATTAAGAAACAAAACATTATCATGTTTCCGTTATACATATAAGCTCGTAACTATCATTATATGTACAAGTGCTTATTCTTGTATATTTATAAAATGCAAGACTCCATAGCTATAAACTATCTCATCTATTATACCTATACTACATGATCAAGAGTTTATGTGGAGGTAGAGGTCATGACAGATGTAGCTGAAGGAGGGTGACACCAATACCAGATTCTTTCACACAGTAGCAAACAACATAAGGATGGAAAACTTGATTCATTTGATAGTGGTTGGGGGAGATGATTTTCATGGGGAGGAGTGGTTACTAATTATTTCAGGGGCATGAGCATGCACCTTCCGCACTGTGGGTCACGGTAGTTGGGGTTAGGGGTGAACCGCATTTCTGACCCTGATGTAGAGTCATTGACGAGGCCATTTGGGTTGTTGGAGGTCCGTGAGGCCTTGTTTGGGCTGAACTCGAACATATGCCCTAGACCAGATGGCTTCCCTGTCTTCTTTTTCAGGGAATTTTGGGATCTGGTGGCTAATGATGTGTTGGGGGGTGGTGGCTGAGTTTATCAAGGGGAACTATGGTTTCGATCGGATCAATCGATCATTCATTTTTTCCTTTCAAAGAAGGATGTTGTGACAAGAATTACAGACCGATTGCGCTATTGAATGCGATTTATTTGATTCTGTCAATGTTGTTGGCCAACCGTCTGAGGGGAGTGTTGAGCAAGATCATCTCGCCGACTCAGAGCGCCTTCTTTCATGGTAGGCAACTCATGGACAATGTGGTTCTGGCATATGAGATTGTGGCGGACTGGCGTAAGAGGAAGACTAAGGGGGTGCTTTGGAAGGTGGATTTCTCGAAGGCTTATGATTGTGTTGGCTGGCGATTCCTTTGGGCCTCCCTATACAGACATGGTTTTCCCGATAGATGGAATTCATGGATGAAGTGATGTATCATGACATCTTGCACAATTCTTGTGAATGGACACTAGGAGGGCGGGGGGGTACTTCTAGCCGTGATACGAGGTTCGTTAGAATTGTCCTCTAGCGCTTTTTCTTTTTGTGCTTGCGACCGATGCCTTGGCGATCATGGTTGACCGCCTCGTTTCAAGGGGGGAGGGGTTGCAGCAGTTACTCAAAGGATGAGATTTCTGTTCTTATCCTTCAGTACACAGATGGCACAATACTTTTTGCGGAAGGTGACACAAACACTTGCAGGGGATTGTCAGTGGTTCTTGACATTTCGGAGTTGTGTCCGTGTTGAGACTTAACTGAGATAAGTCAGAGTTCATTCCTTTTGGGTGGACGGATACAGAGACAGACTTGTGTGCTAGCTAGCTGCGCTCGTTGTGCAAGGATTTGTTGCTGAGTTACCTTGGCATGCCCCTGGTGGCTGGGAGGATGCACATTGCTGAATGGTTAAATGTGATTGAAATATTGGAGCAGAGGTTGGTGGAATGGAAGTCTGCTTGCATGTCCAGTGGCGGTAGAGTAGTGTTGTTGCATCCAATTCTGTCCGCAATCCTTATATTTTTCCTCTCTTCTAGGCTGGTGCATGTGGGAATGCAGAAGAAGCTTTAGACTATCATGAGGCATTTCTTCTGGTCGTCATCTGGGCGATCAAATGAGTTTTCTTTAGTGGATTGGAAAATAGTGTCATGCTTAAAGGAGGATGGGGGCGTTGGTGTTTGTAGCTTAAAGGAGATGAATAAGGCCTTACTAAGCAATTATATCGCTCATATGTGGGATGAATGTAGTAGTCTTATTTGCAGCATGATTCGGAGGATCTATAGGACTGGTCTTGATTTTCCTGGCCTAGTGATCTTGGTTTCACACTTTTGTACTTATGGAGAGGCATTTGCTGTGTGGCATAGGAGATCCGCTCGTTCTTGAGACATGTTGCGGACAGAACTGGGTTCCAATTTTGGACGGACGATTGGTGTGAGGCGGGGCTCTGCAAGTGAGGTTTCCGCGGCTAAAGGTGTTGGCGGAACAATCAGATTGCTCGGTGGCGAAGGTTTGAGACGATCATTTTTTTCCGCAGTTTAAATCTGAGCTCTTAGATCAATGACTGGAGGAGCTTATGGTTTTACTTGAGGAGCTTGAGATTGTGGTCGGGCCCATTGACGGATGTGATTGTTGGATCTGGCATGATGGCTCCTTTTCAGTTGGGAAGGCCTACATGGCCATGAAGGGCCCATTGACTTTTGATCTTGGGGGGTGTGCGATAGATTGCATGCGGATATGGAAGTGGAAGATTTTGAAGGTATTCCTTTCGCTATTTAGGTAGGGAAGATTACTGAGTAGGGACAGATTTGCGTGATTAGTTCAGAAGGCTGATTCGGTGTGCCCTCGGTGTTTGGGGGATGTTGAGGATGCCGATCATCTTTTCTTCACGTGTGGGAGCGTTGGGGGCTTGGAACCTTTTTGGGAATCAGATAGTCATACGGACGACATCTTTGGTTTTTGGAGCTCCATTAGTGCAGATTAGAATGGCACAAAGAATGAGAGATCAGGGTGCGTGGCAATAATGTGGGCACTATGGTTGACAAAAAATGGAATGGTGTTTCGCCAGGATCGTTTCTACGTTGAGAATGTGGTGGTGCACGCTAAGGCATTGTCTGATAGTTGGAACTTGTAATTTTGAATTAGGGTTTTTATCACTTGTGCCCCTCCGAGATATCACAATTTCAGTTATGCCCCTATCTTTTTGGTAATATCAGTTGTGCCCCTCACTTCTTGCTAATCTCTCACTTGTGCCCCTTGAGTTAGTGACCGTCCATCCACAGTGCAAACGGATGTTAACTTTGAGGACAAAAGCGGAATTAATTTCAAAAAAAGTTATATCGTCATTTTACACCCTCTTCTTCCTCCTCTTCCCCCATCCTCTTCCTCCTCCTCCAATCTCCTCCTCCCCATCCCGCACCTCCTCCCAGCTCCGCCCCGAGCTCCCCGCAACTCCTCCGCAACCCTGCACCTCCTCCCAGCGTGCACCTCCTCCTAGCTCCGCACCGGCCCCTCCCGCACGGCGCCGCCCCCTGCTCCCCTCCCCCTTCCCTGCCTGCTCCCCCTCCTCCTGCCCTGCACGGTGCCGCCCCTGCCCCGCCCCGTCCCGCCCCCTCCCGCACGACGCCGCCCCTTGCTCCCCCTCCCCCTTCCCCGTCCCCACCTGCTTGCCCTCCCCCTCCCCCTTCCCTGCCTGCTCCCCCTCCTCCTGCCCCGCACGACGCCACCCCCTCCCCCGCACCGCCCCCTCTCGCATGGCGCCGCCCCCTGCTCCCCCTCCTCCTGCCCCGCATGGCGCCACCCCCTCCCCCACACTGCCCCTCCCGCACGGCGCCGCCCCTTGCTCCCCCTCCCCCTTCCCCGCCTGCTCCCCCTCCTCCTGCCCCACACGGCGCCACGCCCTCCCCCGCGCCCTCCCCCTTCCCCTTCCCCGCCTGCTCTCCCTCCCCCTTCCCCGCCTGCTCCCCCTCCTCATGCCCCGCACGACGCCACCCCCTCCCCCGCACTGCCCCCTCCCGCACGGTGCCGCCTCCTGCTCCCCCTCCTTCTTCCCGCACCGCCCCCTCCTCCTGCCCTTCCCCCTCGTTCCGTGCAGCAAGACCATGAGCACGGCAGAAGGGGTCCACCCCCTGCTCGTTATTCCCCCTGCTCCGCACCGCCCCGAGCTCCGAGCTCGAGCTATCCACCCCGAGCTCCTCTCTCGAGCTCCTCCTCCGCCTTTGATTTTATTCTGACCATAATACCCTTCGTAACCACACCATGGTTTGAATAAATCATGGTTATTTTAATTTTTTGACGGTCAATCTGACGGAAGGGCACAACTGATGACGGAGCAAGAAGTGAGGGGCACAACTGATATTACCAAAAAGATAGGGGCATAACTGATATTGCGATATCTCGGAATGGCACAAGTGATAAAACCCTTTGAATTATATTGTACATGTAATAGGCTTGTAATACTTTTTAGTGATAAGCGGTGTGGTTTTTGGGCACATACCTATATGGTGGAGGCCCTCTTTTATTTCAAAAAATCTAGAATACCTATAATTTTATCAAAAATATCCAAAAATTAGGATGCCATAACTCCAACTAGTGACTTGAAAATATGAACGACCTCCTATTTTCATATTTACTTTCTATTTGTATATAATATTAAATAGTAAATAATAAGTCTAAACTCAAAATGAGCTTAAACCAAAGGAGTGGATCTCAAGTAAAATACTTATTCAATGTAGTTTATGAGCTATCATAATTTACAGAAAAATTTGAATGACAGAAGAAAGAACTTGAAAAACGTACACAACCAAATAAATATATTAATAAAATACAACATATACTAATATTATGAAATGTTTAACATGTCATATTAAGTCATGAAGCGTGTAAATGTGTCAAGGGAGAGAAACTCAATGCAGTACCATTAAAACCTTTGTCATGCACACACACGGTTCCAAAGACCAAGAACATCACACATACAGTGCGAAGCCTATTTATATAGGAAATGTTGGCCCAAATCAATCCCGAGTCACAATGAGTAGGTCATAAGTATACTACGAGGATACATTCACCCCAACATGTAATCACTTGTCCATGACTGTTCTGGGGAGCAAGCCATCATGTGCATTTCTCTTATATCATTTCATGAAAAATCTAACATAATCAACACCATGATTTTTAAAAACACGCAGCCAAAACCGCCTCAAAGCTATAGCCTCAGGCAGCTTACAAGGTATGCGCCTCATAGGCCTCGAAGTGCTCTTGAGGCATTGAGGCATTGATGCGGTATTGGGGGCCGCCTTGATAGGGTTTTGGAGCCTTGTTTAGACCCGTTGAAAGCTTAAAATGAGGTTGTATTTGATGTTGCAACTACTGGTTACTTTGTTGCATCTGCTATTGCAAGGAGGAAGCATTCTCTTGCTAGAAATGGGCTTGTATTGGTCTTTTGGTGGAAGCAACTTGCTATTGTTGCTTTTTACAATATGTGCATTAACCTTCTTGTTCTTCCACATCATATCTTCTCGTAGAATTGTTGGTATTTTATAATATACTATTAATAATTCAATGTAATATACATTGACATGGATGCAAAAAATGGTTTAAAAGATCGTTTAAACGATCGTTTAAATGTATGTGACCCTTGATCGCACCGACTAGTCAAAGTCAGGTTCATAAGCGGGTGGGACGCATAAACGACGTTAAACAACCACATAAATGACATTCAACGGCCTTTTAAACGGTTCAGTTGTAGACTTTTGTGTTATCCATGACTTTTTTGGATTCATGCTATAAATTGTTATTGTTTATGTTGTCTTTTTTGACATTTGGTTATGAATTCTAGTTGTTTATACTATCTATTTTGACATTTGGATGAAAAATTCCTTAAATTTGACAATATTTAATCTATATTGTAAATTTGTGATTATATTTTTTTTAAAATTTATGTACACTTTTTTATTAATTATATATGTAATAAATTTTATTAAATTAAAAAAATGCAAAACTACATTACCATTTAATTTCCGTTTAAACTCCCGTATACCGTGAATCAGTAATTAGTGACCCACTGGCTGAATACCGACTATCGTTTTTGCAACCTTGTTATTAATTATCTTTTATTCATTGTATTTTCTTTTCATTCTATCTACATTATGTAATTTGCCCCACATGTTTCTCATATATATATAAGAGAGTCTTAGGGCCTCATGAATAAGCAACTCATTATTTTTTCTCCACATGGTATTAGAGCGATGGTCCTAGGCTGGAGTTCTGTACCCCGTGCCCTAACCCCACCCGCCGCCCCTTTCTCTAGCGCGCGTCGCCGCCTCTCTCTCCTCTACGTGCTACCGACAGTGCTTCCACCGACCCCAACTCCTCTCTGTGCCACCACCAGCCCCCAACCCCTTTTGGAGGGCTTTTGCATTGCCGCAGTGGCCTCGGTGGGCTGCAACATCATCTTTCATCCCTCTACGCCACCGCCCAAGTTGCCATTGGCCTTCGCTGTTGTTGCATAGGCCTTCTTGGCGTTGCCCAACGGTGCCCATGCCCTCAGTTAGCCCTTGATAGGCCCTCTAGGCCTTCAATAGATGCCCTAGGACTTTCCAATCCTCTCCGACGCCATCCAGACCTGTTGTGCGGTCTGATTTTGATTGGAAAAAGGTGATTTCAGACTAATAAATCACCTTTTCCGGCACTAGAGCAGAACACGGGTTGACGAATATGGTTGTATGAGTCTACAAGTACTACCAATCCTCTATATGATTGTGTAGACTTTCTCAGATCGGTCTACTACCCCAGTCGAGTTCCATTTCAACCAGAGAGCAAAGTGATGTCTTTTCTTTGTCTGGTGCCTTCATGGGCTCAACTCCCAATGTGAAGATGGATGCCACCAACTATGAATTGTGGTCTATGAGTTCTTGACCACAATGCATTGCAAAGACAAGGAGCACATTTTGACACAGCCATAACCAATGGATAAGATTGGGGAGAATGCTTCGTAGAAGTAAGATGATATGATACACATGTATTAGGCTCTGTGATACTTTTACCACAGAGATTACCAATGACATCGTAAACCAGCCAGCCGTCAAGGTGATGTAGGATATCTTGGCAGCCACATATGGCCAAGTGAAGAATAAGATCAAGATTCTTCAGCTACAATTCATTATCTACACGAGTAAGCAGAATGGTTGTCCTCTGCATACATTCTACTCTTTGTTTCGTTGCATGTTTGAGAAGCTTCACAGCTTCATACCCGTGACCACATCTACTGAGCAACAAATGACATACAAGAACTCTACGACTTTTAGAGTTTTCTTGGTTGCTCTTGACCCTGAGTACCACGCAAGACGGACACAACTTCTTACATATGCAGCCATACCTCTCATGGGGGAATCGTATAGTTGTCCTACTAGGATTACTTTCCCTCCACTTGCCACCATACATACCCCTCAACGATGGCCGCATCTAGCGGCATGGGAAGTTCTATTCAGTTCAGAGTGTGTGGTCGTGACAAGCTCTCCCCTAGAGCTATCGAGTGGGTTTTTTTGTAGGCGACTCTTGTACCAAGAAGGGATATAATTTTTTTTTGATGTAAGAGAGGGTGAACTCCCATTGTGGGAGTCACCTCACTACCTGTTTTATTAATTAAGAACTATAGTACATTACCGTGAAAGTCATAGGCGTTACAGGGAATTAAAATGACAAACAACATTTTCGTAGTAAAAAGTCTGATTGTTGAAGACCACGTCATTCCTTCGCGTCCATATGCACCACAGAACCGCAAATGGCCTTGCGCTATCATCTGTGGAGTTACTCCCCACCAGCCTAATCGACATCCCAAACTCCACCGACCCACCCGTCGTGACCCAATCGCACCCTGCCTCCCTCCATACCCGTGCCAATGATGGGCACTTGAAGAATATGTATTCCGAGTCCTCCATACCTCCATCACATCTGTCGCACAAGGTATCTTCTGAATGAAGCAATCTTCCCCTCCTCGCCTTATCCATCAAACGACTTCTTCTCAAACACCAAAGAAAAAACTTAATCCTACACGGAGTGTTGGCAGCCCACACTACCTTCAAGTCCTGGCATAGAGTCGCATCCTGTTCCTTAGCTACAAATATTAGTTCCTCAGATTTTTCTCACAGAATATCCAACTCCTCTCCATTTGAAATGATCACGGTCCTGTGTAAAATCTCCAGGAGGGGGGACCTACCCCACTAATCTGATGAAATCCTCCATGTGCTGGTCAGGCAAGTCGGCAACGAATAACGACATCCAATTACCAGATTCTGCTGCCTGCAAAAGAGAACCATCCTTCCAAGATGCCATGGCAAGCAATCTCAGAAATCTTGCTTCCAGGGTACCATCACCTGACTAATTATCACACCAAAATTTGAAAACTCAGCCATCTCCCACATACGGCTGCAGTCTATGTGCTGTCTGCAGCAACACCTCATGTATTCCCGCCCAGAGCGGAGACTCAAAGTGCGTTCTTCCTGCCACCAATTCCCCTCTGACATCGTAGAGCTGCCTGATAAGAGAAACTGCGAGCGCAGTCGACGATCCCCAGATGCGAATCACCCATTTAGCGATAAATGCCTTGTTCATGCACTCCACATCCCGTACTCCTAGGCCCACCTCATTACGTCCCCTAGTGACCTTGTTCTAGCTGACTAGGTTTATCCCGGTCTTCTGTTATTTCCTGTCCAACCGAAAGAACCTCCTCATCAGAGCCTCAACTTTCTTCCTGATTCCCACTGGCATCAGACGTGTAGAAAAAAAATTAGAAACTCGGGATTGCTGGCATAACATGTTTCAAAAGAATCAGCTTCCCCCCTTAAGAGGGTAATCGCTTTCCAATCGGCTAGCCTTTGTTCCATCTTCTGAACCATTGCATCCCAGTCCGACTTCTTCAACTTTCCTGCCACTAGTGGCAACCCTAGGTAGGATATTGGTAGCTCACCCAACTGGTAGCCGGTCAAACCCGCCAGATTTAGACGATCTGCCTCCTCCATTTCAAAAGGCACCAACGTCGCCCCTTTCATAAACAAAAAGAACCTATCCAATCTGGACCGCACACGCACATTGCGCCATGTGAAAGCATCTCCAGCTGCATCGATAATTGACATGCCCATAGCATGGGCCACTCTTCGAAGTTCCTCCGAGCTCGGGTCACCGCCACCACTCCGTTGTGGGCGATCGTCAGGGAGACTTGAATAAAATGGCGAGATCCTTAAGCGCATCACGAAAGCGTAAGGATCCCATCGTATGCGATTGGGAGCAACTAGTCGCACTAGTTGCTCGATGCAACGGAAATAAAATTTTTTCATGTGACGAAACCACATGATCCAAGAACACTTCTCGGATTGTTTCGTCTAAACTACTAACAAGTAATAGGATTACCACTTGAAGCGTGGTTGCGATCGAGTCTCTAAACGAAGAGACCTCCTGTCTCAAGTCCGATCCAACAGAGGAGACGCTTGCGAGCGTGTTGATGAAACACGTTCTCCTCGCAATCCATGTCGATGATCCAAGCGACGGATATCCTGATCTCGTCAAACGAGATACACCGTCTTCTTCATGAGCAAGACACGTCGAAGGAGACGAAGATCCACGAGCAAACGATCGGGCAGCATAACGACGACGCTGCGGCGATGGAGACTCTCTCTAGGCTTCCATGGTGGATGACCATATGAGAAAGAGGGGGCGTGTAGAGAGAGAGAGCATATGTTGTCTTTGTGTTGTAACCAAGAATAGCAAGGGGTGCCTCTCCTTTTATAATATTTTGGGATCCATGGATCTCAATCCATGGACAACACAAATCCAGTGGCTTACATTGATTTGTGTTTCTTTCAATGGCCAAGATTTGTTGGTAAAAAATCAACAACAAATAATTTAATTTAGATTAAATATATATTGATAAATCAATATGATTTAATCACAAATTAAATCAATCAAGTATGGAGATTATGGAATGAAGATTGCCTCCTTCCATAATATGGGATTTGATGGCAATCTCATGTAATCTCATAATATCTCATAAGATTACATTATTCTATAGAAATCTCCAAGATTTATAACAACACTTGTTGTAAATTATTCTACAAGAATAATTCATAATTATTTTGTGAATATTGCAATCTTGCCATTGGAAAATTGTAAATCACATTCACAACCTAAAATAAAATGTAAATTACATTTTCAATTCAATGTCCAATGTGAAGCCAATTCACATCAACATTTAATTTAATAAATGTAAATTACAAATAGCTCTCACTTATATATTATAAATCACATTTATAATATATATGATCAATATGGATAGTGCTATCCACATTAGTCGTATCCATGATAATTAAATAACATTTAGTCATCTTGGATCTCTATTCTCATGTGTCCAAATAATATGAATCACATTCACATTATTCACATATTTGATAATTAAATCACATTTAATTATCTTAGATATCTCTCTTTATAATATGAATCAAATTCATATTATTTATGATAATTAAATCACATTTAATTATCTATTTTCTCAATGCTCGAATACTTATATCAACAATGAAATTATCCTGAACTCATTCAAGGATAATGCGCTTTCTACGCGGATACTAGGAGATAAGGATAGGACGATTGTATTATTCCACATATAGTGACTTGGATATTGAGATCGAATCTCAAATCCAGATCTCGGGCCTCCCATAGATGCTTGATCAAATCAAGATCGCAAATCTAATCTTCTCATTGCATCTGAATCACATTCAGATCAATGTTCAACATCTGGACCAAGACTAGGAGAGGAATCACTAAAATCCAGACCTGTTTCATCACTCCCTAGGAATGAAAGCGTCATGGTTATACAATCGTTAATGATCACATCACCCTTAGGTATTCCCAATACCTGTACGTCCTGCATACTGGAAGACCCAAGAATAAACCCGAAATATAAGATCTATTTTGCACTGTCTACTTCAGGGTTTTATCAGTAAGTTTCTCATTTGATCATTGGGAGTCGGTATCGATTATATCCTTTCCAAAAGCATATATCATACCTAGATCTTGATCATGTACTTTCCAAAAATATATATTAAACGTACAAATTCAGTCAAGCTTCCAAAGTGAGACGACCGTGCACGGAATTTGATTCTTCCCAATATCTCATGAGAGAGCTCATGTCTTCCGGTTCAGTAATGAACCTGTATGATCCCTTTGAGAGATCGTATTACTCATATGCCCTTACATGCACACCAACGCGCCGGTGTAAAGACCTTGGCTAGGTCATCAACCTATTGGTCTGCCAAATGTACATACTCAGACATATAGTAACACATCTGTCTCCGGTCAGAGGATGCGTGCCTATACCATGACAACATATGATATAGGACTTTGGTTATCTCGATCTCGTTAAGTCAACTCTTTTGACTTAACTTATCTAACACCTCCGAATCTCAATTCCTATGCAGAGGACCTGCATCAATAGGTCGGTTAGATATCAACCTTTAGAGAAAGGATTGTCATCTCCTTCTTAGGCTGGAGATCATTTCTTAATAATCATTTAATGGTGCTTGATAAGTCCTCAATCTAACTCTTTAGAAATTCATCATAGCAGCAGCCTCTTGAATCAATAGCTGTATGATCATCAAGATGTCCATGATACATAACCTTAATTGTACTAAGGGACCTATTATGCAAATTGGTTATTCTTCATTTCAGATTAGGGAATGATATTCGCAATAACATTTATTGCATAATGGCTCGCCGTGGGCTCGCATGTCCAACAAAGGGTAACATTGAGATCTCCCCCAACGATCCATTCAGACGCATAAGCCGTTCCCAGCTGCTCCAGCTCGGCCACCAAGGAGCCTCTGTCATTTCTTAATAATCATTTAATGGTGCTTGATGAGTCCTCAATCTAACTCTTTAGAAATTCATCATAGCAGCAGCCTCTATGATTCAATAATTGAATCAATAGCTGTATGATCATCAAGATGTCCATGATACATAACCTTAATTGTACTAAGGGACCTATTATGCAAATTGGTTATTCTTCATTTCAGATCAGGGAATGATATTCGCAATAACATTTATTGCATAATGGCTCGCCGTGGGCTCGCATGTCCAACAAAGGGTAACGTTGAGATCTCCCCCAACGTTCCATTCAGACGCATAAGCCGTTCCCAGCTGCTCCAGCTCGGCCACCAAGGAGCCTCTGTCATTCCCGATAGGTCCGTAGACATTTGTGATACAAAAAGACATACCGTCTGTTCTCCTTTTAAGCTTGATCGACAAACAGTAATGAGATTTCGTCTCCTCCACTAACTCGAAGGAATTTCTCTTTCAACCACTCAGCAAGCCTCCTGATGCGCCTTGAGCCATTATCTCCGCTAGTTCGAAACTACCTCCTCCGTCCAGATCCTGACTAGCCTTTTCAACTCCTCTGGCCAACTTTGTCTCCTGAAGGAGAAAAATATCTACATTGACTTCCATAAAAAGATTCCTAACCCCTAACCTCTTTTCGGGGCGCCCCAACCCCCTTACATTGTTGAGACCTTTGTTTCGTAAGAGGGATTATCCCCGACTGTTCCGCTACGCTTTTGTCCAGGATACTTAAGCGGTCCCAATGTGCCTCCAATCTGGTGCAAGTTGGGGGGTCTATTTGTGTCCGTAACTCGCTATACCCGGAACGGAGTGCCGCCGCTCTTCTCAATCTCCTCTCTGCTCTGCAAGCTCTTTTCCTCTGATAGCAGGCTCCAAATATGCAAATCTCTTCCTCTTAGTGAAGATGATTGGCCGCAACTTTGTTGACCTCTGCTTGAAAATTCGACTGTGCTTCAATGGCCTCTTTCGCCACCCAACATTGCCCGTCATCACAGTTCGGCTGATCTCGCAAGCTTAGCAGTTGCTTTCCCCTGCTCGATGGCCCCACTTTGCACCCACCATGCCCCATGCCAACTGTGCAAGGCAATCCTTTAAGGTTTGCACCTGGCCCCTCGTTGAGGTTTTCCCGCCCCAATGTGGGGGAGAGCCTTGCGGCTCACCGCTGTCCTACCTCCCAGTACACTCCCTTCTTGCTCTACTGTTGTGAGTTGAGGCCGTGCTAAGGGTTCTCCGTGAAGTCCATCAGCTTTGTTTTCGTTGTACTCCATGTCGCCTCGAGGTGATGACCTGCCCTGGCAAATCCTCTGCTCCCTCCCTCTCAAGATCCGCGAAGGTTGATCCGAAACATTTTGGTCCTGCGTTCGGTTATCGTTTGGGCGACTCTCTTGATTGCTTCCAGGCGGAGAGCTTGAAGGGGAACCCGCTCCGTACGGGTCCAGGGATCCGTGTTCTTCTTCGGATTGAGCATTAATCAGGCCCTCTGTTGGGTTGGATCCGCCTTTCGGATCCAGAGCTTCGATCTGTGATGTAAGCTGAGGTCCGGTTGTCAGGGGGCCATACCCAACGCTAGCCGATTGCATACACGTCTCCGTGGCCATAATTGCTGTGTTAGTCCTCTTTGGTTTCCACGATCTGAGACCGTCCACCTTGGGCTCTTCACTGCTTGGGCAGAAAGCCACTGAAAAGGTGTCAAAATGAAGTTGGGGCGGAATGAGAGGAGTCATGTCTGTCTTTTCAGCTACTCCGTCACTCGACCGTTGCGCCATGGTCGTCACCGCCGTTCCTCCACTCGGGCGTTGTCCTGCTGGCTTCTCTGCCTTTTCCAGCACACCTTCCGACTTCCCCGCCACAGACTCTAGCCTCCGTAAGTCATAACCTCATCCACGTCCCTGGGCCGGCGTCCCCACCCTGGCTATCTCCAGGTTGATGTTCTTACCTTTCATCGGTACACTCCAATACCCCAGTTTCGCCGAGCTGAGCCCCTTACCCGAAGGATCGTGTCGATCGACTCCCCTGGCAAGCATCCCGTGCTTTTCAATTCAATCACCTTCGCTATTCCACCCAGCAATGCCTAGATATTGTGTAGGCGTCGGTCATCCAAATGAATGCCTTTCACGCGAATATGCTCCAGCATTTTTGTGGCCGGACGTCCATCACTAGCCAACACTTTCCTCCATTTGAGCTGTATCCAACCCTCCCGCGACCACTGCAACAGTTCGTTAGCCTCCACCCTACTTAGGCCTCTCGCAACCACACGACACGGGGTGATTAGAGTGACGTCCTAAGGAAGCGTGCCGCTGAAACCGCACGAACATATGAAGAGCCAAGAAATAGGGTCTCCAATCCTCCTCCTTCGCCAATCAGCATGGCGCTGCCTTCTTCTCACTTCATACCATATGGGCAATTTTTGCTCCTGTGCGACCCTCGACCACACGTGAAGCACCAGATTGGCTCATGGCATTGACGCGCCCAGTAACGACATGAGACACATCGGAAACATCCATTCCCAAATGGATTTGCGAAAGATCGATGCCTCAACCTCTGTTGATCCCGCTTGCGACGAACCATTCCCTTTCTTCGGACAACCTCCCACCCGGCATCCCTCAACATCTTCTCAATCAGTTGAAGTGATTAAAATTGGACTTCCTGTCAAAAGAAGGGATATCATTGCTTCGACCCAGTTCGACAGAAGTACTATGTTAGCGCTGATGTCACCTTCTTTGAGTTTGTTGTGTATTTTTCTCCTACAAGTGACATGTTGACTCCATCTGGCTATGACGAGGAGGTATATGTGCCTCATCCTACGACACCAGCACTTCCAGTCCCACCACCAATACCACAACATCCACTACCACCACCTGCTCCTGTGGCCACTCCTCCACCGCCACATAGCCCTTGGCCTAAGTGTTGCCATGTTTTTTATGTTCGCATGCCTCCCACTATTCCCTCTGTTCATGGGCCTTCCCCATCATCCAGCATGCCCCATGTACGTACTGAGCATATCGTTTCTACTGATGGCACTAGTGATTTGTCCATGCAGCATGCTACTTTAAAGGATGAGCAGGTGCCCTCTCAAGAGGGTAGTTTACAGGTTGAGGAGGATGCATGTGATCTTGGTGTGCCTATTGCTCTGCGGAATTGGAGATGTACTTGTACTACTTATCCTCTTGTAGCCCATGTTTCTTTGGGGTGATTCTCAGAGGATTTCGGGAGGTTTGTCGTGAGGCTGTCAACCTTGGAGACACCATGGACATATGAGGAGGCGATACATGACAGTCAGTGACATCTTGTCATTTGGAAGAGGAGGTGGCCGCGTTACAGTCATGTGGTACATGAAACATTGTTACAGCTCCTACATAGGGCATCTGTCATGGGATGTACGTAGGTATTTACATTGAAGCACCGAGTAGATTGTAGTGTGGATCGTTACAAGGCGAGGCTTGTAGCTCGTGGGTTCACCTAGACATATGGGGTGGACTATCAGGATACTTTCTCCCCAGTAGCTCGACATTCTACTACAGATTCTTCTCTTTGTTGCAATGACACGGGATTGTCCCCAATATCAGCTTGATGTGAAGAATGTTTATTTGTATGGTGACGTGCATGAGGAATTCTACATGCAGGGGCTGCTAGGGTTCACTGTTGAGGGGGAGTGTCATATGGTTTGTAGACTTCGTAAGGCTAGGCCTTAAACAAAGCTCAAGAATATGGTTTCAGAATCTCTCAAACTTAATAGAGCAGCAAGGGTTCGTTAGATCAACTGCAGATCACCCAATGTTTTTTCAAAGGTCACAAAGAGGTAAAATTGCTATATTGATTTATGTTGATGATATCATTGTTACATGTGATGATGTGCGTGTCATTCAAGTAGTTAAGGATTTCTTTGGTCAACAGTTTGTAACTAAGGACCTTTTCAGTCTACATTATTTTCTTGGATTTGAATTCGCTAGGAACCAACGAGATCTTGTGATGACATGGAGGAAATACATTACAGATCTTCTTCTGAGATGGGCATGGCAGACTGCAGACCTTCCAGGCTTCCACAACTCCCATGGACACGAGCATGAAACTGTATGATGAGGACACAACAAAGGTAGACAAGAGGAGGTACATGGGGCTCGTAGGGAGGCTCCTATATGCGACCATCACCAGGCCAAATATATTTTTTTGCAGTGAACATAGTGAGTCAGTTCATGGAGCAGCCTAAGCATGTGCATATGGATGAAATCCATATGATTCTGAGGTATCTAAAGACCGCTCTTGGCACTGGTCTTTTATTTAGCAGAGGCAAATCCCTTGCTGTTACAGCTTACACAGATGCAGATTATGCATGATCTTCCAAGGATAGGAAGTCTACCTCTGGCTTTGCAGTATTCATAAGGGAGCTCTTTAGTGTCATAGAAGAGCAAGAAGCAGACGATAGTTGTTAGATCTAGTACAGAGTCAGAGTATAGAGCCATGTCACAAGGAAGTACATAGATGATGTGGGTCAAATCTGTTCTGACTAACCTAGCTGTTGAGGTGCCTCCGATGCACCTTCAAATGTGATAACCATGCTACTATTTTCATTGCCAATAATCCATCCTTCCATGAGATGACCAATCATATCGAAGTAGCAACTCAACCACTAGGTTAGTAAGAATAGACTTAACCTACATCATCTTTGTACTCCCCTGTGTCATGGCTTTGTACTCTGATTCTACACTGATCTTGCGACCACCCTCTGCTTCTTGCTCTTCCATGACACCAATGAACTCCTTATAAACACTGCAAAGCCAGAGGTAGACTTCTTGTCCTTGGGGCACCTCGCATAATCTGCATTTGCACAAATTGTAATGGAGAGGGATGTGCCTCTGTTAAATAGAAGACCGGTAATAGGTGAGGTCTTCGGATACCTCAGAATCATATGAACTGCATCCATATGTGCCTGTCTAGGTTGCTCCATGAACTGGCTCACTGCAAATAGTTGGCCAGGTGATGGCCACTTATTGGAGCTTCTCAACGAGCTCCATGTACCTCCTCTTGTCCTCCTCTTCAGTATCGTCATCATATAACCTTATGCTCGGATCCATAGAAGTAGTGGCAGGCCTGCAATTTGCCATGCCTATCTTAGATAGAAGATCTGTAATGTACTTCCTTAAGGTTGTTAAAAGACCTCGCTGGTTCTTGACAAACTTTAGTCCAATGAAGTAAAATGAAGTAACGTAGACTGCCAAGGTCCTTAGTTACAAACTGCTGACCAAGAAAATCGTTAGCTGCTTGGATGCCTTGCATATCATCTCCTATAAGAATGATATCATCAACATAAACTAGTATGACAACTATACCTCTTCGAGAGCTCCGGACAAACAATGAATGATCAGTAGTCAATTTTTGAAACCATGCTTGTCGACTATGTTTAAGGCCATAGATAACCTTATGAAGTCTGCAAACCTTCTGACACTCCTCTTCAACAGTAAATCCAGGTGGTTGCTGCATATAGACTTTCTCCTGTAAGTCACTATAGAGAAATGCATTCTTCACATCAAACTGATATAGGGCCAATCCCATGTCACTGCAATAGAGAAAAGGATCCACAATGTAGAATGTCGAGCCACTAGAAAGAAAGTATCATGATAGTCTACCTCATATGTCTGGGTGAACCCACAAGCCACAAGTCTCATCATATAGCGATCCACGCTGCCATCTGCTTGGTGCTTTACTGTGAACACCTACTTGCATCCTACAACAAATGCTCTTGTATGAGTAGTAACAATGCTCCATATGCCACATAACTGTAATATGACCATCTCCTCATCCAAGGCAAGGCACCATTGACTGTATTGTATCGCCTCATATGGCATGTCCGTGGTATCTCCACGGCTGACAATCCCACGACAAACCTCCTGAAATCCTCTGAGAGTCATCCCAAAGAAACATGAGCTACAAAATGACAAGTAGCGTAAGTACTTCTTCGCTTCTGTAGAACAATAGGCACGCCAAGATCAACTGCCTCCTCCTTAACCTGTAAACCACCCTCCTAAGAGGGTACCTTCTCATCTTTGCAAAGAATCTTGCTGCATGGACAAATCACTAAGGCCATCAGTAGAAACAATGCGCTTAGTACATATCTAGGGCATGCTAAATGACGCAGAAGGCCTGTGAGCATGGGGAACCATGTGAAACTTGCGAATATAGAAACATGACAATGGTTGGACCAAAGTACTAGGTGGTGGTGTAGGGGTAACTACAAGAGCATGTGTAGATATTGGAGGAGGTGTTGGTGGTGGAGGTGGTGTAGGTACTGGAGTTGGTGGAGCCATAGGGGAGGAGGCACATATACCTCCTCACCAAAGTCAGAGGGAGTCAACCTATCACCTGTAGGAGAAATACATAACCAACTCAAAGAAGGTGACATCGACACTAACATAGTACTTTCATCGAAGCGGATCAAAGCAGCGATACTACTTGTGGATATGAGAGTAGCCTACAAAAACACACTTGACAACTCTAAGGGAGAGTTTGTCATGACCATGCGTCAGATGGTGAATGAAGGCAACAGAGCCAAACAATTTTGGTGTAAGGGAGGACATGCCCTTTTCGGGAGGCACAATCGAGAAAGGAACGTTCTCTCCTAAAATGGAAGATGGCATGCGGTTCTCCAAGTAGCTAGCAGTAAGGATCACATCACCTCAGAAAGAGGGACGAGCATGACCCTGGATCAAACGTGTCCTGGTCACATCAACTAAATGGCGATGTTGCATTTGGCAATAACGTTCCACTGAGAAGTATAAGCACACGAGGTTTGGTGTATGTGCCAAGAGACTTGAAGAACTCATATAGCTGTAATGCGTAGAATACTAAGACATTGTCAGATTGTACACTTGATAGTAGTAAAAAATATTCTTTATTTCATTAATAAAAGATTTAATGAAAAACCTAACTTCAGCCTTCAGAATTGTTTTTCAATAGAAAAATCCAAGAAAGTCTAGAATTATCATCCACAACAACTAGATAAAAACGGTGTCCCTAATAATTAAGAACATGACTGGGGCCCCAAATACATGAACGGATAAACTCAAATAAGTGACTATCTCTATGACTTTGGCGACTTGGGAAAGAAGAGTGGTGATGCTTCTCAAGCTAGCAAGCCGCGCACTGGAAGGAAGAACATGTAGAAATCTGTGGGAGGTCATGACACAGCTTATGCAGAGAAAGGTGACCAAAATGAAGATGCCACAAGTACGGTGAGACTGATCCAGTGGGAACTGTAGAGGCGCCAATACTAGGAGACTAGACCAGTCTGTAGAGTCCTTGATACTCATGACCACATCCAATCACCCTACCCATGAGTATGTCCTGAAACACAAGAGAAGATGGATAAAAAATGGCACAACAATGTAGATCCTTTGTGATCTGACTAGTAGAAATCAAATTCATCTGAAATCAGGTGCATATAAAACATCTTGCAGGCGCATGGATAGCGTCAAATGAACCTCCATTGTCCTGTAATGGGTAAATAAACCCAGTTCGCAATGACGACCCATCTACCAGGGGTATAGATTTGTATGAACTGAAGTGGGCTCTGTCTCCACACAGATGGTGAGAAGCATTAAAGTTCATTATCCACTATGTCATGTCTACTCTGCTACAATCGGTAAAAGCATAGGCTATACTTGAGTAGCTCGAAGATGCTCTAGTAACGACTGTAACATCTGGAGGAGCTGTAGTGGTACCGACAACATGAGTCATTATCTCCCTCA
Source organism: Ottelia alismoides (assembly GCA_037367405.1). Lineage (NCBI taxonomy): Eukaryota > Viridiplantae > Streptophyta > Magnoliopsida > Alismatales > Hydrocharitaceae > Ottelia > Ottelia alismoides. The sequence continues at coordinate 989,476 of JAZKJV010004535.1, read as the reverse complement.
GACGGGAGATAATGCCATCTAAACATGAATCAGTAGGAGGAGCCGAACTGTCTGGAGGCTCAATCATCTCGGCCACACGAGCAGGTGCAAGATATCCATGCTTTTGATAACATGTCCTTAGAATGACTCAAATGATGGCAATAGGTGTAGGGGCCATGCTTGCGTCCACCTCCTTAGGCACGGGAACCACCCCCTCTTAACTGTGTAGTACCCCCCTGCCGTGAGATGCATCCATCGTTGAGGAGGTATGTGTGGTGGTAGGTAGTGGGACAAGTATCCTGGTGAGGCGATTGTATGCCTCATCCATGGGAGGTATAGTTGCACCTGTAAGAAACTGTGCGCGTGCTGCCTCGTACTTCGAATCCAGAGCTTCCAAGAAAATTCCAACTATCGTGGAATTCCTGTGTGCCATGTGCTGCTCAATAGATGTGATAATGGGCATGAAGATGTAAAGCTTCTCAAACATGCCACGAAGCGAAGAATAGAATGCATGCAGATGACGACCATTCTGCTTGTCCGTATAGATATCAAACTGTAGCTGAAGAATCTTGGCTCGTTCTTCGCTTCGATATACAGGGTTGCCATAATAGCCTACATTGCCTTGGCGATGGGTTCGTTCACGATGTCATTGGAAATCTCTGTAGTAAGAGTACTAGAGAACCAAATATGTGCATACATGTCATCTTGCTTCCATGAAACATTCTTCCCAGTCTAATCTGTCGACTCTGGTTGTGTCAAAATGTGCTCCTTGTTGCATTCTTTAAGGGTAAAAATTTGCATGGACCACAACTCATAGTTGGTTTCGTCCATCTTCACGATGGGAGTTGTGCTCTTAAAGGCATCATACGAAGAGAAGATGTCATCCTTGTTCTTTGTTATGATGAAAAAAGAAGCCGAAATGTAATTCAAGGGTAGTAGATCGATTCGAGCGAGTTTACACAATCATATTGAGGATAGGGCTTATGCTTTGAGTCATACAACCATCCTAGTTAATTCTCGATCTACGTTAGGACATGAAAATGTGATTTATAGGTCTGAAACCACATTTTCCTATCAAAACCAGATCGTACAACAAATCTAAGCGGTACTAGAGAGGATATAGAGGGCCTGCAGGGGTCTATCGACGGTCTACAAATGCCGTTGGCGGAGGTGCAATTGCCCAATGGTGGGTTGGGCAGTGTGAAGGCCCTGGTAGGACTGCTGGGCGGCGCACAGAGGCCTTGGTATCGTTAGACGATGGCACAACCGTTCTTGGAGGGGACCGGTGGCTACGTAGCAGCCCTAGAAGGGGATGGGGGCAGCGACACACGACCTCGGTAAGGTCCCCGACGGTGCATGAGGCAGAGGAGATGTGGCGATGGATGGGGTTAGGGCATGTGATATGAGAACTCTAGTCTAGGACTGTCACTCTGATACACAACAACAATAACAACAAAGCCTTTTTCCACAATTAAGTAGGGTCGGGTACACGGATTCTTCGCCTCCTTTCAGATCTATTTTGGGCCAATCCTGGGCTTATATCCCCAAAACTAAGATCCCTTCGTATGATCTCTTTCCAACACTTCTTGGGCCGTCCTCGCCCTCTCTTAGTCGACTCAACATCCTAACACTCGCATCTTCTAACTGGTGCATCAGCTGATCTTCCTTGCAAATGTCCAAACAATCTTAAGCGGTTTTCTCGCATCTTATCCTCGATCAGAGCTACACCAACTTTCTTTCTGATTGCATCATTCCGAATCCGATCTTTACGTGTGTGTCCACACATCCACCTTAGCATTTTCATTTCTGCTACATTCATTCTCTGCACATGTCTATGGTTCACATGCCAACATTCAGATCCAAAAAGCATAACAGGTCTCACGACTGCTTTGTAAAACTTTCCTTTAATCTTTAAAGGAATTTTCTTATCACAGAGAACAACAGAGGCTCCTCTCCACTTTAGCCCGCCTGCATTTATTCTATTAGTAACATCTTCATCAATTTCCCCATCATGTTGCAGAATAGATCCCAAATATCTAAAGGAATCTCTCTTCTGAATGTTATCGTCACCAATCTTCACCTCGATTCCTTCACCATTGCTTCTATCAAAGGTGCACTCCATATATTCTGTCTTAGACCTACTTATACGAAATCCTTTAGTCTCCAACTCATGTCTCCAGACGTCAAGCTTCTCATTTACTCCATCTCTAGTCTCGCCAATTAACACAATATCATCAACAAATAACATACACCAAGGTAACTTATCCTGAATGTGACTGGTCAACTCGTGCATAATCAAAGTAAAAAGAAATGGACTCAAAGCAGAACCTTGATGTAAATCAATGTTGATGTCAAAATATCCAGTCTTCCCAGAAGGGGTCCTTACACAAGATAAAGCCCTATCATACATGTCCTTTATGAGGTTAATGTATAGGACATGTATTTGTCTCTTCTCCAACACTCTCCACAATATCTCTCGTGGGACAGAATCATAAGCCTTCTCCAAATCAATAAAGATCATGTGGATGTTCTTCCTTTAGCTCTATAAATCTCCATTGTTCTCCTCAACAAATGGATGGCTTCAGTCGTTGAACGACCTGGCATGAATCCGAATTGGTTCTCTTTTACATTGGAAATTTGCCTCAACCTTCTTTCGATCACACGTTCCCAAATTTTCATAGTGTGACACATCAGCTTGATACCTATATAATTTGAACAATTTTGAATGTCTCCTTTATTCTTATAAAGAGGCACCACGATACTCCTCCAATCTTCAGGAATTTTCTTGCTTCGCCAAATAACATTGAATAGATTCGTAAGCCAAGTCAAATCACGCTCACCTAAAACTCTCCATACTTCTACAGGGATGTCATCCGGTCCTACACCTTTTCCAGGTCTCATAACCTTCAAAGCCTCCTCTACTTCCTTTCTTTGTATCCGTCTATAGCATGCACGATTCAAGTAACTTTCACTACAAGCTAGATCACCCAAAGTGATATCTCTATTTCCTTCCCCAATGAAAAGTTTATGGAAGTACTGCTCCCATCTAGTCTTTATATCCTTATGAGTAACAAGCACATGACCTTCCTCGTCCTTAATGCATCTCACTTGAGAAAGGTCTTTGGTTTTTCTTTCTCTTGCTTTGGCCAACCTGAATATATCATTTTGTCCCTCCTTAGAGTCGAGATTTTTATACAAAACTTCATAAGATTTTGACTTAGCTTTGCTTACAGCCTTTTCTGCTTCCTTCTTCGCTATTTTGTAGTTTGTGAGAGTTTCCTCTGTTCTATCCTTAGACATAGCTTTAAAGCAAGCTCTTTTTATTTTTAGCTTCTCTTGCACCCCTTTACTCCACCACCAAGCCTCCTTTTGACATGGAGCTCCTCCCTTTGACTCGCCTAGCATCTCTTTGGCTACCTTTCGAATACAAGATGCTACTGCCTCCCACATCTCATTTGCACTACCGCTACAATCCCAAGATAAGTCTTCTAAAACCTTCTCCTTGAAGCTCGCTTGCTTTAGTGGAAGATTCCACCATCTAGTTCTAGTTATCTTAGAAATCCTCCTTTTCTTTACCAACCATTTCATTTGTACATCCAAGACTAACAAATGATGTTGGGTTGTCAAACTCTCTCCTGGGATTACTTTGCAGTCTTTGCAACACAACCTATCTCTTCTCCTCAACACAAAGTAATCTATCTGTGTTCTAGTTGGCCCACTCTTATAAGTAATTAAATGTTCCTCCCTCTTCTTGAAGAGAGTGTTTGCTATGAAAAGATCATATGTCGTTGCAAAATCCAGGATGGCTTTTCCCTCTTCATTTCTATCCCCAAAACCATGTCCTCCATGAACTCTAGCATACCCTGAAGCATCTTTTCCCACATGTCCATTAAGATCTCCACCGATGCATCTTTTCCTACATAATGTACATAGAAAGAAAAGGAATACATAACAGAGATAGAAGATAACAATTATCTTAATAGTTTGCAATCACAACTTTATTTTCTTGTAATCTCTGCACTTTTTCGGGAATCGAGATCCCTAATTATATGGAGAAGAGGCACTAATTGTGCACTGTTTTCTCTTACTCCTTGCTCTATACCTCTTCACTGTCCTCCCATTCAACCATTTCTAGCTGTAGCTGCTTAGAGAAGTCGAGTTTGATGGAGCTTGGTCTTGGATGGTGGTCGCAATTGCTGCTGCTTCGTCAAGCTGCTCCGTCTTTTCATCTGTGGACCTCCCTCCTATCGTTGTTACAGGAGCAGAGTCGTGGGGAGGAAAAATAGGGTGTGCTTTTACTGTGCTTTACCAAAGTGTGACCTCCACGTTCGTTCCCGTGAGAAACCATAATTCTGCAAGTTGAACGCGCCTTGTGTCTGAAGGGATCATACCTGAAGTGGTGGAGTGGATGCCTGAAAGAAAGAGCTCCTGCTCCGCCTGAATATGATGCACCTGCAATGAGTTTGATGGAGCTCCATTTAAAAGCCCAAACCGGGTCGGGTCGAGAACTGAATACCCATTATTTCCAAAAAAGAAACAGCGTGCTAATGCTTCGACAACTCACATCAGTGGAGGTCCAGGGTGCGAATGCTGGGATTTCCCGAAGCGGAGAAGATTGAATTCCAGATCTGATTTTTTCGTCAAGGTTTGGATTCAAAAACATTTCGAGTTTGCTTTCGAGTTCACAACAAATCTCGAAGAATTCGCGCCCGCGACCGAAGCCTCCTGTTGTCCCGACGGCGAAGAAGAGTTTGCCGGAGAGGTCATTGTTACTGATTAAGCGACTTGTTTGACCTGCGGTAGATCTTCGACAAGTGAGAGTGCATGAACCTCAACTGGCAGCGACACAACAAGACACTTCTCCATCGTAGGAGCCAAGACCTTAACATGTGTTGTAGCAAGGGCCTCATCAGGCAAAGAGCCATGCCCTATAACCAAAGAAATCACTCTCCTCTGCGCCAAATTGTTAAGGGCACTTGAACCACCAGAGTCTTCACGTAGCAATGACAGTGGTGGTGGGGTGATAACCTCTGCCAATATTTTGAACTTTGCACGACCCACTTCCAGAGTGCAAACAACAACTAAAGGCGCAACACCATTATCAAACATCAACACGGCTGTATTTGAAACATCAGAACCCAGATTCTGGCCATTCGAAAGGATCGCAGCTAACCTCCCATACTTATGGACGGCATGGCTTAGTGCTTCGACAATTCTCGAAAGGATTGGAACCCCTTTGTAGCCGGAGCACTCTTTTGACTTGTAGATTTGACTCCCCGTCAATGAATTGCAGTGGTCTCCATTTAGTTCCTCCTGTGATCACCTTTCCAACCAGAGTCTTCCCCTCCTCCATGGAGATACCCTCACACACGACAAACTGCTGCCAAGCAATATCAAATCTCCCCGGAACGAAGGTCCTAGGACCCCTTGCATCTCCCGGTTCAGGCGATCAAAATTCCAGCCGTCTTCCATAAACATGCCAATTAGCATAGTAGATTTCTTCACCTCCAAAAATGCAGTGCCAGTACAACAACTTCTGTGTACGAGCGATTGCTGGATGTCAAGCCATGGCAATATGAAATCTTTGTTGACATGTTTGCTGCTGATGAGATGTCTGTTGGTATCGAACGAAAGTAAGAACAGTCAACTCGGCGATGCCCACAACCACAACAATTGAAGCAACGAGGTGGAGACAAGCATGTAACAACTCGATGACCATGAAGGTCATATCTGAAACATCAACGTCCTTTCTTGCGATGGGTGACCGATTGCCACCCCACCTCTTCCCTCAGCATCTTATCTTAGGTGGCCCTCCGCACCTCTCCCTCATTTTGGTAGACCAATCCCAGAATCTCGCCTCCGCCTTGGCTCTCCATTGCAAGCGAGGCTTCTCCTGCTCCTTCCCTCGTTGTCTCTCCCTCATCCTCCAAGCGAGCCTCCGCCTCAAATCATATTCTTATGTACCTCTAGTTACCTCTTCCACTTGTACAGAATGTTGAAGCTAGTCGAAAAAGGAAAGTTAATTAATACTTAACAGATCCTTGATTCAAAATAAAAAAAATGGAATTAAGAAATGTTCTTGCATGAAGCAATTTCAATTTAATCAATAAAGAAACAAGCAATAAAAAAAATTTGATTGCGATACCGAAGGCAGATGATAAAAAACATCAATCCTTATAAGTGATTCACCAAATAGTGGAAACCCCACCTTTTTTTTGTTTAAATAATGAGAAACTTAACCAGCAAAAGGACTTGGCAACTTAGGAAAAAACAAGTTGAATATATTTGTTTTTATAACAAGAAACTTGTGAGAAACAATATAAAAGAGAACTTAAATTAGAGTTCCTTTTAAAGAATGTAATTACAACATTTTTTTACAAGGAACAAAGTTCCCCTCGATTAAAAAATACCCATAGCTACCTGGGCCAAAAACAACTTAACTTTTTATATGATTTAGTTGCATTCCGTGATTAAAGGGGAAAGCAGGGTAAGGCTAATAGAAACAAACAAACATATGTTCGTAAAAAAATCAATTCCACCTTAAAAAAGACAAGTGCATAAAAAACTCTCAAAAAAGTGGGTCAACTTCTTTTAATCAACGGGAGACCCCTTTTATTTTGATTAAAAATTACGATCAACAAGTGAAGAAAATGAATACTCAGTGCCCCTTTTCTCTTTTACAAACAAACAAACAAGAAGAACCTGTATACCCTTGTTAGGGTTTTGATGGAGAGAAACTGTGATGATGGCTACCACACTATTAGCTGCTAAGCGAGATTCGGGGTGGGGGGGGGGGTTTCGATGACTTGATCGGGGACACTCAGATGTGATGATATCGGAGTTCTGATACCAATGAAGAACAGAGGTACATCGCCACCTTTCTTGATTAGGGATAGAATGAGAGAGAGATGGGTTGCAGGATGAGAAAGGACTCGCGGTTGACAATACGGTTGGTGATTGTTTCCACTCATTATAGGAGGTTTACATATGGCGTGAGTCCTCACGTTGTCCGCCCCTCCCGCACATCTGACAGTTACGGTTGTGAGACCCGACCCCGCTGTAACCGTTAGAGGTGGTTGCTTGACCACACGGTCACCAGATGTTGTTCTACAACATGTAATCTTATTAAAGGATGATTTTATTTTTTAAGCAAGCAGATAAAATGACATCACCAACATCGAGGGTGTAGTTCACCTAAATATACATAGAAGTATGTTAAACACAAAAAACACGATCCAACAGACCTGGATCAGGAAAACAAGATGGAAAAATTTATAGAAAGAAATGAATGATTTGTTTAATAAGAGGCCACGAGGCTCCTTTATATAGAGGAGAAATCCTAGAGGGCAAAACTTGAGAAAGTAAAATACATATAAAAGGAAATGCATATGAAAGGAATAATATAATTAATATATCCTATAACACTTCCCCTCAAGCTGGGGTGTATATGCTGATCATGCTCAGCTTAGATGAACACTTCTAGGGTCTGTTTGGTTGCTGGGTTGGGGTAACGTGATGTGAATAGTAGCTGTTTGAGATGGTTATGAGGGTTGGAATAAAGAATGCGATGTGATGCCACTATTATTTGTTATGGAATTCCAACCCAAGAATAGAGAGGGGAAACCAAGTTACCCCAGGGTAACCCGGTTACCAAACGAACCCCTAGAATGGCCACCTGGCTACAACCTTAATGAATATATCTGCAATTTGTTTCGCATAGCTGCCATGAGATGTAGAGATAAATCCCTTATGTATGGTGGCAATCCACCTCAATGTGTTTGGTTCTCATGGAATGCTGGATTTTTGGCAATAAATAATGTAGCATGATTGTTAGTAGCTGCATAGGAAGAGTTGCTTTAATGGCTAGGTCAATCAATATAGACCTTGATAGAGTTAATGAGTTATTTCTCTTTATAGTTGTTGAATCATGTAACCACTCTTGGGGTATTTATATAATTTTCTCTTTTTGCCTCTCTAGGGTTTCATATATAAGAAATTCTAGACCCATTGAATAAAACAAGTCATTCATTCTCTATTTTTCTTCACATGGTATCAAAGCATTGGTCCTAGACCAAGGTTCTTACCGAACATCTCATCGCCATCTCCAACCTCTCCCTTCTTCTCTCAGCCACACGTGAGGGCCTTCTATTGAAGTCCTCGCATGGGGCTATAGTGTCGCAGAGGGCATCTTCCAACGACAAGACTGCCGCCAACCACCACCGATGGGTTTCAAACCCACCATAGGCGATGCTGACAAATCCCAACGGCCTCTTCCAACGTTAAGGACAGTCGCCAACCACTACAGATGGGCTTCAAGACCACCATATGCACTGCCCAGGGATGTCTTTGGCAACTCCAAGTCATTAGCCTCATCGCCCGCCCTCTTGAGAACTGTAACACCATCTTTGAGATTACCATAGGCTCCGCCCAAGGGTATACAACAATTCCAGGCCGATCCAACCCTTATTTGCTATTGCCAATATGATTCCAGCCCTTCCTGGGCACTGAAATTCTTGCTCTAGTCACTTCCATGCATGATTAAATGGATAATCCTACTTTATGAACTCTCTATTTGACCACGATGACATCAATTCCTACCGAGATCAAACCCCTGTACACTTCGTCTTCTATGATGGTACAAGGAACGTCTATTAAACTCAAGGGCACAAAGAACTACGTGCCCCCATCTCGGACCTTCAAGGCATTCATCAGCGATAAGGGAACCCTTTATCACCCTCATGATAAAGGTTTTGCAGAACTCACCTCCCTGGAAGACTACTACCACCAAACATCTAGATACTACCTTAAATACTATAACGAGCTCTATTTCTCTGTTGGCACTAGCACTGAACATTGACTTGGGTATGTCTATCCACTTGACTGGAAAAGACAATCTTATAACTTCTTTTTAACCATCTTCCAAGTGAAGTCGGTTCGGCTAGCCAAAGGTGCTTAATCTCCTGTTACCATTGTTGGACCCATGGCCTCAAATTTCAGCGAAATTCGGTCGAATTTCTGTCGAATATCGATATCCAGTCGAAATCAAAATTCGACCGAAATGACCGAAATGATCGAAATATGGGGGTCCTAGTACAAAAAATGACCGAAAGGACCGAAATTTCAATCAAAATTCCACCGAAATTCCATCGAAATTCTGTTTTGGTCGATACCGAAATGGTGACCGAAACCGACATTTAAGGCCTTGGTTGGACCTATGGAGTTCTCCTTTAAGCTCAGACTCTGGCATTTACTGTGCACCTGATTTTCCTCTAAGCTTATTGTCAGTTCATAAGTTATGTGTTGAATTGAACTGTCGTGTGATTTTTGATGAGCTCAATTGCTATTTTTGGGACATCCAAATGGTGAAGATTTTTGGCAGGGTGCATGAGATGAATGACCTTTACTACCTAGATATCCATGTTGATTCAATCTTTGGGGGTGCCGCTCTACTGACCGGTTCCTATGACGTTTGCGGCTTGATCGCCCCTTCGCTAGTTCTCTTTCCCTGATGTTTCTTGAGTTGTCCTCACTGGAACCATTTAAGTGCGAGCCTGCCAGTTTGGCAAATATCATCACACTTCCTTTCCCCCTTGGACTGAGCCACATCGATCATCGCCATTTTCTTTAGTCCATTGTAATATTTGCGGACCTTGTCCTATTCGTACCACTACTGGTCACGTATACTTTGCTGTCTTTGTAGATGATAACATGTCTTCTTCGGTCTATTTAATCAAGGAACAATAAGAAATACCTCTCAGTATAATGGGGTAGTGGAAAGGAAACTCTGACATCTTCTGGACATTGCTCGTATATTGCTTACTCACATGAAGGTGCCCAAGATCTATCTAAGGGATGCTATTCTCACTTCCACTAATCTCATTAATAGGGTGTTGTCCTCTGTTCTAAAAGAGGAAACTCTTTTCTCTCTCTTATATCCAGATGAGACACTCTTTCCTCTCCTAACGAGAATTCTTGGATGCACCGCTTTTGTTCATAATTTTCGGACTGCAGATAAATTATCTCCTCATGTCAAGGTTGCAAAAATTAGCAGTCGATACTCGGTCGGTTAGGTCACTGATTATGGATTAATCGACAATCAGACAACTAATCGTATTTAGTCTGACTTTAATCGACTTTGAATTTTTTTAATTATTTTAACTATATAAATCATTTTATACATATATTCTTATATGTTTACATAGATTTCTACATTTTTATAGTTATCACAATAAAAGAAAAGAAGTAATTGAATTTAAATAAAATATTAAGTATATCATAATAATTTTGCTTAAAAAAACAAAATTTTTTTATCTTCAAGCAAAAATGGATCGACTATTTGGCCTAGTCAGAATTAGTCAATACTCAGTCGACCACCCCACTGACTAGACTAGTTAGACCTACTAGTTATGCTAGTCGAGGGACTTTTACAACATTGCTTCATGCTTTCAAATGCGTTTTCCTTGTCTACTCTCATACCCGAAGGGGTACATGTGCTATGACCGTGCTGGTCTTCGGTACATCATTTCTGCTGATGTCACGTTAAACATATCAGCTACTTTACTCAGTCTGTTGGCATATCCTTGGAGTTCTCGCACCACCCATTGTCTACAATAGGAAACACACTAGTCATTCTGACATTGTAACATTACATGTTCCTTATTTGTTGTATGATGTGCCCTCTTCAAGTGTCCCCACCTTTGCAGCTGCGGATGCTCCACTAAACCTCCCTATAGCTCTGCGAAGGGCCAAATGAAAATGTACTATACATTCCATGTCACAATTTACTTCTAATGACAGTCTATTATTAAGTTGTGATAGACAATTTACAGATACTTTGATAACTATTTCTATTCCTCAAGATCATCATAGTGCATTGTAGGATCATGGTAGAAAAAATGTCACGGATGAGGAGATGTATGCCTCACATCCAGGGTCACATGGGATCTTGTGCCATGCCCCCTGGTGTCAAACACGTTGCTTGCAGATGAGTCCTCACGACCAAACAATCACTAGATGGTTTTGTTGATAAATTAAAGGCCATGCTTGTAACAAAGGGCTCCACTTAGATTTATGGCATGGATTATTTTGAGACTTTTTCTCCATTGATGAGGATGTGATCTATTCATAAGAATTGGCCTATTTTTCAGCTAGATGTCGAGGAGGCCTATATGATGAAGCCATCGGGTTATTCAGTCGAGGGGGAACATATATGCCGACTTCGTAAGGCCATTTATGGTCTAAAGCAGAGTCCATATGCTTGGTTTGGCATGCTTACTACTGAGATCAACTCTATTGGCTTCCACGTGAGGACATATGACTATTCCGTTTTTTTAGATGACGGTCTGCTGGTGTGGTTATACTGGTTGTTTATGTTGATGTGATAGTTACTGGTGATGATAAAGTTGATATTTCAGAGATCAAGTCCTTCCTCTAGAAGGTATTTGTCACGAAGGATCTTGGTCAACTCCGTTACTTCCTTGGCATTAAAGTGATACACACTACAGAGGGATTACGTCTATCACAATGGAAGTATTGCTTAGATATTCTTACGAAGGCTGGACTACTCGGATGTAAACCATCTGGCATCAATGCATAATTACCAAAACATTCTACACCCACCAATATTGAGTTTGAGAACATGGCACGATATAAAAGCCTAGTGGTGAACTGCTTTACCATACTATCACTAGGTCAATTATATCTTACGTTGTGAGCAAAGTGAGCCAACACATGGAGAGACCTCTCTATAGTCGTTGGTAGGATGTTCTTCTGATCCTTCGATATTTGAAGGAATCTCTAGGGTGAGGCCTCCTCTACATGGTCAATGGAATAATGCTGTCACTAAAGAGGCGAGACGATGCCGATGACGAGTAGCTTCCCAATTGTGCGAGAGAAAGAACGAGATATAGTTTTGGGAGAGGGCTCCCTATACGAGGTAACAATCATGATTTCCGTGTGTTCTCTAGAAGGTGTATTTATAGGGCGTATTGTACCCCTCACATAGTTCGCCTCACTCCACCCACGTCCGATTTGCGCGAGTCTCGCGTGACTCAGTCTTCACGCAACCGTCGGCTCACACAACTACCAACAACGGTTTTAGCGCGAGGTCATCTGATATATTCAAACATCTCCCACTTGACCAACACGATCGAATATTCTACACTCCCACTATTCGTGTTGTGTACATATGGAGATGTCTCTTGATTGACTCAAGCATTCTGGAGTCCCATCAAACTGTTGTGTTTGATGTATGTACATGATGGTATTCCCTTAGTTAGAGAATCTGCTAACATATCACTTGTTAGTATATAGGTTACCCCAATTTCTCGCTTTGCCACTATATCTTGTATATAATGATATTGGATTTCATTGTGCTTTCCTTTAGAACTATTAGCCCAACTGTTATTCAAATTTGTTGAGATATTTGTATCTCCAGTTATCTTTTTCTTATTTATGTTTTCTCTATGTACTTCTCTGTAATTAACCCAAGTATTTTCTCCTATATAAGAGATCCCTAGGGTCTCGTCTATGATATGGACTTCTTTTCTCATAAATTGGTATCGGAGCAACGGTCCTAGACTGGGGTTCCCGTATCCCACCCCAACCTTACACACCTACCCCTCCGCCGCCGCCACCGTCGAGGGAGCATCCAACCCCCTCTCCTGTTGTCGGGGCTTCCAACCCCCCAAGCGCCTCCAGCAGCCACCGTCGGGGGCACCTCAACCCCTCTTCTCGCCGCTAGGGAGCCACCCCACCACCTCCAGGCGTTGTTGGGGCCTAACCCAGCTCCTCCGCCCAGCACGGGGCACTGCCAACCTCCAACCTGTGTTGCAGCCAAGGACCTTAGCCCCTCTATGCGTGCTGTAGTCGTACTCTTTTGGCCCGGGAGCCATTGTTGCACCTCTATTCTGCGGCATGGAAGTCTGTTTTGGTTCGGAGATTGTGATTTTCTTTCTCTTATAAATCACATCTTACGAAGCTAGACCTCAACATGAATCAATGAGGATGGTTGTATGAGTCTACAGATACAACCACTCCTCCTTATGATTGTGTAGACGTTCTTTGATCGATCTACTCCTCAGTTGTCCGTGGTTCGACTTATTGGTACAATGTCAGAAAACAAGGGTGATGTCTTTTCTTCTTTCAGTGCCTTCAAAGGCATGGTTCCCATCGTGAAGATGGATGGGAGCAACTACGAGTTGTGGTCCATGCAGTTTTGTACTCTTATACAGTACCATAACAAGGAGCACATTCTGACGGATTCAGAACCGACGGACAAGACTGGGGCTAATGCTTCCTAGAAGCAAGATGATACCTATGCTCGCATTTGGCTCTCCGAGACACTCACCACAGAGATTGCCAACGATATCGTCAACCAACCCACAACAAAGGCTATGTGGGACATTTTAGCATACACATACGGGCATGAAAAGAATGAGAGCAAGATTCTTCAGTTGCAATTTGACATTTTCTCGACCAAACAGAATGGTCGACCACTCCATGCACACTTCTCTCATCTTAGAGGCATGTTTGAGCGACTGCACAGCTTCGTACCTATTACTACCAACATTGAGCAACAACATGCATATCGGAATGCCACAATGACATAAGTTTTCCTGTCATCTCTTGACTCCGAGTACGATGCAACACATACTCAACTTTTGACTGGAGAGACGATCCCTCCGATGGAAGAGGTTTACAAGCGATTGAGCAGGATTACTACTCCATCTACTACTACGGTCCAGACTCCCTCAGCTATGGCAGTGTCTCGTCGTAGATGGGGGACTTCACAGTTTCGTGGGTGCGGACCTTGTAGTCAAGGAGGACGTTAATGTGACCCATGTTCTCATTTCCACCGTCCTGATCATTCTGAGGAGACATGCTTTCAGAAGCATGGATATCCTGCGTTTGCGAGGGTTGCTGAGAAGACTTAGCGTACTTCTGCTCCTACACAGATGCACGCTTGGATGATAATGTTTCTAAATTTCGAGAGATGATGTCCACTCCTACTACTCTAGCTGCAGGTTCTTCAGATGCAGTAGCTGCTACCAGAGCTTCGTCTAGTTCAGTAGGTATTACTTATGAACTTACCAGTTGTAGCAGCTCAAATTTGACTGACTGGATTATTGATTCTGGAGCATCACATCATACGTGTGGAGATCGGGTACATTTTCGTTCTTACAGGTCTTTCCCTCCTGGTAGATCCGTGGTGATTACTAATGGGGTCCGTCTTCCCATTGTTGGTCAAGGAGAGATTGTTCTAACTCCTATTCATCTGCAAATTTTTTTATATGCTCCAGATTTTCAGATAAATCTTTTCTCTATTAGTCAAATTACAATGGATTTACATTGCCGTGTTATATTTGATCCCTCTTCTCTTGTGTTTCAGGACATACTAACGGGCATGGTGATTGATGTGGCCGTGAGCAGAGAGGATTGTACAAGCTTGCCATACCACCTTGTGTTGGGATTGCCACTATTCCTTCATGATATGTTTCTCCTTTCATGTGGCATCTTCGCTTTGGACACCTCCCTCTTCAGAAGATGCGTCATGTTCTACCGTAGATATCTACTCGTACTACCTTGGACTGTGAAGCCGGTCAGCTTGGAAAGCATCATCGATCTTCTTTTCCGAGTCGTCAGGGTCGTTGTACTAGTCAGTCTTTTGAGTTGTTTCATTCTGACATTTAGGGTCCTAGTTGTGTTCCTGATCATCAAGGACATCTTTTTTATATGGTTGATGTGGATGATTACTCTAAACTTTCTTGGGTATTCTTATTAAAACATAAGTCTGAAGCGGGTCTTATCATTAAATCTTTTCTTATTGAGGTCGAAAATATCTTCTCTGCTAATGTGAAATTTATTCGTACGGATATAATGCCTTGAAGTTTTCCACCTTATAGTTATCAGAATTTCTAAGATCTCTTGGTATTGTTCATCAGACTTCTTGTGCCTATTCTTCTCAGCAGAATGGTGTTGCTGAACGTAAACACCGTCACCTTCTCGATGTCACGAGGACCCTTCTAATTCAGAGTCGTGCCCCTCATTCGTTCTGGGGAGATGCGGTTCTCACTTCTTGCTACTTGGTGAACCATATGCCATCCACTATGCTTGGAAAAAAGGTCCCTTTCTCGATTGCATTTCCCGAGGACCTGTTCTCTCTAACTCCTAGAGTTTTTGGATCTGTGGTCTTTGTCCACAATTTCTCTTCTGGCCATGACAAGGTCTCACCCAGAGTTGTCAAACATGTTTTTGTTAGTTATTCTCATACCTAAAAGGGGTATAGATGTTTTGATCTTGTAGGAAGAAACTATTATGTGAGTGCTGATGTCACATTCTTTGAGTCTATTATGTACTTTTCTTCTACAGGTGATAGGTTATCTAATGCTACTGGTGAGGATGTTGTTCCTCTGCCTTTATCTCCTCCACCAGTATGTACCTAATGTTGAGTCTCAGCCTCCACCACCACAACCATCTCCACCGCCTCCATCATCTTCGCATCCGTTAACTCATACCACCCAGACACAATCATGGCCTCAAATTTCAGCGAAATTCGGTCGAATTTCTGTCGAATATCGATATCCAGTCGAAATCGAAATTCGACCGAAATGACCGAAATATGGGGGTCCTAGTACAAAAAACGACCGAAATGACCGAAATTTCGGTCGAAATTCCACCGAAGTTCCATCGAAATTCTGTTTCGGTCGGTACCGAAATGGTGACCGAAACCGACATTTAAGGCCTTGGACACAATTCCTACCACATGTTTACACGCGCAAGTTTTCTACTCGTCCCTCTGCTCATGCGCCCTCCACATCATCTAGCACGCCTCATGTATATAGTGAGCACATTGTTTCCACTGATGGCACTAGTGTATTGAATGGTACACATGATGAGTTGATACCAGAAAACAGAGAGGCGATGACCTGGACATACCTATTGGTTTGCGAAAGCCTCGTCGTCAATGTGCAAGTTATCCTATTGCTGCGCATGTTTCATTGGACCATCTTTCAGAGGAATACACGAAGTTTGTTGTGGGACTCTGCTGTTTCTATCCCACGAACATATCAGGAGGCCATACGGGATAGTAGATGGCGTCTTGCAGTGGAGGAGGAGATGTCAGCTTTACAATCGCGTGGTACCTGGAGCATTGTTTCTGCTCCTCCAGGTGCCTCTGTTGTGGGCTGCAAATGGATATTTACAGTAAAGCAAAGGGCAGGTGGCAGTGCGGATCGTTACAAGGCCAGAATTGTGGCACGTGGGTTCACCCAAACCTATGGAGTGGACTATCATGATACATTCTCACCAGTGACCAGACACTCGACACTTCGCATTCTTTTTTCAGTTGCTATTTCTCGGGACTGGCCACTTTACTAGCTTGATGTAAAGAATGCATTTTTATACGGTGATCTACAGGAGGAGGTATATATGCAGCAACCACCAGGGTTTGCTACTGAGGGGGAGTTACAGAAGGTGTGCATTCTTCATAAGGCGATTTATGGCCTGAAGCAGAGTTCGAGAGCTTGGTACCAGAAGCTATCAGAGTTGATAAAGTAACATGGTTTCGTGAGGTCTACAACAGATTACACACTGTTTGTTCAGATGACACAGAGAGGCACTCTTGCTATTCTTATCTATGCTGATGATATTATTATCACAGGGGATGATGAGCAGGGCATTCAGACTGCCAAGGAGTTCCTATGTCAGTAATTTGTGACCAAGGACCTTGGCACACTCTGATACTTCCTTGGATTAGAGTTTGGCAGGAACCAACGTGGTCTTGTGATGACCCAGAGGAAGTTTGTGATAGATGTTCTTTCTGAGGCAGGTATGACAGGGTGCAAGACTGCTACTACCCCTATGGATCCGAGTATGAGATTATATGATGAGGACACTGAGGAGATAGACAAGAGGAGATATATAGAGCTTGTTGGGAAACTCCTATACACCATCATTATCGAGCCATATATATCTTTTGCAGTGAGCAAAGTTAGCCAATTCATGGAGCAACCCAGGAAGGTGCATATGGATGTGGTTCATATGATCTTGAGATATTTGAAGACTTCACCTCGTTCTAGTCTCATATTCAACAGTGGTACATCTCTTGAGGTGATAGCTTGTGCATATGCAGATTATGCAGGTTGCCCCAAAAACAAGAAGTTTACTTCTGGTTTTGCTATTTTTGTTGACAACTCTCTTGTTTCATGGAAAAGCAAAAAGCAGACAGTGGTGGCCAGATCTAGTGCAGAATATGAGTATATGGCCATGACACAGGGAAGCACAGAGATGATGTGGGTTAGATCTGTGTTGATTGATCTTACTGTTGAGGTGTCTCTTCCCATGCAACTTTTATGTGATAATCAAGCGGCTCTATTTATTGCCAAGTGCCAACAATCCTGCATAACATTTCATGAACAGACCGAACACAGAGTTGGATTCTCATTACACTAGAGACATGTTTCAGAAAGGTCTCATATCTACATCTCATGTATCTACTAGAGATTAGATTGCAGAGATCTTCACCAAGGCACTCGCCAGAGGTCCATTTTAAAGGCATTGCACCAGGCTGAGCATGATAGATATATATGCTCTAGCTTGAGGAGGAGTGTTGAGATATTTGTATCTCCAGTTATCTTTTTCTTATTTATGTTTTCTCTATGTACTTCTCTATAATTAACCCAAGGTTTTTCTCCAACATAAGAGAGCCCTAGAGTCTCGTCTATGATATGAAATTCCTCCTAACAAAACTTATTGCAGCTTGATTATCACAATACATTTCAATTTGTCCTTTCGCTAATTCCCTGCTTAAGTTTTCCAGAAACTGTTTAATCCAAATCGTATGAGTGGTGTCCATGCTACATGCAACGTATTCTGCCTCCTGTATATGTCTAGATAAACATTCTTATTTCTTTCTATCCCAAGAAATGACTGCACCACCAAACATGAAAATGTAACCCAATGTAGATTTCCTATCATCCACATCCCCTCTGAAATCTGCATCAGAGTGTCCTACCACTTCAAGTAATTCAACTTGATACACTAGTTTCTGATGCACAGTCCCTTCAGATTTCAAAAAATCCTCTTTACAGCTTCCCAATATGTTGGTCTGGGATTACTTTGATATCTACTAACTGGGCTAACTGGGTAAGCCAAATCAGGTTGAGTGCACATCATTGCATACATCAGACTTTCCACCACTTGTGTATATGGAACTTCAAAAGGTTTCTGCCCCTTTGTAGTACATTAACTTTTACTGAGTCTCTTTCCAAGCACAATCGGTGTATGGGATGTTATTTTGCATTCCAAATCTCCTCAATACAGTATGCAAATATTTTTCTTGACTAAGATTCAATGTCCTTGAATTTCTACCTCTTGTAATCTGAATTCCTAGAACACAAGATGCTTCGCTCATGTCCATCTCAAATTCACTGCTCAATTTTTCTTTAATTCATTAAGCATTCCTATGTCATTACCCGCGAGCTGAATGCCATCTACATATAATGACATGATAACTGACATGATAACAAACTTGCTCCCACTCATCTGAGGTGAACACCTATGAATGTTTCCCCCTTGTTTGGCTTCAAAAAAACTTGCTCCCACTCTTCATGACATATACACAATTATCCAACTTATTTGCAACAAATCCAAATTGAATAATTTTTTCATGAAACTTGAGATACCATTATCGTGAAGACTGTTTTAAGCTACATAATGATATGCTTAACTTAATAACCTTTTTCTCCCGACCTTCAACCTGAAAACCATTGGCTTGTCGCATATAAATATCTTCTCTCAATTCTCCATTAAGGATTGTTGTCTTCACATCCATTTGTAATAATTACAAATTCATATATATGACTATAGCTAAGATCATCCGAATCGATGGGAATTTAGCAACCGGATAGTAGGTTTCTTGTAAGTCTATTCCAGCTTGCTGAGTATAACCTTGGCAACTAATCTTGCTTTATATTTATCAACCTCACCGTCAACTCGGTACTTTTTCTCGAATACCCACTTACATCCTATGGATTGTCTTATCTTCTGGCAAATCACATAACTCCATACACCGTTTCACTCAATTGAGTCTAACTTATCCCTCATGGCGATCGTCTATGATTCTGACTCGTTCGAAGCCATTGCTTCATTAAAGGATATGAGATTTGTACAATCCACTACATCCTCGTCTATGGTGTAACACGATGCCTTGCATTCATACAAATGATAATCTTCCATCCATGCAAGTCGTGTTCTGGATCTCTTGTTGCCGATTATACTCGTGGGTTGTGTGGGTTCACCCACTTCCTCTAAAAGGATCATCATTAACCATAGGTTCCTTCTCTATATATGGATGATCAGTATCATCTACTAATTCTTGTATTATCTACAAGTCGTCTTCATTGTCCTATAGGACAATTAGAGGATCCAATTCCTCTACTTGATATTCCTTCTCTTGACGAGTTTCAAGGAAAGTTGCATCACGACTTTCGATCAGACCTTTAATCTCATGAAAGAACCTATATCCTTTAGAATTTTCACTGTATCCAACAAATTTGCTCTTTACTGTCTTGAATTCTAGCTTGTCTCTAAGCTGACTTGGTACTAAGACATGTGCAACATATCCTCATTTCCAAAGATGACCCAAATCGGATTTCCTGCCATTCCAAATTTCATATGGCATTGATTCTTACGAACTTGGTGTGAATCCGATCTATATGTAGTTAGCAGTTAACACTGCTTCTGGGTTCAAGTTGAGGATGAAGCGTTGGTGGAGAGCGAAGGCGAATCGCGGGGAGTCGTTTGAAAACTCGGGTCTGGGTGGTGCTGCTCCCTCGGGTGGGGATGACGCGAAGGGGAAGGGGGTGAACTACGGGGTCGCTGCTGGGTCTCGGAGTGGGGAAGGCGGTAACGATCGGCGGGTCGCGGAGGACGCCTGGGTGCAAGTCACGCATAAGAAGTCTGGAAAGCGGTGTTTCCGTTGCGTTGATCGTGGTCATGTTGCTTCTTTCTGTTCTCTTCCTGCTCGCTGTTATGCATGTGGGAAGCCGGGTCATCGCCAAGCTTCTTGTTGGTTAGTTCATGGTCGTGGCTCTCCTCAGTCCGGGTTGTTCTCTACTTCGGGGATTCCGCGGAGCATGTCGGCCTCTCGTTCTCCGGCCCTGCTGCCTGGAGGGAGGTGCGCTCTTTCGCTCAGGTGGTGGCTCCTCGTTCCTGCTCGTCGGGCGATGTTCTTCATGGTGCGGGTGCTGAGGGGGGTGGTGATGTTGCATCGTATATGCGCGTTCTTCATGGTGCAGGTGATGATGTTGCCTCGGTTGGGTGGGCGAGAGTGGGGGATGTTTCGTCGGTGGGGGATGGCATGCAACGAGAGAACGTGCTTGGGAAGGTGCTGCATGGGAAGGCGATGCTTGAGAAGGGGGTGCATGACGAGGGCAGACGCGTCGAGGCAGTGGGGGTTGCTCGTCGGCGCAACGTGGCCTGGGATGTTGTCAGGTCTCATCTTGTTGGCTTCCTGGGTCCTCTCTTCCATGGGGATTTTCTTGTCTTGGATTCTTCTCGTTGCTGTGTGCGAGGCCTGTCCCTGGATCAACGAGATAGGCTGCTGCGAATTGGGTCTACCGAAGATGTCGTGTGGAGATTGGTCCGAGTTGCGGATGGCGCTTGTTCAGACTCTGAGGTGTGTGTGGCGGAGCTTAGCGGTGTTCCCTTCCTCTCGAGGACTGTCCCTTGCCTCGGCAAGGCTTTCTGACGATGGGGGGAGATTTTGGCGATCGTGGATGATGGTCTTGCGCCGGAGGCGGATTGGAAGGTTACTCGGGTCCTCTTGGAGTGCAGCAAGGGTTTTCTCCGCGATGAGCCTGGCAAGATATTCTTCGGTTCTTTAAGGGCCTGTTTGGTTGCAGGGTCGGGCATGGTTGGGTTGGGCTGGGTTGGGCTAGGTGAATAGTAATCTGTGAGGAGGAAGTACCCTTGTGAATAGTAACTAGTGTTGGGCCAACCCAGCCCAACCCTGCAACCAAACAGGCCCTAAAGGTTGGCTGGTGGCAATTCAAGGTGGAGCTGTCCATCGTCGCCCCTTCGCCGACGTCGGTGGCTGTTCGGGTGGCGTTGCCGGCCGGTTCGTTCGGCTCGGGGGCAGGGAACGTTGCTTCGCCTTCGGGTTGCCAGCTGGCGCGTTTCGGGGATTATTCCGAAGCGTCGCACCCCATGCATGACTCTTCTGGTCCCTTCGACGTGCCTCTTCGGCTTCCGTGCCTTTCGTCTGCAAGTCCTGGATTTTCCGAGTTGAGGGCGTCCGAGGTGGATTCCTTTCATCATTCTCGACTGGTTTTGTCGGCTTCTGCGCTGCATTTTCGCTACTCGGATCCTATGCCGGGTCGTGCTCCTTTGGTTGCTGGCGGGTCCCTCAATTTCGGATCTTGGCCGAGGGCCTTGATGCCGAATGCCCCGTTTATCTTTCCTGGTATCGATGCGGTTATGCCCCGGGTCCACATTGAGGAATTGCGGGATCTCTCTGACGTGGTGGGGGATCAGTCGGTGACGGCTACTATTGCTTCCCCCTTGGGTGCCTCTTCGGTCGTGGCTGATGTCTCCCCCTTGGAGGCCTCTTCGGACGCGGCTGATGCTTGCGAAGGGGGGGCCTATCTGACAGGCGTTTGGGGAAGAGATACAGGAGGCGTAAAAGCTCCAGGCATGGCTCTTTGGTGTGGCATTCCTGTGCGTCTCAGTGGGAAGCCGTGGCGGAAGCTGCTAGGCTCAGTGGCTTTGGGGGAAGTTCTGATGGTTTTTAATGAAGGTTCTATCTTGGAATGTTAGGGGCCTTGGGGAGGCCGACAAGCGTCGCTCCTTGGGCTCGTGTTTGTCTGAGTGGTGCTGTGATATTGCTCTTATCCAAGAATCGAAATTGCGAGGTGTGGATGATACCCTCTGGCGCTCTTTTGGTGCGGGTTCTATGGACGAGTTCTGAGCGGTGGATGCGGTGGGCTCGACGGGGGGTTTCTTGATTGCTTGGCGTTCTGCGGTGTTTTCTTTCAGCTCGGTTCTGGCGGGGAGACATATGATCTCGGTTGTATTGACTCGGGTTGAATCGCTTGAGCCTTTGGTGTTTTCTTGTATTTATGCCCCAACGTGCCATGTCTTGAGGAAGGATTTGTGGGAGGAGCTTCTCGCGGCGGCTTCTATGTTCGGGGGGCTTCCTTGGCTCTTGGGGGGCGATTTCAATGTCACGCTCCACTCTTCCGATCGCCCCCGGGGCAGGGGTGGCCAGGATCCGGGATCGCTTGATTTTATTGAGATTTTGGATGAGCTTGCATTGGAGGGCTTGGTCCCTCACGATATCTCTTTCACTTGGAGGAATAATTCTTCTCGTTCTAGAATCGATCGTTCTTGGCCTCTGGGAAGCTGTTGGAGGCCTTCCCTCTTTGCGCGGTGTCTTCTCGCCCCCGCTCCTTCTCCGATCATTCTCCCATTATGTGGGAGTCTGGGGAGGGCCATCGGCCGCGGGGTCTCTTCCGCTACGAGAAATGCTGGCTGTTGGAGCCTAACTTCAAGGAGGTGGTGCATGAACATTGGGCTCATGTCTCGGTTACGGGTTCTGCGGCTCACAGACTTGACCAGAAGCTTGCGTCGTTGCGAAAAGTGCTTGCGGGTTTCAAGAAGGATTCCAGGTTGGCGCGTATTGCTATTCGGGCGGCGACGGAGGAGGTCATCGCGCGCCATGATCAGACGGAGAACGAGCGGGACCTTTTGCCTGAGGAGCTTCTCGATCGGCTCTCTGCCCAGTCTCAGGTTGTGGCGGAGGACAAGAAAAGAAACATTGAATGGCTGCAGCGATCACGTTTGAAATGGCTCAAAGAGGGTGACGCGAATACGGCCTTCTTTCATCGTGTGACGAGTAGCAGAAAGCGTGCTAATTTGATGCGGGGTATCTCTATTAATGGCGTGCAGGTTTGCGGGGAGAGGGAGATGGGGTTTGCCATAGTGGATCATTTCAATCGCTTCTCGTCATCTTGCTTTCCACGTAGGTGGCGCTGGCTGGTTCTTGGGGTGCCTTCTCTGTCGGCCTCCGACTCTGGGCTCTTAATTCGTCCTATCTCTTTGGAGGAGGTTAAGGAGGCGGTGTGGGACTTAAATGTTGATTCTTCCCTGGGTCTCGATGGCTTCTCGGTGGCGTTTTATCGTGATTTCTGGGAGTTGGTGGTCGGTGATGTTATGGAGGTGGTGTCCGATTTTTGTGCGGGTAACTATGGCTTTGATCGGATTAATAGGCCAATATTGTTTTGATCCCTAAATCCACGGTGCCGCAGCATATCGAGGATTATCGGCCTATCTCCGTCTCTAATGGCATTTACCTTATTGTTGCTAAAGTTTTAGCCAGACGATTGGCTCGGGTCTTGGAATCTCTTATCTCTCCGGGCCAAGTTGCTTTCATTAAGGGCAGGCAGATTGCGGATTGCATTGCGGTTGCCTCGTAGTTGGTCGCTGAATGGAAGAACGATCATAAGAAGGGGGTTCTTTGGAAGATCGATTTTGCTAAGGCATACGACTGCTTGGAGTGGCGGTTTTTGTGGTCTGTTCTGAGAAGGCGAGGTTTCCCTGAGATTTGGATTTCGTGGATGCGTAGGTGCGTCACCATCGTCTCCCTCTCGGTGTTGATCAATGGCCGGACGGTCGGTGGTTTCTTCCAGCCTAGAAGGGGGATGCGCCAGGGGTGTCCCCTCGCTCCCCTCCTATTTGTGTTGGTCTCGGATGTTCTCGCGCGTATGGTGGACCGCATTATTGAGGCTGGGCTGTCAAACGGATTCTGTAAGGGTGAACTCTGTGTGCCCTTGATCTAATTTGCGGACGATACAATATGCTTTATTGAGGGTGGTACTGCTGAGGTCTCCGGTATGGCGACCACTCTCGCCCTGTTCAGCGAATTGTCGGGGTTGATGATTAATGGTTCTAAATCCAAGGTGGTTCCCTTCGGCTTGTCGCACGAGGCGGCAGAGTGCGGTCGGTTGCTGGGATCTCCTCCAGGTGAGCTTCCTATTGATTATCTTGGCTTACCTTTGGTGGTGGGTCGGGCCAGGATTCAGGATTGGCGCGTGATTGTTGAGCGTGTGGAAACGCGCCTTGCTGGTTGGCGCGTGGCTTTTCTCTCTCGAGGGGAGCGTCTTGTTCTTCTTAAGTCTGTGCTCTCCTCTATCCCGATATACTTCCTTTCTGTTCGTCGTATGCCGGCGGGGGTTCGATTGAGGATTGAACGTTGTATGTGTCGCTTTCTGTGGGGACGGAAGGGGGAGGAGGGTAGGGGTCTTCATCTTGTCGCTTGGGATGTGAATCATTGGAGTTGGAAGGACGATACCTTCTCCACGCGTAAGGCTTATCGGGCGTTGGTTACTCCGCCCCCTTCTGATGATGCTCTCCTTGCGCGCGATTGTGGGTTCTTGTGGGGTCTGCGGTTGCCGGAGCGCATTGGTTTCTTCCTTTGGCTTTTTCGCCGATGGAGGTTGATGACGCACGATCGTTGTGATAGACTTTTCGATAACATCAATGCCATCTGTATCCTATGTAATTCGGAGGTGGAAACTATTGATCACCTTTTCTTCGGGTGCCACTTGGTTCGCGGGATCTAGGACGATTTGCCTTGGGCGAGCTCGGGTAACCTTTCTGATTTCTGCGAGATTCTTTGAGCAACAGGAACAGGGCTAGGAGGGATCTCTTGGCCCCCATTGCAAGACTGTGGTGCATTTGGCTGGGAAGGAACGATGCTCTCTTCTCCGGTCAACGGTTCTATCGTGAAAATATTATTATCCTTTGCTCGTGCTTTCTCGATGACTGGTGTGCTGTATAGGCGTTGGGTCTTGTTTTTGCGGGCTGATGTTGTTCGGTTGCTAGTTCTTTTCGTCTCTTGGGTTTTCTTCACTTCTTTTCCCGCCTTCTCCCCTTTGTTGTAAGTACCTCTTTTTTTTCTTTTATACATTCTTGGGGCGAACACCAAAGAGTATCTCCCCCTTTTTTGAGACTCAAAAAAAAGTTAACACTGTTTCTCCCCATAAATTCTTTGAGAGAGCTGAGTGTGACAACATACATTTAATCGCATTTATCAATGTTCTATTCTTTCTTTCAGCTGCACCATTTTGCTGTGGTATATATGACATTGTAGTCTGCCTACAAATGCATGCTTGAATGCAGTACTCTTCAAACACCTTTGAGGTATATTCTCCACCTCTATCAGTCATAAAGTCTTAATCTGCATTTCTTCCTAAGAGATAGACATGAGAGAACTTATAATAATCATCAATGAATGTTATGAAGTATTTCTTGTTGTTTGTGTATTGATACTCAATGGTCTGCATATATCTGATGGATTAAGCCTAACAGTTCCTTTGATCGATTCTCGTCGAGAAAGGTTCTCTCATCATTTTTCAGTCAAACAATGTTCACAGGACAATGTCCTTGCACCCATAATCTTCGGTAGAAGATCAGATTTCATCATTTGACCCATTTTGGGATTTCCTGGATGACCTAATCTCATATGCCATAAATCAAAATTGGATAAATAACACATATAGTACTCATAAACCACATTCGTTGATCCACTAGAACTTATTGCAGGAAGACATAACAAATCATGCTCGGGTACGAATTTTCCCATAGCATAGACCTTCTTATTCTTTCCTATGTATACACACTTATTATGAAAACAAACTATAAAGTCTTTCTTGAGCAGAAATGGAACAGATATGAGGTTTTGGCATATTCCTGGAGCATATAGTACATCCTGAAATACCATTATACTATCGCCCAGGTCAAGCCTGTATGCCCCAATACCTCAACATCTAAGTAGGTGTTGTTCCCTATGAAGATCCTCTGTTCGTCTTTTCTCGACTCCTTGAAGTCCACCTGCCCTTCCTTTGTCTTGGCAATGTGGCGGGATGCACCAGAGTCAATCCACCACCCGCTACAGTATGTGAACGCAGAGTTGCACTTTACGACAACCACAAATTTCATTTTTTCGTACCTTTTTTTAGGCATTTTAGAATTTTCCGGCTTCTTTTTGTTGGGGCAATTGACCTTGAAATGGCCATATTTGCGCAACCGTAGCATGAGCCACGTAGTTATTTTCTATTTTTCCTTTGAAATTCATTTTGGAGGGTCCTAGTCCTTTCGTTGCGTGCACCACATTGGCTTCTTCCTCCTTAACCTCAAAGATCTCGACTTTCGATCTTTGTTTTGAGAGGTCTTGCTCAATCGCTAGCTATGTAGGTAGGTCCGTCACCCTCTTGATGTTACCGTTCATCTTCAAGGATGTGGCAACCGTGTTGAATGATGGCGGGAGACTTCCTAAGATGGTTGTTATCTGCATCATCTCCGGAATTGTGCATTCAACAACCGTTAGGTCCTTGGCCATCACGATCATCTTGTTCACGTGCTCGAGGACGCTTTCAAATTCCTTCATTCTACATGGGTTATACTTATGTAGAAGAAGCTGAACACTCACTTCTGATTTGGAGTGATATTTCTCTTTTACCACAGTCCAGAGCTCATATGCTGATTTGCTGGTCTCGAAGACCTGAATTAGATTCAACTCCATATGGCTCAACATAAAGCTTTTAGCTATTTTAGTTGTTTTCTCCCACTGTTCGTGGAACCTAATTTCTTCTACACTTGGATTCTCAGATAAAGTAGGGCCTTGTTTATCTATTATGGAGTATATGTTATCGTATAGCATGCCAAAGTAAATTTTTCTACTCCATAACTCATATTTAGTACCGTTAAGATACTCAATTTTACCCACCTCAATAACAATAGTCTTGCTTGTCATTTTTTGATCTAATAAAATAAATATAGGATTGTATGAGATTGTGTGATTTTGCGGGAATAAGCAAAGATTAAAAATACTTAACAAAGCAGATGGACAAAGAAAACATACTAGACACTTAATGAATATTTAGAAAACAAGGAGAGATATTTCAAGTATTCTAAAACCAATTTTTAATCAAAACAATCAACAAGTTAAAGTTTTTTTTTGTATTTACTTCTTTATCAAACAATGATACTACCAACAAACAATAGTTGATAGTAAAAAAACTATATTTTAACCCAAAAAAATCACTTCTCTACGTAATTTAAACTTAGATTAAAGGTAAAAAACTCAGTATTAAAAATATTAACAATAAAGTGACTTCTTTCAATGTTAACAGAACAACTTATTTTTTTTGAATTAACAAGTAGGTAAAGATTATTATACTTCGATTAAACTACCACATCTATTTTTAAACAAAAAATGAATTAGTCAATAATCAACAACAAAGTTCCAAACAACGATAGTTGTTATAGATTAAAAAAATTATTTTTTTTGGTAAAAACAAGTTTTACACAGATTGATAAAAAATGACTTGTAAAAAAAACTCTTCACCTTAAAAAATAATGACTTCTCATAGTGAACAAAAGAATAAAGGAAAAATAAAAATAACCTTTTTTCTTGAACACATTGAAGACCTACTTAATAAGAAAAAAAACACGCACTTCCTTGAAAAAAAATAATGGCACGTTTGAAGGCCTAATTAAGCCACAAGGGCACATTTAAAAACTCTAAAAAAATTGAGTCGGCAAACATCACAGAAACCAAAAAAATAAAAAAAGCTTGGGGACCCATGCACGTAAAAAAAACTTCAGCTCGTTAAAAAACTTTAACAAAAATAAGGGTACAAAATTCAATATATGTACAAAGAACCTGGATGTTCTTAGGGTTTCGACGGGAAGCACAAAAGGTTTTAGCAACGGCGACAACTTCGACGACGGATGTCGATCTACGATTGGATGCATGTCAGCCTAATGAAGATGCACGGACTGACGAAAATGCGAGCCACACAAATTGGGTTTGATACTAATGAAGAGTCGAGACGTCGACGACGACCTGCTTCTTAATCGTGAGAGAGAGAATGTGATATAGTTTTGGGAGAGGGCTCCCTATGCGAGGTAACAATCATGATTTTCATATGTTATTCCCCTCCAGAAGGAGGTGTATTTATAGGACGTGTTGTGCCCCTCGCATAGTCCGCCCACTCCACCCACGCTCGATTTGCATGAGTCTCATATGAGACTCAGCCTTCGCGCAACCTCCGGCTCATGCAACTATCGAAGGGGGTTTTAGCGTGAGGTCATCTGATATATTCAAACAATCACTACTTGTGCCGATGTAGGTTATGCCAGTTCACTTGAAGACTGACGATCTACTACAAGCTATGCTATGTTTATTAGTGGCCATCTTGTTACATAGGATGGTAAGAAGAAGGCAATGGCTTCTAGATCGAGTGAAGAGGCAGAATACCAGTCAATGGCCCAAGCCACCTGTGAGATTACCTGGCTTGTCTCTTTTTTACAGGAGCTTGGACTTCATACTACTGCTCCTGTCCCTTTATATTATGACAACACATATACTACCTACATTGACACCAATCCTGTTTTTAATGAGCAGTATAAGCACATTGAAGTCGATTGTTACTTTATTCAAGATGTAGTAGGGGGTGGGAAAATTACTACTCATTTCTCCACAAATTTTCAGCTTGTAGATATATTTACGAAGGTTCTACCGAAGAAACGTTTCTTGCGCATGATTTCCATGTTGAGCATGATCGATATATATATATATATAATGATTGATATATATACATACATACTCCAACTTGAGGGGGAGTGTTAGAGTTAGTGTGTTGTTTCGCTTTATAGCTTTTGAGTCATGTAATGCCTTTTGGAGCATCTATGTAATTTTCTTGTTTCGCCTCTCTAGGGTTTCACATTATATGAGAAATCTTATAACAACAACAAAGTTTTTTCCCACATTAAGTAGGGTTGGCTAGAGTGTCAAAAAAAAAGTAGGGTTGGCTACATGGATTCTCTGCCTCCATTCAGATCTAAGGTCATTCTCGGGCTTAGATGCATAAAATTAAGATCCCTTCGTATAGTCTCATTCCAACACTTCTCGGGTCTTAAGTCCCATCTCTTAACCAACTCAACATACCAAAACTTGCATCTCCTAACTGGTGTATCAACTGACCTCACCTTAAGCGGTTTTCTTGCATCTTATATTGATCGGGGCTACACCAACTTTCCTTCTGATTGCATCGTTCTGAATCCGATCTTTACGTGTGTGTCCACACATCCACCTTAGCATTTTCATTTCTGCTACCGCTATTCTCTGCACATATCTATGGTTCACATGCCAACACTCGGATCCATAGAGTATAGCATGTCTCCATGTTGCTTTGTAAAACTTTCCTTTGATTTTCAAAGGAACTTTCTTATAACAGAGAACAATATAGGCTCCTCTCCACTTTAGCCAACTTTCATTTATTTATTAGTAACATATCCATCAATTCCCTCATCATGTTGCAAAATAGATCCCAAGTATCTAAAAGAGTAGATGTTATCGTCACCAATCTTCACCTCGATTCCTTCACCATTGCTTCTATCAAAAGCGGACTCTATATATTCAGTCTTAGTCCTACTTATAGAAATCCTTTAGTCTCTAATGCATGTCTCCAAACCTCAAGCTTCTCATTTACTCAATCTCTAGTCTCATCAATCGACACAACATTATCAGCAAATAACATAAACCAAGGTATCTCATCCTGAATTTGACTTGTCAACAAGGCCTTAAAAGTCGGATTTCAATTTCGTTTCGGTGAGGGACCGAAACGAAATTTCGGCCGAATTTCGGTCGAAATTCGACCGAAATTTCGGTCATTTCGGTGTTTTTTTGAACTAGACCCCCCCAAATTTCGACCGGTATAGCCATTTCGGCCGAATTTCGATCACCTACCGAAACCGAAATTCGACCGAATTTCGGTCGAATTTCGGCGAAATTTAAGGCCATGCTTGTCAACACATTCATAAGCAAAGTAGAAAAGAATGGACTTGTAGCTGAAGCTTGATGCATGCCAATGTTGTTGTCAAAATAGCCAGTCTTCCCATACTGGATCCTTATACAAGATGAAGCCCTATCATGCATATCTTTTATAAGGTTAATGTATAGGACATGTATTTGTCTCTTCTATACAACTCTCCACGATATCTTCCGTGGGAGATAATCATAAGCCTTCTCCACATCAATAAAAACACATAGAGGTTCTTTCTCTTGGCTCTATAAATCTCCATTCTTCTCCTCAGCAAGTGGATGACTTCAATAGTTAAGTGACCTGACTTGAATTTGAAATGGTTTTCTTTAACTTTGGAAACTTGCCTCAACCTTCTTTCGATCACACGTTCTCAAATTTTCATAGTGGGACTCATCAGCTTGATACCTTTGTTATTTAAACAATTTTAAATGTCTCTTTTATTCTTATAAAAAGGCACTACGATGCTTCTCCTCCAATCTTCAGGTATTTTCTTTTTTTACCAGATAACACAACAACAACAACAAAGCCTTTTCCCACAATTAAGTAGGGTCGGCGGCTACATGGATTCTTCACCTCCATTCAGATCTATCTTGGGTCAATCTCGGGCGTATATCCAAAAAACTAAGATCCCTTCGTATAGTCTCTATCCAACACTTCTTGGGCCATCCTCGCCCTCTCTTAATCGGCTCAACATCCCAACACTCAATTGGATGGAGGGCTCGGAGACGAGAGGGGTGGCGACTAGTGGAAGGCCAATGAAGGACAAGGCACGCTGGGTCATCTCGGAGAGGGCGCGGGCCACCACCGATGTCCTCGTTCATTCGTGGCTGCTACCGATGTGGTGGAATGGACCATTGGGCGCGGGCGTGTCGGGAGCCCTTGCGTTGCTTCTCGTGCTGCCGCTTTGATCATTCGCGGAGGAATTATCCAGTGGTTGCTCTCAATACATCCGTGTTGGTCAGCGAGGATGGTGGGGAGAGGGCTTTTTTCTTGGCGACCTTAGATGTGGGGCTTGTGTCCAAGGCGTCCTTTGTGGGAGACGTGGCTCAGCTTTCCCCCTGGAGGGCGATGGCGAGGGGGTTCCACGACTCAGAGGTGCGAGATTTGTTGCGCGGCACGGTGGATGGTTCTTTGCAGATGAGGTGGCATAGGCCAAAGGATGGGGATGCCGCCGTGGAGCCTGGTAGGGTGGAGAGAATCATCGTTAGGGGGCTCCCTGTGAGGGCAAGGACGAGGGGTTGTAATAGAAGAAAAGAAGTCGATGTATTATTCGTACCCATGGGCTCTCTTATATAGGAGAATATCCCTGGGTTAATTACAAGATAAGTACTCTGAGAAACAGGAATTACATAAGAAAGACATAACATGATAATTAACTTAACACTCCCCCTCAAGCTAGAGCATATCTATCTATCATGCTCAGCTTGGGCCAACACTTCTGAAAAGGACTTCTGGCTAGAGCCTTGGTGAAAGTATCTGCTGGCTGATCTCCTGTAGACACATGAGATGTAGATATGAGTTCCTTCTGTATCAGATCGTGAGTGTAGTGGCAGTCCACCTCAATATGCTTCGTTCGTTCATGAAATGCAGGATTATTTGCAATGAATAATGTGGCTTGATTATCACATAGTAGTTGCATAGGAAGAGGAACTTCTATGGAAAGATCAGTCAACACCGATCTGACCCACATCATCTCTGCACTTCCTTGGGCCATGGCTCTGTATTCAGATTCTGCACTTGATCTGGCAACTACAGTTTGCTTCTTGCTTTTCCATGAGACAAGTGAGTGTCCAACAAAAACTGCAAATCCCGAAGTGGACTTCCTGTCCATGGGGCATCTTGCATAGTCAGCGTTTGCATAAGTTGTTACCTCCAAGGACGTATTCCTACTGAATAGGAGTCCTGAACCAGGTGAGTTCTTTAGATATCTCAAGATCATATAGATAGCATCCATATGTGCCTTTCTGGATCGCTCCATGAACTGGCTGACCTTGCTTACTGCAAACATAATATCCGGCCCGGTAATATTAACATATAGAAGCTTCCCAACAAGTTCTCTGTACCTCATGCTATCAACTTCTTCAGTATCGTCATCATAAAATTTCATACTTGGATCCATAGGAGTCGTAGCTGGCTTGCATCCAGTCATACCCATCTCAGAAAGAAGATCCATGACAAACTTTCTCTGGGTCATCACTAGACCACGATGATTCCTGGCAAACTCTAACCCCAGGAAGTAGCGAAGAGTGCCACGATCCTTGGTCACAAACTCTCTACCTAGGAACTTCTTGGCTATCTGAATGCCTTGAGCATCATCTCCTGTCACAATAATGTCGTCTACATAGACAAGAATAGCAACTGTACCTCTCTGTGTCTTCTGAACTAATAGTCAGTGGTTCGCATTGGACCTCTTAAATCTCTGTTGCTCAATTAATTCTGACAGCTTTTGGTACCAAGCTCTAGGACTCTGCTTTAGGCCATAAATGGTCTTATGTAACCTGCATACCTTCTTGGACTCCCCCTCAGCAGCAAACCCAGGTGGTTGCTACATGTAAACTTCTTCCTGGAGATCTCCATAGAGAAATGCATTCTTCACATCCAGCTGGAATAGCGGCCAATCCCGTGATATAACAGTTGCTAGTAATATCCGAAGCGTCGAGTGTCTCGCCACTGGAGAAAACGTGCCATGATAATCCACCCCGTATGTCTGGGTAAAACCACGGGCCACCAATCTTGCTTTGTAGCGATCCACACTCCCATCTGCATTTTGCTTAATGGATAATATCCACTTGCAGCTAACAATCGAAGCACCACTTGGAGGCGGAACAATAGTCCATGTCCCACGAGATGCCAAGGCCGCCATTTCTTCTTCCATGGCTTGACACCACCTGCTGTCCTGTAAAGCCTCTATATATGTTCGGGGTATCTTAACTACGAAAAGACCAACAATGAACTTCTTGTATTCATCTGAAAGATGATCCAAAGAGACATGTACCACAAGTGGGTATTTGGCACATTGACGTCGTGGCTTCCTTAGTGCAATAGGAACATCCGGATCGACCTCCTCAGTGTCCTCTACAACAGAGTCATCCTGTAAAACTCAGTGCCATCAGCAGAGATAATGTTATCATGACATACCTTAGGCATGCTGAATGATATGCCCGGCTGTTGAGCAGAAGAGCTAGTAGAAGACCTGCGAGTGTAAACAATGGGTAAAGATCGTGGTTCGGGTGGTGGTGGTGGAGGTGGACTCGGTGATGGTGGAGGTAAAGTATGGCCAGGTTCATTTGGTGTGAGAGATGGAGGTGGAGGGACAACAATATCGTCCGCATTGTTATTGGATAACCTGTCACCTGTAGGAGAGAAGTACATGATAGACTCAAAGAAAGTTACATCTACACTCACATAATATCTTCTAGTCACTAGATCATACATCTTTGCCCTTTTTGAGTACGAGAATACCCAACAAACACACATTTGGTAGCTCTTAAAGAGAGCTTATCACGACCAGGTGTACAATTATGCACGAATGCCACATACCCGAAGACTCGAGGTGTGAGGGAGAATAGGTCCTTCTCGGGAAACGCAATCAAGAAGGAAACCTTCTCTCCAAGAACAGTAGACAGCATACGATTCATCAAGTAACATGCAGTGAGAACATCATCACCCCAAAATGAATGAGGGGCATCAACAATGTCTGAGTGACATCAAGAAGGTGGCGATGTTTGCGTTCCGCCACACAATTTTGTTGCGAAGTGTAAATAAAAGAAGTTTGATGAACAATGCCTTGTGAAGTGAGAAAATCGGACAAATGTAATGTTGAAAACTCCAAAGCATTATCCGTGCGAATTAGTTTGACATTGGTAGAGAAGGTATTATTAACCTTAATAAAAATTTCCGAATAATAGTACAAAGTTTCAACAAGAATACCCATGATAATATGGAAAAATCATCCACAACAACCATATAATAACGATGTCCCTGAAGATGAGGGACACGACTCAGACCCCAAATATCAAAGTGAAACAATTCAAAAGACCGATTACTATGACGACTCGGATGAACTGGAAACTAAGACCGATGATGTTTCCCAAGCTGACAGGCTTCACAATCCAATGCGGTACGGGTAGATATCTACGGCAAGACATGACACATTTTCTACAGAGGCAGATGGCCAAATCAAAGATGCCAAAGGAATGGAGAAATGGATCCAGATGGAATAGTAGCAACACCAGCACAAGATGATATAGCAAGCTTATGCAAGTCTCTCTGCTCACGACCACTTCCAATCATCCTGCCAGTCAGTATATCCTGAAACACAAAAGTAGAGGGGTCAAAGATAGCAAGGCATTGTAAATCTTTTGTAAGCTGGATAATTGATAACAAGTTCATTTGAAAGTCAGGTGCGTGTAAGACATTCTGAAGACTCAAAGAATGTGTCAGAGTGATCTCCCCCTGACCAACAATGGGTAATCATACCTCATTGGCAATGACAACATATCGGCCTGGTGCAAGTGCTCTGTAGGTAGAAAACTGCATCCTGTCACCGCACATATGATGGGAGGCCCCGGAATCCATAATCCAATCTGTCAGGTCCGATCAAGTAGTACTGGTAAGTGCATAAGGAGTACCTGATGAGCTAGATGACGCTCTGGCCGAAGCTGCAGCATCCGTAGAACCTGGAGACGAAGACGAGGGTGTAGTGATCATCTCACGAAGTCGAGAGACGAGATCATCAAAGCGAGCATCTGGAAGAGGTGCAGCGGTAGCCTCAGTCTGCTCAGCAACACGTGCAGAGGCTGGATATCCATGTTTGTGAAAGCATGTCTCTTTAGAGTGGCCTGGACGGTGACAATAAGTACAGGAGCCACGGTTTCTGCCTCCCCCTCTACCACGAGATCCACGACCCCGAAAATGTGACGCTTCACCTCTGCCACGAGTGGCAGCCATAGCTGAAGGGGTAGGCTGTGCAGTAGATCCCGAGGCAGTAGTAATCCTACTCAATCTCTTATATACCTCCATTGGTGAATAGTCTCGCCAGTCAGAAGTTGAGTACGGGCTGCATCGTACTCAGGATCAAGAGAGGACAGAAATACGCCAGTCATCGTAGCATTCCGGTATGCCTGCTGTTGTTCCGTACTGGTTGTGATCGGCATGAAGCTATGCAGTCTCTCGAACATGCCCCGTAGATGAGAGAAATGTGCATGTAATGGCTTCCCATTTAGTTTCGTAGAGAAGATGTCGAATTGTAACAGGAGAATCTTGCTCTCATTCTTGGACTGCCCATATGTAGCGGCCAGTATATCCCACATAGCCTTTGCTGTGGGTTGATTCACAATATCATTTGCAATATCCGTATATCACTTGCTTCCACGTTGCATTTGCTCCAGTCTTGTCCTCCGGCTCAGATTCTGTCAGAATGTGCACCTTGTTGTGGCACTGTATCAGGGTGCGGAACTGCATAGACCATAGTTCATAGTTGGTCCCATCTATCTTGACTATTGGAGCTGGGCCTTTGAAGGCCCCCGAGGATGTAAACACGTCACTCTTGTTCTCTGACATGATTGATGAAGAGCCGCAGACTGACGGATATAACCAAAATAGGCGGTCTACAATATCATATGAGGGGTAGGTTGTATGTGTAGACGGATATAACCAAAATAGGCGGTCTACAATATCATATGAGGGGTAGGTTGTATGTGTAGACTCATATAACCATCCCTAGTCCTTGTTGGTGCGCCGAATCTGGTTCACAGGATGCAAATATGGCGTCGGTGGCGGCCTGTGCCACACGGGTGGGCTGGAGTTGTACGGGAGATCGCCTAGGGGTTGCCGGGCGGCGTCAAGGTGCCGCTGGGGGAGTAAGTGGGACCTGCAGGGGCGACACTGGGTCGCTGGGGCGGTGAGAGCCGTTTGAGGCGGCGCTGGGGGTGGCAGTGTGTTGCAGGGAGCGGCGCTGGACCGCCTGGAGCGGCGCGGGGCTGCCTAGAGGGACGCTGAAAGCGACGCTGCGGGTCGCTGGAGGTGCGTGGGGGGGGGGACGGGTGGAGGACTTAGGGTTTTGGGTGGGATACCGAGACCCCGGTCTAGGACCGTTACTCCGATACCATGATAGGAGAAAAGAAGTCGATGTATTATTCGTACCCATGGGCTTTCTTATATAGGAGAATAACCCTGGGTTAATTACAAGATAAGTACTCTGAGAAACAGGAATTACACAAGAAAGACAACATGATAATTAAACATAACAAGTTGCATTTCGGGGCTGCTGCGGATTGTGGTCGTGGTTGACTTCATCGAAAGGACTGGGTGTCAACCCGGCCAATCCCTGGATGTTGTGCTTCGGGTGCGGCCAGTTGGTGCAGAGAAGATGGGCTGGTGGGAGGTGGTGTTCGAAGGCAGACGTCTGTTGCTCGAGCTGGTAGTTGCGGACGGTCGACAAAACCGGCTGCTGGGAGTTGGCAAAGGGAGATCCAGGCGGCGGAGAGGTTGTGGTGGTGCATTGGCGGAGCAGCCATCTGATGAGCAGCCTCAGGTGGAGTGACCTCGGTTCTCGGAGAAGACGCAGACATTCGATGGGAGGTGGCGCCCGAGGGTGGCGCGTTCTCCGAAGGAGACGATTCGGTTCGGCGCGATATCCACGTTGGGGCCTTCGAGGTTGATGTCTCTTCCTCTGCCTTGGCGTGTTGCGATCGGTGCAGTTGATGATTCGAGGGGTGGTCGGGCCCTATCGGGTAAGCCTCGGGAGGTGGTGCGTCCTTTTGAGTCGGGTCCTAGACAGATGCGGGCCGAAGGGGTTGGCTGCAGGTCGGGTTGCCGGGTCGGGCCTACCGCTTCTCATCCGGCTAGTAATGCATGGGATCTGGTTGGGCGTTGCTCGGACCCTATCGCGGTTATTGATCCGGGCGGCTGCTTATCGGGTTTCCATGAGGTACCTACGATTCCTGCGGTGGATGAGGTGGATGGGGGTAGGGCCGAAGGGGCTTCGGGCCTCGTCAGCTGGAAGGTTTTGTGATGGGAGGGGCTGTGCTCGAATTGCGGCTGTAAGACTCTGTTGGGGGGGGGGGTGCTCGCTGAATCGGGGGCAGGGATCGACCTGCCGTAGGGGGAGGTGGGGGTGACTGCTACGGAAGTGGTGCGGAGGAGCTCGGCCGGTGGTGGGGCCGATTTATCTGGAGTGGATATCGTTGGGGGATCTTGTCCTCCTATGTTGGGAGGAGCTGGGTTGGGTGAGGGGTTGGCCTCTGGGCAACCGTTTTTGGAGGGGGTGGGGTCGTAGCAGCGGCGATTTGGTTTGGCGTACGAGAGGGGAGGAGGGGGGCGGAGGAGGTTAGGGAAGGTGACGAAGGCTTCGTTAAGGGCCTCTTTGGCGTCGGTGTCACCAGCGGAGAATGTGCATCAGGGCGCTGCCAGCCATTGTCGGTGCGGAACTGATTTGCAGCACTGGATAGGGATATTGTGCGACGCTTGGGGGTCATTCCCCCGAAGAAGAGGGAATTTCAGGTTATTAAATGAAGATGATGTCTCTGAATGTGAGGGGCCTGGGCCGCCCCGATAAAAGGCTTGGGGTGCAGAATCTGGTGAGAGAGGCTGGTGTAAATATCTTCTTGATTCAGGAGACGAAGCTGCAGTCCCTGGTCGACCATTTGCGGCGTGAGCTGAATAGGGGGGAGGTTTTCGCATTGGCAGAGAAAGGGGCGCAGATGCTTCGGGGGGACTTGTATCTGGTTGGCAGTCCGATTCCTTCGACCTGTTGGGGCTTTCGTCTCCTTGTTCTCCTTGACGGTGAAGCTGCTGCGGAGAGCGGATGGAGTTTGCTTGTGCGTCACTAATGTCTATGGCCCGTGTCGGCGAGAGGATGGTAGCTTGGCTGTGGAATTGGCAAGTGTTGCGCCTGAGGTTGGAGCTGGAGTTTGGATCATCGGTGGTGACTTGAATGTCACATTGTTTCCGGAAGGCAGGCCGGGGGGGGGATGGTAGAGATTCGGGGTCTGACGATTTCAGACAGGCGTCTAGTTCTTTGGGGCTATTTGTCGTTGACGCGACAGGTTGCAAATTCACTTGGAGGAATGTGAGATCGAGGTCCATGCTTGACAGGTTCCAGATGTCGGTTGAGACGGGGGAGACTTTCCCGCTGGCGAGGGCTTGGGCTCTTCCGAGGATGCTCTCTGATCACACTCCTATTCTTTGGTACTCCAGGGAGGAGCAGACGAGCCGGTTTTCCTTTCGTTTCGAGAAGAAGTGGCTGTTCGAGGAAGGTTTCCGGGACCTGGTGATTGACCATTGGCGGGGGTTTGTGGTGATGGGTTCAGCAGTGTCGCGATTTGCGGTTAAACTGGGATCCCTAAGGCGGTTGCTGTTGTCGTATGGGAAGGATGTCGCCAGGAGGCGGAGGGCCGTCAAGACCGAGGCAGAGGCTGGGATAAGAAGGTTGGATGGGCTTGATGAGCGGGGGTTGACTCTGGAGGAGGTGGAGGAGAGGACAACGTGGTTGGAGGTGGTGTATCTGGAGGACAGGAAAGAATAGGTTCACTGGTGGCAGAGATCGAGGCAGAAGTGGCTAAGGGAAGGTGGTGCGAACACACACTTTTTCCATTCCGTGGCGTCCAGGAGAAGGAGAAGGAGTTTCTTGCACGAGGTGGAGGTAGGAGGCCTGAGAGTGTCGGGTGAGAGGAACATTGGAGTCGCCTTACGGGAGCACTTTGTGAGGGCTTCGAGGAAAGTGAGGGAGGAGAGTGGCTGGGGCTGGACGGGCCTGGGTGCTGGTTCTTTGAGTGGACCCCAGGCAGATTCGTTAGTGGCCGCGTTTTCGGAGGAAGAGGTACGCATGGCTGTTTGGGATCTGAATGTGCACGGGGCTCCTGGCCTTGATGGCTTCTCTATGTCTTTTTACCGGGAGTTCTGGGAGCTGCTGCAGAGTGACATTTTGGAGGTTTTGGATGAATTCAGAAGTGGCAACAGGGGTTTTGAGAAAGTTAACATGGCATTGATTTTTCTTCTGCCGAAGAAAGAGACACCCGTGGGGTTGGGGATTTCAGGCCTATCTCTATATCTAATGGCATCTATCTCATTGTCGCCAAGGTGCTTGCGAGCAGGCTTAAAGCTGTTTTGAGCTTTGTGGTCTTACTTGCACAATCTGCGTTCATTCCAGACCGATGTATGGCGGATGGGATTGTCATTGCTTCGGAAGCTTGTCTTGAGTGGAAGAGGTTTAGAAAGAAAGGGACTGTTTGGAAGATTGACTACGCCAAGGCCTACGATTGTGTCTGTTGGAAGTTCCTGTGGATATCGCTGCAGAGAAGGGGGTTTCCGGAAGAGTGGATTCGTTGGATCAAGAGATGCGTCACTACTAGCTCGTGCTCTGTATTGGTCAACGGAAGGCTGGAGGGCGGATGGTTCCAACCGCAGAGGGGGGTGCGTCAGGGCTGCCCTCTGGCTTCCCTGCTTTTTGTGTTGGTGGCGGACTATCTTGAGGTTCTGTTTCAGCGGGCGGTTGAAGAGAGGTGGTGTGAGGGCTTCCGGATGGGGGACATCTCCGTTCCGGTGTTGCAGTATGCGGACGACACGCTGATCTTTCTGAGGGGGACAGAGGAGCAGAACCACAATGCGGCTATTTTGGTGGACATGTTTGGGTGTCTGTCGGATTTGCAGATTAACATGCAGAAGTCGGTTCTGGTTCCACTGGGGATGGACGATGAGGAGGGCAACAGGCTCGCGGAGTGGTCGGGATGCCCTCTGGGGCGTTTACCGATCACCTATCTGGGGTTGCCTCTGGTTGACGGCAGTCTGAGGAGGTCCGATTGGGATTGTGTTCTGCGGAGAATGGATGAGTGGCTGGAGGGTTGGAAGGTTACCACTCTGTTCAAGGGTGGGAAGCTTACCCTGCTGAAACACGTTCTTTCAGCCATTCCGATTTTTTTTACTCGACGAGACTGATGCTTGTTGGGGTTAGAAGGAAGGTGGAGGCTATGATGAGATCTTTTTTTCTGGTCAGATGGGAGGCAAGCAGCGAGGGGCTTACACTAGGATCTTGCTGTACCTGTTTCGGAGGGGGGACTATGTGTCCGGGATGTGGGATTGATGAACAAAGCATTAATTGCCAAATGGGTGGTGCAGATTTGGGGTTCATCCGACTCGTTGGTTTCAAGGCTGTTGAGGAATATCTATGGTGTCACAAGGGAGTTGGTGCTGCAAGGAAGCGTCATGAGTCTCCGTTGTGGATGGGGATCCATGTCGTGCTTCCGGGGCTTAAGCCTTTCCTTCGGCCGAGGTTGGGAAATGGTCAGCGTTTCCGTTTTTGACAGGATGACTGGATGGGGGAGGGGGCGCTGGCCCACCGCTTCCCTAGGCTGATGGCTTTAGCAGCGAACAGGGGGCGTGGGTGGTGGAGGTGGCCGACTCTGTGTTGTGGGCTCCGAGGTTCCTTTCGGTTCTTTTGGATCAGCGGAAGGAGAAGTTTTTACGACTGCTATATGAGATTCCCTCTGTTGGGGATATGTCTGGTGAGCCGGATCATTTTGGTTGGGCGGATGGAAAGTTCTCGGTGAAGATTGCCTATTGGAAGCTGTGTGGTGGAGCAATGGAGCGCGATGAAGACCTATGTGCAGATATAAAAGTGATTTGGGCGGCCAAGATTCTTACTTGGGTTAAGGTGTTCCTTTGGTGTCTAAGGAGAGACTGTCTGTGCGACAAAGTAAGAAGGGGGAGACTGCTAGGCGTGACGGATCTGAAGTGTGATAGATGCGAGGAGGACGTGGAGGATGCGGACCACATTTTCTTCAGTTGCAGGTCTTTGGCACATGTATGTGATTCTTTGGGGCTGACTTGGGTCCAGGCATCCGGCTTGGAACAATTTTGGAGATCTATTCGATCGGTGGGGCTTGGGTCCTCAGGTGATGTATCCAGGCCCTTTGCTGCTCTTTGGGCTATTTGGCTTGGCAGGAATGAATGCACTTTCAAGGGGCAGCGGTTTTACTGTGAAAATGTACTAGCGCACTGTAATGCTTTGTACAATTTCTGGATATCTAACTGATGTACCCTTTCGTTATCAATGAATATTTTGGTGTAGTGACTCCCGCCTTGGGAGGGCTCTCCCTTCTCTATTAAAAAAAACATCCCAACACTCGCATCTCATAAATGTTGCATCAACTGACCTTCTTTGCAAATGACCAAACCTTTTTAAGCGATTTTCTCGTATCTTATCCTCGATCGGAGATACACCAACTTTGTTTCGGATTACATCATTCCGAATCTGATATTTACTGTGTGTTCATACGTCTACCTTAGCATTTCATTCCTGCTACAACCATTCTTTGCACATGTTTATGGTTCACAGGCCAACATTCAAGTCCATATAGCATAACAGGTCTCACAGTTGCTTTGTGAAACTTTCCTTTAAATTTTAAAGGAATTTTCTTATCACAGAGAAGAGTAGAGGCTCCTCTCCACTTTAACCAGCCTGCATTTATTCTATTAGTACATCTCCATCAATTTCCCCATCATGTTGCAAAATAGATCCCATATATCTAATAGAATCTCTCTTCCGAATATTATCGTCAACATTCTTCACCTCGATTCTTTCACCATTGCTTCCATCCAAGGTGCACTACATATATTTCATCTTAGTCCTACTTATACGAAATTCTTTAGTCTCCAATGCATGTCTCCAGACCTTAAGATTCTCATTTACTCCATCTCTAGTCTCGTCAATCAATACAATATCATGAACAAATAACATACACCAAGGTAACTCATCATGAATATGACTTTTCAACTTGTCCATAATCAAAGTAAAAAGTAATGGACTCAAAGCTGAACCTTGATGTAAACCAATGTTGATGTCAAAATAGTCAGTCTTCCCAGACGGGTCCTTACGCAAGATAAAGCCCTATCATACATATCCTTTATGAGGTTAATGCATTGGATAGATACTGGTCTCTTCTCTGAAACTCTATACAATATGTTGGACAGAATCATAAGCCTTCTCCAAATCAATAAAGATCATATGGAGGTTCTTCCTTTTATAAATCTCCATTGTTCTCCTCAGTAAATGGATGTCTTCAATAGTTGAGCGACCTGGCATGAATCCGAATTGGTTTTCTTTTACTTTGGAAACATGCCTCAACCTTCTTTCGATCATACGTTCCTAAATTTCCATAGTATGGCTCATCAACTTGATATCTCTGTAATTTGAACAATTTTGAATGTCTCCTTCGTTCTTATAAAGAGGCACCACGATACTCATCCAATTTTTAGGCGTTTTCTTGCTTCGGCAAATAACATTGAATAGATTTATAAACCAAGTTAAACCACACTCACCTAAAACTCTCCATACTTCTACAGGGATGTCATTCGGTCCTACACCTTTCCCAGGTCTTATAACCTTCAAAGCCTCCTCTACTTCCTTTCTTTGTGTTCGTCTATAGCTTGCACGATTCAAGTAACTTTCACTGCTACATAGATCACCCGAGTGATCTCTCTATTTCCTTCCCTACTGAAAAGTTTATGGAAGTACTGTTCCCATCTAGTCTCTATATCCTTCTGAGTAACAAGCACATGACCTTCCTCGTCCTTAATGCATCTTACTTGAGAAAGGTCTTTGGTCTTTCTTTCTCTAGCTTTGGCCAATTTGAAAATATCCTTCTGGCCCTCCTTAGAGTGGAGTACTTCATAAGCTTTTGACTTAACTTTGCTTACAACCTTCTTTGCTTTCTTCTTCGCTATTTTGTACTTTGCGACAATTTCCTCTGTTCTATCCTTAGACATAGTTTTAAAGCATGCTATTTTAATTTTTTTCTTCTCTTGCACCCATTCACTCAACCACCAAGTCTCCTTTTGACCTGGAACTCCTCCCTTTAACTTGTGTAGCATCTCTTTAGCTACCTTTCAGATACAAGATGCTACTGCCTCCCGCATCTCATTTGCACTACCGCTACAATCCCAAGATAAGTCTTCTAAAACCTTCTCCCTGAAGCTCGATTACTTCAGTGGAAGATTCCACCATCTAGTTCTAGCGATCTTAGGAACCCTCCTTTTCTTTACCAGCCCTTTTACTTGTATATCCAAGACTAACAAGCAATGTTGGGTTGTCGAACTCTCTCCTGGGATTACTTTATAGTCTTTACAATACAACTGATGTCTTCTCCTCAACGCAAAGCAATCTATCTGTGTTCTAGTTGGGCCGCTCGTATAAGTAATTAAATGCTCCTCCCTTTTCTTGAAGAGAGTGTTTGCTATAAAAAGATCATATGCCATTACAAAATCTAGAATGACTTTTCCCTCATCATTTCTATCTCCAA
The DNA here is from genome assembly GCA_037367405.1 of Ottelia alismoides. NCBI lineage: Eukaryota > Viridiplantae > Streptophyta > Magnoliopsida > Alismatales > Hydrocharitaceae > Ottelia > Ottelia alismoides. The sequence goes on along the minus strand of JAZKJV010004535.1, from coordinate 946,311 downwards.
AACATGTCCTCCATGAACACTAGCATACCCGGAAGCATCTTTTCCCAGATGTCCATTAAGATCTCTACCTATGCAAATAATCTCGCTTTGTGGGATTCCTTGTAAAATCTTATCCAGATCCTCCCAAAAAGCTTGTTTAGTCCTTTGATCTAAACCAATTTGCGGTGGGTAAACTGATATGGTATTCCGAATTCTTCTTCAAGCACCAATTTTAGCAAAATAATCCGATCCCCGAATCTTTGCACCTCAGCCACACAATATAGTAGGAATCTTTGCTTTACCGAATAACATTGAATAACTTTGTAAGCCAAATCAAATCACGCTCACTTAAAACTCTCCACACTTCTGTAGGAATGTCACCATGTTTTGTACCATTCCCATGTTTCATAAACTTCAAAGCCTCCTCTACTTCCTTCCTTTGTATTCTTCTATATCTTGCACGATTCAAGTAATTTTCAGTACTAGCTAGATCTACCAAAGTGATCTCTCTATTTCCTTTCCCAACGAAAAGCTTATGGAAATACTTCTTCTATCTAGTTTCTATATTCTTCTGAGTAACAAGTATGCAACCTTCCTCATTCTTAATGCATCTCACTTGAGAAAGGTTTTTGGTCTTTCTTTCTCTTGCTTTGACCAACATGAATATATCCTTTTGGCCCTCTTTAGGGCCTGTTTGGTTGCTGGGTTGGACTGGGTTGGGTTGGGCTGGGTTGGGATGGGTGAATAGTAATCTGTGAGGAGGAAGTACCCTTGTGAATAGTAACCAGGGTTGGGCCAACCCAGTCCAACCCAGCAACCAAACAGGCCCTTACAGTCGAGATTTTTATGCAAAACTTCATGAGCTTTTGACTTAGCTTTACTTGCAGCCTTCTTTGCTTCCATCTTCGCTATTTTGTACTTTGTGACATGTCATTAAATAAGATAAGTAATTCATTCTCTATTTTTCTCCACATGCCTTACCTATATTGTCTCAGTGCTACATCTGGCTCTGTATTTATGTGTAGGACTTGACCTAGCAATAACAATTTGTTTCTTGCTTTTACATGGGCCAATCCAATAAATATTGCAAATTTAGATGCTGACTTATTTTCTTTAGGGCATCATGCATAATCAACATTTGCACATATTGTGATATCAAGAGATATCCCTTTGCTGAAGAGTAAACATGTATTCGGTGAAGACTTCAAATACCTTAGGATCATGGAGATTCCATTCATATGTCCCTGACGTGGTTGTTCCATAATTTGACTTACTTTTCTTATGACAAAGGAAATGTAAAGTATAATGATGGTCACGTATAGGAGCTTCTCACTGAGCTCCTTGTATCTCCTCTTGTATTTGGGATCCATAGGAGTAGTAGCTGGTTTGCAGTCTGCCATCCCAGTCTCCAGAAGGAGATCAATAATATACTTTCTCTGAGTCTTTACTAATCCTCTTTGGTTCCGAGAAATTCAAGCCTAAGAAAGTATCACAGTTCTCCAAGGTCCTTGGTGACAAATTGTTGTTTAAGGAGCGCTTTCACCTTGCCAATTCCATGCAGATCATCTCTTGTAATTATAATATCATCAATATACTCTAAAATAACAACACCTCGTGGTGTCTTGTGTAAAAATAAAGTGATTTACATTTGATCTTTTGAAGTCTTGTCGCTCTATCAAGTCTGAAAGCTTCTGGAATCATGCGCTCGGGCTTTTCTTAAGACCATAAATAGCCTTATAGAGCCAGCATATCCTTTGATACTCCTCCGCAACAAAGAACTCATATGATTGCTTTATATAGACTTCCTCGTGCAAATCTCCATACAAGATGGCATTCTTGACATCAAGTTCAGAGAGCATCCAATCTCTCACCACTACAATAGAAAGAAGGATCTAGAGTATGGAGTAACGAGCCACGTGGGAGAAAATATCCTGGTAGTCCACCCCATATGTTTAAGGGAACGCTTGTGCCTCAAGTATGGCTATGTATCAACCAACACTAGTTTACACTCTATGTTTTACCTTAAAGACCCATTTGCAACCTATCGCATTGCCTTCCTACAGGAGCAATAACCAATGTCCACTTATTGCACACTCCTAGTGGGCATGATGCAATTTGAGTTATCATTGACCGGTTGACTAAGTCAACCCTTTTGATGCCGATCAACATGACATGTACACCTTCAGAGTTAGCCGAGCTATACATACATCATGTCATTCGGTTGCATGGGATACCCAAGGAGGTGGTATGTGATGGGGACTCCCGTTTCACATCTCGTTACCGGGGAGAGTTCACGAGAGCCCTGCGGACAAACTTATACATGAGTTCAGCATACCACCCTCAGGTAGATGGACATAGTGAGAGGACCATCTAACTTTAGAGGACTTACTGAGAGCTTGTACTATGGAGTGGAAGGGATCGTGGAGAGAATTTTTGAAAAATGTTCGTAAATTTTGGTTTGAAAATATTTTGCAAATGATTTTTTAAAAATGGTTGCGAAACATTTAAAAAAATCTTTTCAAAGCCTTTGAAAACTCTTTGTAAAATATTTGCAAACCTTTCTAAAATATCCTTTTGTAAATGTTTGTATAAAATTGTAAAAATTGTAAAAACTGTTGTAAACTGGTTGTAAAATTAGTTAAAAAATAAGTTTTCAAAAATTTTTGTAAATTGTTTGCGAAAATGTTTTCAAATGGTTTTGAAATCTTGCATATTATAGTATTGTAAAATTATCCAATAATACCCTTTTGTAAATAAAATCATGTATCAAAACTTGTATAAACTTATATAGTGTGCTGTATGCCTCACTCAAAATTGGATGGAGAACAGATCTGAGGGAGGACTTTACTTAACTTTTCTAGATGAAGATGATTCAACGAAAGATGCCATGGATACGCGAAAATTGGTCTAGTAGATATGGAAGATCTGCCAACATACATAAATTGGACTAGTATATAGAAAACCTCCTTGCTTGGACCACGTCCAATCACCTTGCTCGTGAGTATATTCTGAAATACAAGAGAAAAATGGTCAAAGATAGCACGATAGTTTAGTTCCTTATTACTAGCTGATAGGCAGTAAATTCATAGAAAATTATGGTTCATGTAATACATCTTGCAGATGCATGTTAGGCATCAATTGAATCTCCCCTTCACTTGTGATAAGAGAATGCCTCTCATCAACAATGATGGCAGACCTTCCTGGAAGGATGGTGCTGTAAGAAGTGAAGTTGTGAACTATTCTGTCACAGTAGAGATGATGAAATGTTTTAGAGTCCACGATCCATTATGTAGTATCATAACTGTGACATGTTGTAAGAGCATACCTAGTACCTGAGGTGCTCGCAAAGGTGACAATGTCAAATAAGGTCAGAGGAGCACTGATAGTACCGTGCACTGGCTAAAAGGCCCATGATCTTCCTCAGATGGAAAACAAGACCATCATACTTATGATCAACAAGAGCAGTAGTGGTCTCAACTGCTCATCAGCACAAGAGGAGGTAGGACAACCGTGCTTCTGATAACGTATCGTGAGAGTACTCTATGCGATTGCAATACATGCACTAAGGGTGAGGATGACTACTTCTCCTTCTGTGGACACCACATCCTCTGAATTGAGCTAACCCCCTCAACCACGTGAGTGTTGTCATGGCTGAGGAGATTTGAGATGTAGAATTGAGGGGCATAGTGATTCTTCTCAGATGGATGTGCACCTCCTCCATGGGAGGGATCAAGGCATTGGAAAGAAGTTGACTGCGAGCTACATCAAATTAGGGAAGAAGAGCCTCAAGAAAAACACCCACCATTGTGTTGTTCATGTAGATCTCATGCTGATCAAGACTGGTACTAGTAGGAGGCATGAAGCTACAAAGCTTCTCGAACATGTCTCTCAAACCAGAATAGAATGTGTGCAGAAAATGACCATCCTGCTTCATAGTGAAGGTGCCATAGTGGAGCTGAAAACTCTGTCCCGTTTATCGCTTGGGAGTATGCGATGGCAATAATATCCCACATCACCTTTGTTGCGGGCTGATGTAGAATGCCATTGGCATTGACTATATCTGTTGTGAGTGTACCGGTGATCCAAACACTGGCCCATGCATTGTCCTGCTTCCATGAAGCATTAACTCTAGTCTCATCATTTAATTGGGGGTTTATTGGGATGTACTCCTTATTTTTGCTCTCCATGCTCATGAACTACATCGCCCAGAACTCGTAGCTAGTCCCATCCATCTTGACGATTGGATATGGGCTTTTGAACGAGTCACAGCATGGAGTAACATCGACCTTGTCTTCTGCCACGACGAAAGTAAATCAGGATATCCACGATTGGGAGGTAAACAATCAGACTTATCTATACGATCATGTAGGGAACAAATTGTGTTCATAATTAGAGCATAACCATTCTTGCACAACCCTTCCCATCTTTTGTCGGTGCTGTACTGCTGACAGATCAGATTTATATAACCAACACTGATGAAGACTGCCCCAAAATCAACACGAGGGAGATGAGGGGAGAGCGCACGTGCTGTGCAGAGATATGGGATCCCGTGCAAGGTTCCTAACATAATACATGGTTGCTGGGCTCGGTGAGAAGATCACGCGAAAGAAATGTGGCAGGATGGGGAGCAGCCGCTGATGGTGGAAACTATTTGGCAATGGTGGCTGTTGGCGGAAGTTGACCGTTGGGCATGCTGCGATGATGGCTACGGTCGTAGGTGGCCCCTCAACAATGTCACGAAGTCGTTAGTTGTGGTTTATGACGCATAGAAACAGGGATAGAAAGGTGGCGGCACACACGAGAGATCAAGAGGGGCATCGATATGTGAGATTTTCGGGTATCAAAGAGATGCCAGAGCTTTGGTCCAGGACCGCTGCTCTGAAACCATGCGGAAAGAAATAAAATAACTTGTTTATTCAGAGGCCATAGGGCTCTTTTATATCCAGGAGAAACCCTGAGGACAAAACATCATAAAGGAAGATATGTAAAGAAAATACATATAAAAGAAATAACATAATCAATATTTTCTATAACAACCTTAGCAAGAGTAGATCCCACAAAGAAACAAGGATCCGAAGACAAAAGCATCCGCTAAAAGAGCTCCAAGTGCCAAGAGTGTAGTAAACCAACCACTATCACTTGCCATGGGACCTAAGGTTCATGGAGTTCATCTTCACAGAGAGACCTGAACGGTTGATAGTGCCTTAAAAGAAGTATGATTAGCCATTACCTCCACTGCATAGAATCACATAGGAAAGATGAGCAAAGTTTTTCAAAGTGTGCAATGCTCTATCCAACCCTAGACAATTACAATGCTCTATCCAATACACTCATAGAATCTCATAGGACCAAGGAGCAAAGTTTGCCAAAGTGTTGACTTTTAAGACATCAACTCAATAGCCATGGAACATCAATTCCAATAGCCACAAAGATGTTATCATGTTACAGATCCAACCCTTTAGGTAACCAAGGAGAAAAGCAAGTTAAAAGTGCTAGTCATAAGAAAATGCTCAAAGCATTTTCCCCTATCATAGCAAAGAGAATCTTGAAGCCAGTTGGTAACTCCTCTTAAGATTAGCTTGGCTGAGCAGCTTATTATTAAAGCAGAGCCAAGCAAACTGCACGCTGCAATTGGGTAACTTATTAGTCCAGAAGACAATTGTGCAATCATGCACTCCCCATTGGTCAATAATTTGTCACAAGAATTGTTGAAGGAGGGTATCAAGGAGTTTGAATTAGTCAACCTCAGAATGTGATATATTAATAAAATTAACTAAGAACAAGTCTCCTTTTCCCGGGTAACTCACATTGACATTGATTTTGAGAGTTTTGGTCCAATTCAAGAGGGCCGATCTATTCTAAAAGCGTCATTTCCGTAGATAAGTTTTTGTTCCCGGAGAGTTTGTGAGCCATTGGGCACATGGACACAAGAACAACCAAATGACCCAATTTGGAGTACCAAAGGGTAAGTCACGACCATTCGAAGATTGCAGTAGGGTCCCATATTAAAGACATCCCAAACTTTCAAGGGACACTCAAACGAAAAGGGAGATATTCTGGATGTTACTCCCAGGACAAATCGATTTCTGTCTTGGCTGGATCATCCTATTCCATAGGCAGCCCGAATTGCTCTTAGAAGTGTAAATCTTCTGAAGATTCTTAGCAAGACAAGCAGGGTTGATGTTGATGAGGACAATTCCTAACCACAATTGGCTGTTCCTAGAAGCCAAGTGCAGCTTATTGGAGCCAAAGTCACCATTCCAACTGTCTTAGCTCTTGCGGAATGCAGTTTAGCTCTTGTGGAATGCAGTTTGTGGATGGCAAATTTAGGGGTCCAAGCAGTAGACATAAAATGTGTCGTAATGGGTGTTAACAAGGAATTGAGTATAATGCATCTCGAGGAAATTGGTAAGTGAATGCATCTCAACGTAGTCAACCTACAATTAACCTTGTCCATAGCTTTCTCCCATAGACTAGTGACGGGGAAGTGGTTTAGGACTTAATCCATGACCTAGATAGTTGATGGCCATAACCCCTCACTGAAATCACGATTTTCCAAGATTGAAGGGGACAGTTTGTTAGAATTAATTGTAAAGAAGGATGATATTGAATAGTTGATTCTAAAGCCTGATATTTTGGAGAAAATTTCCAAAATAATACATATGCTAGCCATGGATAAGGGATTATAACAACAACAATAACAAAGCTTTTTCCTACAATTAAGTACAGTCAACTACATGGATTTTTTGCCTTCATTTAGATCTATTTTGGATCATTCTCGGGTTTAAATCCAAATAACTAAGATCCATTCGGATAGTCTTAGTCCAACACTTATTCGGCCTTCGTTGCCCTCTCTTAATTGATTTAACTTCCAAATCCCACATCTTCTAACTGGTGCATCAACTGGCCACTTTTGCAAATGGCCAACCAATCTTAAGCGATTTTCTCTCATCTTATCCTCTGCCGGAGCTACACCAATTTTCCTTTTGATTGCATCATTCTGAATCCGATCTTTTCGTGTATGACCATACATCTACCCTAGCATTTTCATTTATGCTATTGTCATTCTCTGCACATGTCTATAATTCACAGGCCAACATTGTGATCCATATAGCATAGCATATCTCACGACTGCTTTATAATACTTTCCTTTGACTTTCAAAGTGATTTCTTATCACAAAGAATAGTAGAGGCTCCTCTCCACTTTAACCAACTTGCATTTATTATATGAGTAACATCTCCCTCAATTTCCTCATCCTGTTGTAAAATAGATCCCGAGTATCTAAAAGAATCTTTCTTCTGGATGTTATCGTCTCCAATTTTCACATCGAGTCCTTCAACATTGTTTCCATTAAATGTGCACTTCATATATTCAGTCTTAGCCCTACTTATATAAAATCCTTTAGTGTCTAAGGTATGTCGCCGAATGTCCAACTTCTCATTTACTCTATCTCTTGTCTGATCAATCAATGCAATATCATCGACGAACAACATACACCAAAGTAAGCAACCATTGTTGTGTGAAATTGATATCAAATGCAGTAAGCTCTTCAAAAATTACAAATTTATTCAACAGATGATATCCTATTGGCAAGCAGACATTGTAGTCAAGGGATGCATCCATGTATGCGACCACATATGCCTACAGTTTCGACCAAGGTTTTAAAAACTGAATCGGACATCAAATTATACATGTATCGGTTTTTTATTTTTATGGACGGACCAATGGGACCGACCAGTCGAACCGGTGTGAGGTTAGCAGTTCAAAGAAACCGGAAAAGACCGAACCATTGTATTGTTGGTTTGGTTCGTTCGGTTCTACCATGTCGAACCAAGTTAGATCGGTATATCATACAAATAAAAATGCTACATCATATCTTTTGAGGATTTGCTTACTCTTGTCCTTCCAAGTTTTTCCAATAACACTTGTACCTCTATTTTTAATACAATTGCATTTGCCCCCTATATTTTTACAAAATCAATAGTAGTGGCCTTATATTAGTACACTTGTGCTCCCATTTTATACCAACTTAAAGATGATTTTGTGAATTTTTTAAGAAAATATAGGAGCATAAGTGAAATTGCTGAAAAGTTAGGGGTATATATGTTCTTAAAAAATTGAAAGTGCATAATAATCATATTTCGTAAAATTTATATAAATATATATATGTTGTAAAAAATTAATAAATTTAAAATTATTTAAACTCTAATTAACAACAAGTGTTAATTTATTGCTTCTCATATAATGACTATGAGAGCGTCTTTTTTGTTTGTTATTGTTATAAGTAGACATCCTCATACACAATGCGGGAAGAGAGAGGCAATGGTCCGAAGGGACAAACGATAATGAGTCATTGGCACGTGTGAAGGAGAAGAGATAAAAGAGTCTATATTATGGGTTAGAATGAGACTAGATTATGAATATTCTGGAAAAGTTTGTATTTCGTTATTTTATTGGAAATTATTTTTTGTCAAAAAATGTATGGTCGAACCGATGGTTTGGTTCAATTGGTTCAACCGGGTTTAAGCAGTCCAACCGGGTATTGACCGGCTTTTATTACTTTATATTTTCTGAATAAAAATCAGTGATTGGATCGTCTTTCCTCCGGTTCTTGGTTTAACCGTTCAACCGGACGGTTCGGTTCAATTTTTAAAACCTTGGTTTCAACTTGATCGTGTCTGTCAGAAGTTACCATGGAAGCATCATGAAGCCCACCATACACAAACATCCAATCTACCTTTATCACTAGTGGTCGTCTTTCATCAACCATATAACAAGTCTAACATACAACCTAACCTGTAAATAGAGGAATTTAGAGAGAGAATCCTAAGTAGAGATGCAGATGATGGTGTTCTTATTCAGAAGAACCCATTAATGCTTCACGCTAACATCTACATACAACTGACAAAGAGAAATAATATCTTATCAACATGAAATAGCTATTTTCTATTTCTACAAACACACAGCTTCAAAACTAGGTGTTCTCTAATTGAGGGTTTGAGGAGAATATCTAAATTGGGATCTAAACATTAACCTTATCCACCTGCAGCATCCCATTTTTCTTCATGAATCCCGAATGTTTGGTCTCCTCAAGGGCTTCATCCTCAGAGAAGAGGTTCACCTCCTCCTCAAAGTACAACACCAACACGGACATCACCACTGTCTTCTTTTTCCCGCTAGACGTAAGGAGGAGATCTCCCTTTGAAGCATAAGGAACACGACAGAAGTCTCCGGTCCGTGGCCGTCGAGAAGCCAGCTGTGGACCCAACTCCTCTTCCTCCTTTATCACCCCCAGCCTAAGGCAGAACAAAGACCCACATATCGTAGGATGAGTGGATGGGGCATGGATGGGAGGATGAAAAAAATGCACTTTGGTTTTTTGACATCCTTTGATTAACTCAAGAAAATTAATTCAAAAGGAGTTAAATTGATGGCATGGATCGTGATGTAAGATGAAAAGTTTTCAGGGATTGCGGGAAAAATATGAAGATATTTGTGGTGTAATTGCAAAAGTTTACAGGAGTCTGGTGTAAAATCCCTTCTCATGCTCTCTTTTTTACCTTTTTATCGAAGATATAATTATTCACAGCACAGTGGATATGATGTCACCATTCAGCAAAAATAACACTCTATATGCAATTACTACAGCTGCACTAGTCTGCAATGGAGTTGTCTTTCCCGGCCATGTGAAAAGAAAGCTCATCCATTAAATCATCTTCTTAATGTACGAAATGGCTACCTATTAAATCATTCTTTTTTATTGTTTTAGGAAATTTTAATTTACTCTTGATCCCATTTTATCTGCAGGTTTAGTAAAGAAGGCTGCACTATGCGTTTTATTGTTCTTTTTGATTGACCAATTGCTAGAAAAGGAAGGCAATTCAGGCAGTGTTTATGTTACTGGTAACAAAATGTTATTAGTAGGGTCGTAATCACGTGTTTGTATACTGATAGTCTCTGACCATGAAGTGCAATTTGCTAAAAGATAGAAATGAAAATAAGGGGATCCCCATCTAGTGCCCATGCCTTCAGTAGTTTGATTCGCATCGTATGACGGTGTTATGTTATTCATCATTTGCTGGCATTGAACAAGCTGTGTTTCCCCTTGTGGCACGGAATCCATTAAGAACTTTTCATGATCCCGCGGGCATGCTTTAGTTAGATGCAATATCTTTGTTGGAACCAAGTAATTCCATGAAATGACATTGGTAATGTATTGCACCCTTGAAATGTTGGAAGACAATTTCTGGTTTTCACTTGTAAACTTCATGTTTTTTTCCCGCTTCAACTGTGGTTTTGTGGATGGTATTCTTGCTAGAATTTTCAGTCTTTAATTTGGGAATTCCAAATTATTTCTTCATCATGCCTCTTTTGTTGAAATCACGCAGCTTAAAACTTCATTTATTTTTTTTTTGACATTTTCTAATGTACCCTAACTCAGCTATGACCAGTACCAAGTCCAGGTAAATGAAGAGGGTTGCGCGTTAGGTAGCTGACATCCATTGCAAGAGAGACAAATTCCTAAATAGTGTTCTTTTTAAGAACACTATTTAGAAAATTGTCTCAAAATAGTTTGGTTCTTTTCAATGAGGATTTAAGCAAACATTTAAATTTTGTTGGGGGCATGCCCTATTAGCGATGCATTGCATTGCTCGAATGTAATGAGAAGTTGGCAAGGGTCTCTAAATAATTATCTGGATATAGTTCAAAATTTGTAAGAGTTCCTGCATGAGAAATGAAGGACATGAGAAATTTTAAGTGCATTACGGAAGCGTGAGCATCGCATCGAATGCGATCGGGAGCGATTAGTCGCACTAGTTGCTTCGGGAAGCGGAATTTAAAAAATTTTAAACGATGAAATCACATGATCCAAGAATACTTCTTGAATCGTTTCATCTAAATCTCAAACAAGTATTAGGTTTACCTCTTTGAACGTGATTGTGATCGAGTCTCTAAATGAAGAGATCTTCTGTTTCAAGTTCGATCCAACGGAGGAGACGCTTTCGAGCGCGTTGATGAGACGCGTCCTCCTTGCAATCTATTTTAATGATCCAAGCTATGAATCTACTGATCTCGTCACACGAGATCCGACGTCTTCTACATGAGCGAAGCACATCGAAGGAGACAAAGTCTACGAACAAACAATTCCATAGCATAACGACAAAGTTGCAGCGATAGTGACTCTCACTAGGGCTTCGTGGTGGATGGCCACAATGAGGGATATAGAGTGACATGGCGTGTATAGAGAGAGAGAGAGAGCATATTTTCATTGCATCTTGAAGAGTTAGGGTTTCCTCTTCTTATATAGTATTTTGAGAGTCCATGGATCCTAATCCATATGCACACAAATCCAATGAATGAGATTGATTTATGTTTCTTTAATTGACCATTATTCTGTTATAAAAACACAACAATAATTAATTAAAGTTAGGTTAATATATATTGATAAATCCATATTAATTAATTCCAAATTAATTCAATAAATCATGGAGATTGTGTGGAGGAGAATGCCCTCATCCCTAAAAAGTGGGGACAACCACCTTATCCCTTCAGGATTTAGTTGTCTACCACCTTGACTTGGGAGGAGGTAATCTCCTTCCAATTCACGAGATTACATTATCTCATGAAATCTCCAAGATTTTACAACAATTATTGTAATTTTTTTCACAAAAACAATTCATAATTATCTTGTGAATATTGTACTCATGCCATTGGAAATTTCTGAGAACTTAAAATAAAATGTAAATTATATTTACAATTAATTATTAATTTGAATCCATATCACATCAATAATAAGTTAACAAATATAAATTACAATAGACCATCTCTAATATATTATAAATCACATATATGATTAATTTGGATAGGAATTATCCACATTGTTCATATATATGATGATTAAATCATATTTAATCATCTTGGATCTCCATCCTCATGTACCCAAATAACATGAATCACACTTATATTATTCACATCTTTGATAATTAAATCACATTTAATTATCTTAGATAACTCTCCTTATAACTTCAATCAAATTAATATTATTCATGATAATAACATCACATTTAATTATCAATATCTCAATGCTTGGATACATCAACAATGAAATTATCCATGAATTCTTTCATGGATAATGCACTTTCTTTGCGAGTATTTGGAGATAAGGACGTGGTGATTGTATTGTTCCACTTATAGTGACTTGGATATTGAGATCAAATATCAAATCTATATCTTGTGGACCTCTCATAAATGCTTAATTAAATCAGGATCACAAATCAAATCTTCTCATTACATTTGAATCACATTCCAATCCATGTCCAACATTTGGACCAAGATCATATCACTTCTCTACTGAGGGGAGTCACTAAAATCCAGACCTGTTTCATCACTCCCTAAGAACAGAAGCATCATGGTTATACAATCGTTTATGATAACATCATCCTCAGGTATTCCTAATACCTATACATCCTGCATACTGGTAGGACAAGATCAAATCCGAAGTTTAAGATTTCATTTAGATTGCTCCTTCAGGATTTATCATTAAGTTTCTCATTTGATCATTGGGAGTTAGTATTGATCATATACTTTTCAAAAGCATATATCATACCTAGGTGTTGATCATATACTTTTTAAAAACATATATGAAACCTACAAATTCAATCAAGCTTCCAAAACAAGATGATCATGCACAGAATTTGATCCTTCCCAATATCTCATGAGTGAGCTCATGTCTTCCGATTCAGTAATGAACCTATATGATCATTTTGAGAGATCGTATTATTCGTATGCCCTTATATGCACACCAGTACGCCGATGTATAGACCTTGATTAGGTCATCAACCTATTGGTTTACCAAATGTACATACTCAGATATATAGTAATACATCTGTCTCCAGTCAGAGGATGCATACCTATATCGTGAAAGCATACGACATAGATCTTTGGTTATCTCAATCTCATTAAGTCAACTCTTTGATATAACTAATCTGACACCTCCGAATCTCTATTCCTATACAGAGGACCTGCATCAAGAGGTCAGTCAGATATTAGCCATTAGAGAAAGGATTGCCATCTCCTTCTCAAGCTAGAGATCCTCTCTTAATAATCATTTGATGGTGCTTGACGACTCCTCAATCTAACTCTTTAGATATTCATCCAAGAACCAGCTTCTATGATTCAACAATTGAATCAACAACTGTATGATCATTAAGATAGCCATGGTATTCTAGTAAGGATCCTGCTACGCAAATTAATTATTCTTCATTCAGATAAGGGAATGATCTTTGCAATAACATTTATTGCATAATGGCTCGATGTGGGCTTGCATGTCCAACACTCTTCCAATAGCCTAAAGAGCCATTAAAGGGCTAATCTTTAAACCCACACTCTTGTGACAATCATAATCTATTTAAAATAGCAAGGTAAGCTGCTCAGTCACTCTATTCCCGATAGACTATGCCAAGTCCTTTTACGACACTTGCATATCTCCAGTAGCAGTGCTTACAACCAATGCGAATATTGCATCATATGCGACCAATACTCAATATTGTCAGTTATAGTATCCTTGACACTAAAACTCAATAATTATTATAATCGATATGTAATTTCTATAATCCTTACCAGAATACATTTATTCTTGGAGATCTCTATCTCCTAAGGTATCTGCAGTTAAGACCTTTTAGATCACTATCTATAAAGTCTTAAGTTCTTGAAGATAAGACTTAGAGATCACTATCTTGAAAGTCTCATCCTCTTTGAAGATATTGTTATTACTGCTCTATAGTAGGATTAGTAACAATTTGCTACTCTCACTGCATGACAAACATCTGGCTTTTGTACATATCTAGCATACACCCGGTTTTTCATAACGGATGCACAATGGAAAGTAGTTTTAGCATTCACTTCCTCAACTCTTTGAGGTGCTATCCTGTTAGATAGGTCGGTACCATATCTTAAGGGAAAGAAGCCATCCTTGTAGTTTTCCAAAAAAATGGAATATGTTCGAGGTGTATTACTAATGTGATGATTCCAATACCCTCTTCTCTATGCTTTTGAACATCTTCAGAACTAAGATCTAAGAGGTATCCTTGAGATTATATTTCAAGGTATGGAATATCCAGACCATAAAACACTTATTTATATCTTTATATCAGTCCAAATGATTAGGACATTATCCACATTTAGCACGATAAACACAATGTCACTTACACTAAGCTTCACATGGTTCATCAAGATTCTATTTGAAATCACAACATTTATAATTTCATCAAATCTGATGTTCCAACTACAAAAAGTTTATTTGAGTCCATAGATGGAGTTCTTTAGCTTGCATACCTTTCTTTCCTCAACCATGAAGCGATGGGGCTACTTCATGTGAATATCCTCAAAGTGGTATTCATAGAGGAATGCAATATTGACTTCCATCTTGTAGATGTCAAAGTCAAGTTGTGTAGCTATAGTTAGCAATATTTTGATGGGTGTAAGCATGATCACTGGAGAGCAAGTCTCTCGCAAGCGATGTCTTCTCTTTGATGTGTATCTTATGGATAAGGGCCATGCTTTGAAGGTCTCTATCTTCTCATCAGGTTCCATCTTTCTCTTGAAGATCCATTTACACCTACGGGTCTTATTCTTATAAGTGGATCTTCGAGGGTCCATATACAACACTTGTATATGAAGTCTACTTTAGACTTTATTGCTAAAATCCATCTCTCCATGTCATGATCCTCAGAAGCTTCATCACATGAAGTAGATCATTTTCAGATTTCACTAACACATGGAATCCATCCTCAAACTTATTTGAAGAGGTATGAGTATTTCATCTTTAATTGTCCTTTTAGTTTCTGATTTTAGGAGCCTCATCATCTTCTTAACATAAATGAGTTCCTTTACTTCATTTTCATCTTGATTCTCAAGAGTCTCATCCTCCAAGAATCATATCCTTAGAGATGAAATCTTTTAGGAATTTTAATGTTATAAAGTAGGTATCCAATACCATCCTTTATTTTCCTAATGAAGTAGCATTCTCTTGTGTTAGATTCCAGCTTACTTGCATCCATGACATAGTTATGGATCAAGCAACCTTAAATCCTCAAATATCCAACATTATGCTAGGTCCAATAACTTATAAGGTTTTCGGGGTTAGATCCGCATGGAATCTTATTAATGATATTTAATGTCGTCTCTATTACATATATATACTTGGAAACTAAGAGATAATTATGCTAAGTTTAGTCATTGATCAAATCATGTCACACACGATTCAATTGTATCTCCCTATAGCTCTATTGAGTTCAGGTATATTAGGAGGAGTGAGATAGGAATAATATTCCCTTCTCCATAAGGTATTCCATTAATTCATCTAATAGGTACTTACTACTTAGACTAGATCAAATTCATTTTCATCTTCCTTCAAACTTTGATTCTAAACCAAAATTGTGAAATCTTTGAACATTTCAAAGGTTTCTAATGTGAAGGGAAGAAATCCCATATCACAAATAATCATCGAATGATATCACATATCATCAATGTTTATTATGATATAGATGATCCGCATACATAAATATATATGCGATCTTGAATACCTTGACATCTTACACCATTCCCAAAGAAGGGTGCCTTGGATATTTTTATTTTGAATATAATAACCACAAGTATGTAAGATTTGATTTTTTTAGACATAAAGCTTCATCTCTTACTAGTCTATTGATCTCATCAACAAACATGTGTCCAAGGCTTGATGCGAAATCATTGTCAAATGATCTTCATCCTCCTATTAATCTTATAAGGTTTAACTTTCAATATTTAGAAATGTTTATGAACCCTTCATTAATTTTCTAATTTTAGTAGAGTCCTCTAGATGTTAGATTATTATCTGAAATATATCCATCAGAACTCTTTATTATAGGTCAATCCCAGAATACATGTTCATTTCCAACATTTAGAAATAAACAATGAATGAATTCTAATATATGGGTCATAGAGACATTCTCTAAGACTACGGTCTCTCCCACTGAAAATATATAGTCCATCCATCCAACAGAGATTATTGTGACAATTGCATCAATACCATGTGAATGACTATTAAACCTTAAGATGAAATTTTCTAGTCTTCTAAAAGTAGATGCAACAATTGCATGTGTTATTAGAAGAATGAGATACAATTATTCGACTTTGATCTTATCTATTAAGCAAGTCAATTTCAATGATCAAATGTAGATTATTCCGATGCACTATCCTAGTCCTTCTCTAAGGAGCTTGGATAGTCCATATAGTCACAATATCAGTACATTGTCTTATTGCAGTATTGACATTCGTTCAACTCTTTTAATGTCATATGGAAGCCATAGAAGTACATTAAACTCTTTGACTTTCCTTCTTACATGGGTCAAACCTATGCTTCCACTGTGCTCCCTTCATCTATAAACAACCATTGCTTAAGACAAGGGATCTTTTATGTTGAATTCAAAAGATATCAATATAAGAGTATTTCAAAATCTATACATACTTCATTTAGTTCATAAAATATGTATATTATAAAGCTTCATGAATGACTTGAGTATAGCCAGTAGAATGATGACACTCATCGTATCTACATCCATCTAAAACTCTAAAAGACTTTAGATTCATGTAGGTACTCAAACATTTTGAATACATCATGTCTTATAGAGCCACCATTCTGCATAATGCAGTGAACCATGTCATTCATTATTAAATGTCGAGAGCACGTATGTATGCCAGAAACATCTTTTTAGATTTTATAAGGATTATTTGACAATTACGATCATTATCGACATGTCACTTTTAAAGTACATTCGATGAGAGATCAAGACTATATAGACATACAAATCCTAGGTTGTTGTCCCATTATCTATTTAATTATCATTCCTCATTCTTATGAGGAAACTTGCACATTGCAACCACATATATTTTGTGTCCAATACAATACCTTGAGCATGGATCTAATCCATGATATTTTACTGGTTATTATTGAGTATAGTATTGAGTGGATTTAATGAAATAAGAAATTTGCATAAATAAATAAATATATATTACTTTGATTTAGGATTTTTTATATCAAAGTTTTCTCGCCTTGTCAACACTAAAAGTTCATTCCCATAATCACTTTAATGTAAGAGATATACTTACCAATATATCTCAAGCAAGATCTGGGATTGCCTTCCTTATCTTTGTCACATCCCAATAATATGAGAACCTGTAACTCAGATAAAAAGAAGCGGGAACACATTCCATCGTGCAAGTCCAACTTGCATTCCCGATTCGATCTTTAACACCTGAGCGCATCGCCCCTGAGGTGATATTGACCTATCGTTGATTGAACCAACCGTCAACATGATTAGAACTCGCAATGCGTAATCTAATATCGCCCCAATAATATGAGGACCCGATATTGGGATCACTACGCATACGACCTTACTCTTTCGAGAAGCAAAGAGCTCAGTCTAGATGCGCTTGTATGCAGTATCTGTCACTTCGGACATGCATCTCCTACATACAATCCCTAGTAACGGAACCTTCACCTTGATGGGAGGCCATGGATGTCACTTATGTGATCCTCCATATCATGTTGAAATTATAATTAATTATTATGAATCATATTCACATAATTAACTCTTCCAAGGGAAATAGAACTCTATTCATAATATAGCGCTTTAATGTTAATTGGATTCCAGTTAATCTAATCACATTAAATCAATAATCCAATTAATATCCAACAACCATTCTTTATTATTACTTGAAATATGGTATTATCTCAAATATATATTATTCGAATTTTAATAATTAGAAAAATACATCATGATCCCTCAAACTTTATCCCTTCCCTACCTGCTGTCATGGTCAGTACCGAGGGAGTGGGACAGACCGCTCATGGAGCGACTTTCTATCTCAACGTTTCCCAACTAGACACCATGTTTGCCTCAGGTCAGGATAATGCCAATTGATCACTTTGTACTTGAAATGATAATCGATCTTTCAATCGAAGTTATACCATATAATAATAATCAAAACATTTTTATTAACATTATAGGGAGATTTGCTAAATAAATCCCCGATCCTATTCAAGCATCAATGTTTGTTGGAAGGTTCATGTAACCAATTGTGATCTAGATCATATCTAATTAAGTTTTGGTTATGGTTAATGTCATTCAAGGAAATAATTTTTATCTTTAAATATTTCATAAATATTCATCAATAATTATCTGAATAAATTAATCATTAATTTCCATTAATTTAATTGAATGATAATTAAAAGTACATGATCAAGTATGCAATTTCCAACAATGACCCCCTACTTATTAAAATTAGCATATCTCAATCGATTTAAATTCAAATCAAGCAAAATATTTTTTTTATATTTTGCTAATTTGATATACAATAGATCCCAAGTGATATTCATACATTTATAGGTGTTTTAAAATCGTAATTAACTCTTTAATTGTGTCTATATTCACCATCCTTGAAACAATGGATACATGTTTATTAAAATAATCATAACTTAAGCAATCAGATTCCAAATCATGCAAACTAAAATCCTAAAGTTTCCTTATTTAATGGGAGCATTATCTAAGTTATTACCACATTTTTAAACACTTTTAAACCGGGCAAAGAATGCACTAAACATGATTGCGTGAATGAAATGTGATGAAACATCCCACAACCAACAAATGCTCAAGTCATCTTTGGTTTAAGGATTATATTCTAAACCTATAACCTGTGGCTCTGAAACCACTTGAAGGATAAGGGAAAGTCCTTAAGCGCATCACAAAAGCGTGAGGATCGCATCGAATGCGATCGGGTGCGATTAGTCGCACTAGTTGCTCCAGGCAACGAAATTTTAAAAAGTTTAAATAATGAAACCACATGATCCAAGAACACTTTTCGGATCATTTCATCTAAATCACAAACAAGTATTAAGTTTACCTCTTTAAGCGTGGTTGCAATTGAGTCTCTAAACAAAGAGACCTCCTATCTCAAGTCCGATCCAATGGAGGAGACACTTGCGAGCGCGTTGATGAGACGCTCCCTCCTCGCAATCCATGTCGATGATCCAAGCGAAGAATCTCTTGATCTCATCATACGAGATCCTACATCTTTTTCACGAGCGAATCACACCAAAGGATACAAAGATCCACGAGCAAACAATCTGGTAGCATAACGATGCTGTTGCGGTGATAACGACTCTCACTAGGGCTCCATGGTGGACGATCACAACGAGAGAGATAGAGAGACACGACATGTAGAGAGAGAGGGAGAGAGCATATTTTCATTGTATCTTGAAGATTTAGGGTTGCCTCTTTTTATATAGTATTTTGGGAGTCCATGGATCCCGATCCATGGACATGTGGGAAATGATACTTTAGGAGGTCATGGCTTTAGGGCTAGAAATGAAGAGGGAAAAGTCATTCTAGATTTTTGTAAGTACTTATGATCTTTCATAACAAACACTCTCTTCAAGAGAAGGGAGAGCATTTAATTACTTATAAGAGTGTCACTATTATAACACAGATAGATTTTGCATTGAGGATAAGAGATTGGTTTGCAAAGTTTGCAAAGTAATCTTAGGAGAGAGCTTGACAACCCAACATCGCTTGTTAGTCATGGGTGTGCAAATAAAAGGATTGGTAAAGAAAATGATGGTTTCTAAAATACTAGAACTAGATGGTGGAATCTCCAATTGAAACAATCAAGCTTTACGGAGAAGGTTTTAGAAGACTTATCTTGAGATTGTAATGAAGTGCAAGCGAGAAGTGGGAGGGTGGTAGCATCTTGTATCTGAAGGGTATCCAAAGAGATGCTAGGCGAGTCAAAGGGAGGTGTTCCAAGCCAAAAGGAGGCGTGGTGGTTGAGTGGAGAGGTGCATGAGAAGTTCAAAATTAAAAGAGCATGCTTTAAAGCTGTCTAAGGATATAACAGAGAAAACTGCCACAAACTACAAAATAGCAAAGAAGGAAGCAAAGAAGGCTGTAAGTAAACCTAAATTAAAAGCTTATGAAGTTTTGTACAAAAATCTCGACTCTAAGGAAGGCCAGAAGGATATATTCAGGTTGGCCAATGCAAGATAAAGAAAGATCAAAGATCTTTCTCAAGTGAGATGCATTAAGGATGATGAAGGACATATGCTTGTTCCTCAGGTGGTGATAATGACTAGGTGGAAGTTGTATTTGCATAAGCTTTTCATTGAGAAGGAAATAGAAAGATTACTTTGGCAGATCTAGCTACTAGTGAAAGTTACTTGAATCGGGCAAGCTATAGACGAATATAGAAGGGGGGAAGTAGAAAAGGCTTTGCGGTTATAAATCCTGGGAAAGGTGTAGGACATGATGATATTACTATACAAGTATAGAAAGTTCTAGGTTAGCATGGTTTGACTTGACTTATAAATTTATTCAATGTTATTTAGCGAAGCAATAAAATGCTTGAATAATGGAGAAAAAGCATCATGGTGCCTCTTTATAAGAATAAATGAGACATTTAAAATTGTTCGAATTACAAAGGTATCAAGCTGGCGAGTCACACTATGAAAATTTCGCAACGTATGATCGAGAGAAGGTTGAGGCAAGTTTTCAAAGTAAAATAAAATCAATTCAGATTCATGCTAGGTTGCTCAACTATTGAAGCCATCCACTTAATAAGGATAACAAAAGAGATTTATAGAGCTAAAAGGAAGAACCTCCATATATTTTTTATTGATTTGGAGAAGGCTTTTGATTCTGTCTGACGGGAGATATTGTGGAGAGTTTTAGAGAATAGAAAAGTACATATCCTACACCTTAACCTCATAAAAGATATGTATGATAGGGCTTCATCTTGTGTAAGGATCCAATCTAGGGATACTGACTATTTTGACATCAACATATGTCTGCATCACGATTCAACTTTGAGTTCATTTCTTTTTACTTTGATTATGAACGAGTTGACTAGTCACATTCATGATGGTATACCTTGGCGTATGTTATTCGTTGATGATATTGTGATGATTGATGCGACTAGAGATGGAGTAAATGAGAAGCTTGAGATTTGGAGACATGTATTAGAGATTAAAGATTTTGTATAAGTAGGGTTAAGACTGAATATATGGTGCACTTTTGGTGAAAGTAATGGTGAAGGAATTGAGATGAAGATTGATGACGATAACATTCAGAAGTTGGGATATATTTTACAACATGGTGGGGAAATTGATGGACATGTTACTCTATTGTTCTATGCGATAAGAAATTTTCTTTGAAATTCAAAGGAAAGTTTTACAAAGCAACCATGAAATGTGTTATGCTCTATGGATCCGAATGTTGGCATGTAAACTATAGAAATGTGCAGATAATGGGAGTAACAAAAATGAAGATGTTAATGTGAATGTATTGACATACACGTAAAGATCAAATTGGGAATGATGCAATTCAAAGGAAAGTTGGTGTAGCTCCGATCGAAGATAAGATGTGAGAAAACTGCTTAAGGTGATTTGGGCCATTTGTAAAGGAGGTCAACTGATGCACTGGTTAGGAGATGCGAGTTTTGGGATGTTGAGCCGACTAAGAGAGGCTGAGAAGGCCCAAAAAGTGGCGGAATGAGACTATCCAAAGGGATCTTAATTTTTTGGATCCAAGCCTGAGAATGACCCAATATATATCCAAATGGAGGAAAAGAATCCATGTAACATACCCTACTTAATGTAGGAAGACACTTTGTTATTGTTTTTGTTGTTGTTGTTGTATTTTAATGTACCCTAAATTCTAAGTAGGTTGTATTCTAACATACCCTACATTGCACTACTATGAACTACTTTGTATTAAGTAATGGTTCGGCTGCTGACCCTAGAGAACATATTATAACTAATATGGTGAATGCCCATGGCTCATACCTGTTGATAATCTACCAATTATAGTATAAGGCATAATGTATTTAGTGTCATGTCACCTATCGTGTGTGTTGGATAATAGTTACAAAGTAACGGTGGTCAAGGAGCCTCCTGCTCACAGCGGTGGAGCACCTAAAGGTGTATGAGTTGGAGTCGATGGCGTTTAGGCAAAGTTGATCGTTGGCTCGATGGGGATAACTGGAGCGAAGGTGGTAGTGTTGAGATACGAAGCTGCAACGAGCGAGCGATCCCTCATATCTTGCCGGATAGAAGGGGGAGAAACTCAGGTTGTCACCACCGAGCTTCTTCGAGAAGTGGTGCTAACGGCGGATGGTCTTTCGAGAGGGGTCGATGGGTTAAATACGAAGCGAGGGTGGAGCAGGATATGGAAGTTGCATGTGATAACGGCGAATGGGAAAGGAATGATTGGAAGGGGATTTGGGAGGGGCGATGCAAGATCGATGGTGGGTTTTCTTGATTGGAATTGGTTCGATGTAATCAACGAGATTCATGGTAAGGGATGGATTTGGGAAGGAGGAGAGGTGATCGATCGAAGATGGAAAGGGAAGGTGATTGACTAGCGGTGGTGTCTCGATTAAGCAAGTGGGCGAAGAGATCCATGGAGGGGAAGAGGGAGGCGGTGGTGGCACGACCAGAAGAGGAAGGGGAAAGGGGGAAGAAGGAGCACATGCTGGGCACATGAGGTAGAGGCATGTGTGCAACACGTGAGGGCCTTTTTTAAATTTATTATTATTATTTTAAATTAATAAATGAAATAAATAAAGTTCGAAAATAGAAGACACATGGCAACTCTTGGAGCTGCCACATGTCAGCTCACTAAAAAATTAAAAATAAAAAGAAAAAGATAAATAAAAAAGAAATAGCAAAAAATCTTGGATCAAAAAATTTTCTTCACAAAAATTTCTTGTCTTGACGTCTATAACTTTTTGGAGATCTTCTATGTATATAGAACATCGACTTTTTAGGGTTTGTATTTTTTTATTATTTTTAAATAAGAGAAAAACTAAAAATTTTTAATAAAATCAGTGATAAATATTTACACATTAATCTATTTTTTGATTTTTTATTAATTAAGAAAATAAATAAATAAAATAAAATACAAAAAAGAGGACAATTTGTACAAACAATCAGTGAAGACTCGGGCTCAGTTAGTTTCCTTGATTTCAATCTTATTTTAGATTTGGATTTTTATACATTTTAATAAAACTTTTATAAAAGAAAATATCTATAAAATAATAAAAAATGAAAAGAATTAATTATGTACATAAAATAATAGGTCAAAAACTACTAACATACACAATATAAAAAAGAGGCCTAAAATCCAACTTTCACATATGAGCTCCGATTCATTGAACTTGGTCTTGTTTTAAAGGAAATTGAATGTATATTAGTGAGTAGGATCAAATCAGACACTGTATGAAGAAGATATATGTGTTTTAGTTCGATAGATCTGAAATTAGGGTTTGGGTTTCTGGACCACTTATTTATGTTAGTTTTCTTTGTATTTATTCTTTATTCTTATTCGTAGTAGGTACTCAATGGAGGTAGTTTCAAGTCATTTGGAATTAGCACTAATTAGTTAAAAATCATGGAAGTTAGCTTGTTTTACAGGTCGATTAGGCTGAGATTTTTGGCTTCTTATTTTATGCAATTATGAGTGATAAAATGCAATTATTATTTATACATGCATGAATGCTATTTATGAAATATAGATGAAGAAATGCCAATGAATTTGGGGATCTGAGATATATTAATCATTTTTAGAGTGATGAATCACATATTCATCAATGACCCTAATATTGTTCCTCATATAATTGAGGCAGTATTTGATTGCGCATAGCGAGTTTCTATTTCTGTTGATGGTTGATTAGATTAATACTGAGTCAACATTACCTTATGGGTGGTGGGATCGGTATTAAAGTCCAAATTGGAAAATGCCAGTTGGGCTTGCAAGGAAGAATGAGTTCCTATTTCTTTTTATTTATGTTGCAATTTCTCATATAATTGGGATGTAAGAAAGGTAAAAAGGAGACCCCAGATCTCATTAGAGATATAATAGTAACTATATATCTTGATTTGAAATTTCAATAAGGGAATGAATTTTCAGAGTTTAAAAGGTAATATTTATTTGATTAAATATCAATAATCAAAGAATTTAAAAATGAATATATAATTATTTATATGTTCTAATATAATGCATTCCTAATCTCAGATATGAAACCATGAACTCGCTCAGATGACTAGTATAGGTTGCTCACTTGACCAAACCAACTTATTTGGACTGGCTTCGTACTTTGGAACTTGTTCTTCTGCAAAGCACATTGACTGTGTGCTTACTAAGAATAAGCATACAAACCCTACCACATTGGAAGAACTTAAGCACAATGAAAAATATGACGAAGATCAATCATTTGCTAGGTGTTATCTTCTAGAGTCTTTGTCCAATATGCTTGTGGACATGGACACAACCTATGACATAGTGCTGAATTTGAAAGAGATGTTCAGTGATGTAAATCACACTCAGCGTTACAATATCATGAAAGAATTTATTTGCTGCAAGATGCAGAAAGGAACTTTGGTTCGAGAGCATGTAATAAAAATGTTTGGTTGTCTCTCAGAATTGGATACCTGATGAATTCTCACTTCATCACCTTTATACCTTCATTTTGGCCTTAAATTTCTAGATAAATGCATGTATATATATATCATTAATTTACCAAAATAAACAATCTGTAAATTGTAGAAAATACTATATAAATTACATATTTAATTCCAAAATAAAGAATAATGGAAAGAAACTAAAAAGAATGAAGTGTCAAAGATACTGAGTGACCCTAGACCCCAAGACCTAGTCATCATGATAACTTGGTCGACAAGAAATAAAGTACGAGATCTATGGTAGAGAACGTACACAAAAAATCAAATACAAAACCCTAATTTAATTTACCCAATAATTAGTTTTTGAGACCTATTTTATTTTATTATTTTTACTACTCCAATAACAAAACCCTTGGCATAAATATTGTAATAAAAATAAAAAAATACAAAATTGATTTCACAGAAAAATAATGCACAGTGTGCCCTTGGGCACACAAAATAAAAAGCCACAAAGAAAACTCCGTAGACCTGTATCGTCTCCATATTGTACTAAAATTTATCAAACACACTTTAATTGTATATAAAATTTAATAAGCTATTTAATGAATGTGGCTTCATTCAATTTGGAGTTAAGATGCAAAAGTTAGGGGTTGAGCGCCCATTGTGCGTCATACATGTATATTATATTCAATATATTCATTCTTTATATTATTCAATTCCCTATATTTTATAAAATTGTAATTATTATTTAAAACACATATATAGATTTACAATAAAAAAATAAAAATAAATTAAAATAAATCAATTGTTCTAATACACAAATAAAATATACTATAACATACTTGTAAGAATAGTATATATATGTGTATATATATAAATAATTAGGTATGTAAATAAACTCATAAAATTACAACAAAAATACCTAAATATGTAACTTCATAAGTCAAAAAATACATAAAATACCTGTATATATTAACAAAATATACAAAACAATATGTATATTTACCTATAATTATATATGTAAAAAGTAACTTATAATAAATAACCTCAAAAAAAATAAATAAAAATATGTATAAAATACCACATAAAATTATAAACAATTATATTTTGTAACCTAAAATGAACTAATTCACTTGATATTTTTAACTAATTTACAAATAATTTCCAATGCCCTTTTTTTATGGTTAGTCCACGTGGACCAACCTGAGGGCATCGACCATTGACCTTCAATCAACTGTCCTGCCCAACCCTAGTAGCCTTGTCAGAGTCATAGGTATGCAGTTTTCTATAAATTTCCACGCTATCTCCATGCGTTCCCTCTCCCTCAAGCTTTGACCATTCTAAACCTCTCATGGTCGACACCCTTGCCAACCCATCCTTCTTCACCTATCACTCTCCCATTCACGCAATTCTACATCAAATTCCACTCGTCAGCAGCCCTTAAATCTTCACCATCTTTGCCATTTTTGCACTTGATCCTTCATGGAGCAATCTTAGCCCCTCAAGATATCGTCGAATCATGTAGTTGGTGACAGGAATTTGTGGGTGGCATTTTACATCGGGGGTGGAGTGCTGCTGGAGGAGATCCACTCCACGGTTGGTGCACCTCCGGTCGGTTCCGTCTCCTTGGCCTTCGTTCATGTTGAGACCCCTTCTTCTCCATTTACAGGTAACGTTACGATATAGGTTTAATTTTATGCATTTAATTCATGCTTTAATCAATTGTCCATGTTTAATTCAAGATTCCCATTTGACCTAGAGCTTGGATTCCACACCAAATTTCCATGTTCCTGATCACGAATCGACTCCATTTACACCCATCTAAACCTTCATCGCATTATTTACCTTGTGCCCCCTTCCAAACCTAGATCTCACCAAGATCTTGCAAATCGCGTCTCCCCTCCGCGACTTCTTTGGAGCCTCGCTACCACTCGCATCCCCATGTTATTATGATTCCCTTTTTGGTCTAGGTGACATGCCTCGAGCCCTAGAACTTTTTGGTGCAGCTCTTGCAAACCAAAGATTCATCTAGAGCCCTAACAAGCACCTGGAGCTACTCCAGGTAACCAGGAGATATCCGAGGCCCCATATCCTTGTTGAGCCCCCTGGAGCCTCATTGAATCCCACCTGCACGTATGGAGGAACATCAAATTGTAGCCACATTCAACACACAGAGAGGAGGTAGGAGCCATCGGGATTCCTCGATCCAACAAGCCTCGACCCCTTTTTATTTGGTGTTCTTTGTGAGCACCCAGGAACCGCTGGATCCGCGTCGAAGCCAAGAATCAATCTCAGTCGTTGAAGCCTGATGAAGCATTGCATTACGTCAACCGATCGATTATCCATGTGGTGAGTAGCAAACAACCCGATCAAAGGCCCTTAAGTGATATGATTGCGCACCACCTCCTCCTATTTTTTGTATTTTCAAAATAATCTTGTAAATATTTTAGTATGTGTAATATTAAGAGAAAAAATTACAACAAATCCCCCAAACTTATTGTGGATTGCAAGTTAGTGTAATGCCAGCTCAGCTCACAAGTCCACCCACGTGAGCTGGGTATTTTATGCTTGTACCCTTGTGGCTTCAATTATTTGGATTTAACATATAAAAATCAAATTATAATTCAAAAGTCATGGTGTTTTTGTACATATCCCACTGACTTATTTTTAATTGCATAAATTCCCTTGCTAGCTTTATCTATTTTTGTGTATGCTTTTCTGTTTTCTATAAATGATTCTCATGCTCCAAAAATCATGAGACAAATAGGGATTAATGCCTGATGACATGCTTATTTTTTATTTAGCATTTCATCTGCATTTTATATTTATTTAAAATAAAAAGGGCATGTTTATTTCCTGTTTGCCTTAAAAAATACAAAAAATTATAAAACCCTTCTGAAAATTCCAAAAATATTACCTACTATTTATTACCCTATTTTATTACTAGAAAAAAAATCACAAAAAATATCAAAATAAAACCCTGAATACAAAAAAACCCTTGCTAACCCTAAAAAATTATCAAATATTTTAAAAATTCCAAAAATATTTTTCTAGCCTATATTATTATATATGATATTTAATATAAAAAAATAGTTTTGAGAAGTTTTGAACCTATTTTGTATACTCAAAATAGTTCGACTTATTTAAAAATTTCTGATTTGGACTATTTTGGATTTTAAAAATTACATAAAAATAACAAAAATATCAAAAAATAAAAAATAGAAGAAAATATAAAAAACACAAAAATAATTTATTTTGTAATTTCTGACTGTCTATAGTTATAATTATAATACCCTATATTATATTATATACCTAAATATAGTAATATACAATTAACATTATTATTAATTATAATTTTTAATAAATATTTTTAAATCCATAAAAATAAAAAGGATTATTCTTTCTTGTATTTTCAGATTTTTACATTTTTAATATACATAGATACATTATATTATACTTGTTATTACATATTACATATTTACACGCACACACACACTTATTATATATTAAAAAAGAAATAGAAAATAAAAAAAATAGAAAATAAAAATCATAAAATTAAAGAGTTAAAAATAAGTAAAAATATAAAATATTAAAAATGTTAAAACCTTCTAAAACATTATTAAGGAAGTGAATAGTATACATATGGGCAATATTATTTAGCAATAAATAATTATAGTGCTACCTCGACTTGTTCCCCGTGTTCGACACCCTACTCTACTTGTCCACTATAAACATTTCATTCTAGGTTTATAATAATATTTGATCCACTTCATCTTCTTTGCATCGCTTAACTATTTTATTGATTGTAGGTTGATTGTTGAATTTAGTCGGATCTCGAGCGATGTCACTTTAGAGATAATGTGCCTCACCTTGTGAGCATACACTACCTCCTATCATATGGTTTTGGCTGATTTTCAAATTGTGCCATTGCCGGGGAACGATGGAGTGTAGCATATTTTGTACATTACTCTGTTTACTTATTTTACTTTTCATTTCTCTTTTATTGTTGATAATTATTTTATTTATATATGAACCATATTTCTTTGTTTACTTTCGTGCGAAGGATCTCGTGGCGATGATTATCCTTTAAGTGGTGGATGCACCCGAGCCACGAGGAGATTGACATTTCTTTTGTGTGCCAATTGGGGAGAACAGGAGAAAGATAGAAGGAGAAGAGAAGACCTGCATAGAATTTTATTTTCTTTTAGCGAGGAGAATGTTTTATTTTATTTTTATATAATTAATTCCTAACAATTCAGACATTTTGGGCACTTCTACTTCACGAGGTCCAGTGCCCGCATTTCTGTATTTTATTTTGTTTCACACGTTTCTACTTTTCTCCCTTTCTTTTTATTTATTTTTTGTGATTGAGCCCATAGATCTAGGATTACTTGCATCAGTAAATTAGGTTCACATAATAGACTCATGTTCCTATAGCTATATATGCTTGGATCTAGTAAAAAAATGCTAATTACTTGAATTTGGAACCACACACCTTGAGAGACTCCAGACATCGCTTGTAGGACCCATTGTGGCTGGAACCAAGGAGTCTCTAAGACCGAACACTCAGGATCCATTTTTGAGTAATTAGTATTTGGTCTTGTACGCTAATAGTAATTCCTATTTAGGGTGCTTTCTAGCTTTGCATACCACTCATGTAGTCTAGATGTATAAATTTCTACCTTGCTTCTCGGATGGAGAGAGCTAGGAAGCATTGTGAGTCCTCTTACTTTGCATGCATCATTTGATATGAGAGTGAGATTTCCAGTCTAATATCCACTTGCATGACTTTTCTGCCATCTCCTCCTTTGTTTATATAACTTAGGATAAGAAAGAAAATACAAAAAATTGTTAGGCTCTTTGCATTGAAAAATACTCCAAAAATTGAAAAATCCAAAAACTAAAACAAGGGGGCTGCTAATAACACTTTTACTTTAATTAAAATTCTTAATGGACATCATTGTTTTAGATTCATAAAGCCCTCATTGCTTCCAGATACGTGTTAAGACGGAGTGAGGCATGGCCCCTAAGGATTAGAGCCCAAAATATGATATGTGACAACCTTGATTATCACCTGGGATGGAGAATTCAATCATACTTAGTCGAGTAGGACCTTGTCGATGACAGTGTTCCTGCCTTGTGTGGAGCATCCGACTTAGTCTGAAGTATTGATCATAGGTCACACCCTCACGGGGGTGTCTGTCTCATCGCCCTGCGTTCGAGTACCTCACTTGCGAGGGAAGCATTGGTTTGGCCTATAGGTTTCTTCAATCTATTTCATTGGATTAGTATCACCCAGGCATGAGATCAAGGACTTTTAAGTGTGCATATCACAAGTTACAAAGGAGGTGGAACAAGTACGTGGAACTTTTCTGGCAGTACACACTCCTATATGGATATCCATCTTAAGGACTTGAAAGATTTTTCCTGCAAAACACAAATTAAAATGAAAAGCTAAAAATAGCCGAAACCTTACGACTTCACTTGTTGTGTTGGTGAATCAAAAACGTGTTTGGTGTTTATTTGGATTAGATTAATCTCAAAGATCAGTTCCGTACACTTGTGTAAAATTTTCCT
Source organism: Ottelia alismoides (assembly GCA_037367405.1). Taxonomy (NCBI): domain Eukaryota; kingdom Viridiplantae; phylum Streptophyta; class Magnoliopsida; order Alismatales; family Hydrocharitaceae; genus Ottelia; species Ottelia alismoides. The sequence goes on along the minus strand of JAZKJV010004535.1, from coordinate 916,261 downwards.
CTTTCATTTCATTTGTTTTAACCTCTTTGACCCCTCTCGTTTTAAGCCATTCTACTCTTTTGCAATCCTTTTATTTCCTGTTCATCGCTGTGTCATTCATCCTCCATCGATCTCCCTCTTCACCTTTGAGATGGAGACTCGTGGATGGCTTGGTCAGGACTCCACCAATACACATATTGACTCCATGCAACCTCCTTCTCTAATAATTTGGGGCAATTCTTGAGAACCGAGTTCAGTCTCTGCGAATCGATCTCTAGATTCCCCCACCTTCAATCTAGGATCACTTTTGTCCCAAACTCTACCCATTTTTTGGCAACTAATTTCACTCCTTTTACATCGTAATCCTTAATGAAGTCCTGTGTTGACCTTAACACAAAACAATTCTCTACATTTAGTGCTTCTATTCATACTGATCGAGGAATCATTTCATGTGTAGATCAAGAGCTCGATATGGAGCCAAAAATTCTTTCAGATTCCGAGTAAGATACAAAGATGGCTCCGATTGGAAAAGGGAATGGACCTCAACATCCACAACCATAGACATGCTAGTATCCACATTAAAATGCCGTGAATGCCCAACTACTTGCTTCTATCCAAGCAATCCAACAACAACTCACTGAGTAGGAATTGGCCTTGGTTGCCTTCCAGGACATGCTTAACGATTTGAGGAGAAGCATAGACAATCAAGGAGAAGATGAAGAAAGAGAAGATGTAACCAATGGAGGTCCAGTAGATGAGCGAAGAGGAGAGAGGCCCAAGCCTACTCTTAAAGAAATTTACAACCTGGGAGCATGACATATGACCTAGTAGATCTAAGTCCTAATGATCCATGCACATTTTGAGTTAAAGCCTTAACTCTGGGCTCTTCTTCCCACTTTCCACGATAATGCCAATGAGGAACCATATATCCATATTCAATAGTATCCTCGCTTCTGTGGTAAAACTCACTACCCTAACATCCTGTTAGGTGTAGTTGAGATAACAACATTCCCATTCAGCCTTCAGGACAAGGCACTTCACTGGATTAATAATCTTGAGAATGTTGTCAAGACTTGGGAGGATCTAAAGCTACCTTCCTGCACAAGTTCTACCCTCTCAGTTGGCTCAACCATGTGCAAGCCATGATAGCTAAATTCTCCCTACCCACCTACGAATCTATTCGTGAGACTTAGGAGAGGTTCACTGATTTACAAGGGAAATGTCCCCATCATGATATTCCTCAGACCAGCCTAGTCCAACACTTCTTTGGGGGACTAACTATCGAGATCTAGAAGCTCGTGGATGCTGCTTGTGGCGGTTTGCATTTTAACAAAGACAAGGACAACATATGATTTATTTTTGAAGAAACGGTTGAAGGAGAGGATGCCTTGTCAGCATCCCATGTATATCAACATCAATTACACAATCTACAGAAGCTAGTTCGTATGGTGACATCTCATAAGCCAGATAGGGACGAGAGCTAGAATCTGAGCATTATAGTTATCTACTTGTCCAAAGTGGACATCATCAAGAAATGATCACATGACCTGGAAAAATAATCTATGATCGAATAGAGGATGCAACGTTTGGATAAATTGGATCAAATCACCAAGTAGATGGAGCTGCTGGTGAGCACAATTAGTTCATGCCATCGATTTTTGCATTAGCCACGACTATTATCGAGATGAAGGAGCCATCGTCGCATCAACCTCCTCAACAGAGTCCAACACAGCCAGCGGTCCAGAACGTGTACTACATGCAGGCCCCCGAGCCGACATCACTTCAGAAACCAAATTAGCAGTAGGTTGTCTACCAAACCAAGATTCTGATCCTTCCAGATCCATGTTCTCCACCTCCGCCTCTCATTCAGGAGGTGAATAGAGTATAGAGCAACAACACACAACTGGCCTGTCCAAGTGGAGATCAACAATTCCAATCTTTAGGCAACCGTCCATTCTATCAACAACATAGATGGATATTTATCCAGAACAACCAGCCTCAACATCAACAGCCTCTGTCATATTAGAATAATTGGAGATAGAATCAATATCTGCAATCATAGTACCGAAAGTACCCACAAAATAATCAGTACTCGATTGTTTCATATCAGCACCAACCACCTCAGCACCATCGGCTGTACCACCCTTCTCCTAATATGATTATCACTATTCCTATCTACAATCTCCACACCATTCCCAATCTCAGCATGGACATGATGCTGACCCATCTGATAATGCTTTTATGAACCTCGCCTTGGACTTCTAGGATCAATTTGTGAAGAGCCTTGCTGAAATGAGCTAGAAGCTCGTGAACTCACCGAAGCAAAAACTCCCATTCCGATATATGTGGAGGCCAATCCCAATAATTTCAAGAAGAAAAGAAGGTAGTTTGTGATGTCCCATCCAATCTAGTAGAGTCAGATGCACATGATATGTTTTAATTTAATTTTATCACTCTTATGAGCGGTAGGACATTGTAGTCGTCTATCGCAATGAAGGGGAAAAATAAAGCTTCACATGGTGTCGAGTGAGGAAGAATAAGACAGAGGAGAAGCACCAGAAAGAAAAGGCCAAAAAAATTAGCATATTAAAAAAACAAAAAGAAAGCAATAGTAACCGAAGCATCACTACACCAATAACAGAGAAGACCACGCCAACCAACTCAAGTCTAGCCGATGGAGCCCCACCTGCATTTTAGGGATGTCCACTTCTTTTGGATGACCATGTTCCGTTTAGTCATCCATTTGTATAACAAGATGTGGGCATTGATTTTGATGTAAATAAAAATGCTATTTCTACTTTTGGTTATGCAATATTCTATTTTCAGATGCTTTGAGAAAATCCAAAATATAAAAATTTAAAAATTGCATTATCCGACTCTGATGTGGTTGAAATTATTTAGAATCTTGTTGAGATACCTCTGCTAAAGACCAATAAGTACATGCCAAACAATAAGAAAGGACAAAAGGAAGCACGCAATTCAAAAAGATAACCATGCCTATTTAGAGAAAGAAATGTGAAACACATTTTGATCATGGCTACAGTGAATGCAATTACCTATCTCCCAAGCAAAAAGAAAGACATGGGTGCCCCTTTTGTTAGATGCCATATGTTCGACTAAGAGTTCGATCGAACACTTCTTCATAGCAGATCGTCAATCAACATGATGCATACTTCGCTGCTCAAAAAAATTGGGTTGGGACCACTCAAGAATGATTATGTAGTTTGCGGATACATCCATCATGCGACCCCCGAGCATTCTGGTGTATATTATTGTCACCATCTAAAGGATGAAATTCATTGTGGAATTTATCGTATTGGACATGGACACCTCAACTCCTTTACTACATGCCCCAATAATCCTTGGACAATTATTCCTTCAAACAACCGAAGTAGTAATGGATTATGGCATTGAAGAGATCACCTTTCATTCTAGAGACAACAAGGTGACAATTGAGACAATCCAAGTGTCGAAACTGACAAAATATGCATGAGAAAGAGTGAGCCTATAGAACAGAGAACAAAAGCTTGCAGAAATTAGAGATGTAAATCTATTCATGGTTAATTGAGACCCACAAATTCCTCTCCACGGAGGAAGGAGTGGACAACATAGTTGAGTTCCCAGATGTCTTTGAAGATGAGATCTTTGCTGATTTGCCAGAAGAATACATTGTTAGCCACCTATCCTTAGAGAGCAGGAAGAAATCATTGAAAGTTTTAGTGAACAAGATAAAATTATTGAAGTCATATGCTCAGCACTGAATTCAAAGCTTAAATTTCTAATGGTGGACACTTTACAATTGAATGATTTGACATCGCCGCCTTGCATATTTATTGAAGTCACCCCTGATGTGATTCAAACCCCACATGAGCTCAAATCACTTCTAGTAAACATGAAGTATGCCTTCATTGTGGGTGCACATAATATATTCCTGGTAATCATAAATTCATAGTTGACCTAGGAACAAAAATCTCGTATGCTCGAGGTTCTAGAAGGAAACTGTAAGACCATAGGCTGGCAAATTTCAGATCTCCATGGGAACAATACGTCACTATGTTCCCATCACACCTACTTTGAAGAAGACAACAAGCCATCCCGAGAGCTTCTGCAAAAATTGAATCCAAATCTCCGGGAGCGTGTGATGAATGAAATTACCAAATGGTGTGATGTGGGATTCATATATCCCATCTTTGACTTGAAATGGGTGAGTCCCCTATATGTAGTGCTTAGGAATCGGGGATTACCATTGTGAAGAATGACAAAGGAGAGGAGATCATAATAAGATTTCCAATTTCTTGGTGTGTTTGTGTGGACTACAAACACCTAAATGTAGTAGCCAAGAAGAATCATTTTCTGCTCCCCTACCAAATAGTCAACAAACTGGCTATGAAGGAATATTTCTTCTTATTGTATGGTTACTATGGTCATAATCAAGTTGCAATTTCTCCTGAGGATCAAGAGAAAACCACCTTCACATATCCATTTGGGGCATATGCATGCTGCAGAATGCCATTTGATTTGTGCAATGCTCTAACGACGTTCCAACAATGTATGTTGGCAATATTCACAAACATGATTGTGAATTCTATTGAGGTTTACATGGATAATTTCTTGGTTTATGGAGATTGCTTCGATCAGTACCTCACTTATCTAGACCGAGTTCTGAAAAGATGTTGCGAAGTGAACCTAGTGCTATTATGGGAGAATAGTCACTTCATGTTGACCGAAGGGATTATGTTAGGCCATGTCATTTCAAAACGTGGAATGGAGGTTGATAATGAGAAGGTGGACATCATTTTCGAACTTGAGCCACCTACAAATTTAAAGCAAGTCCAGTCATTCCTTGGGCATGTAGGATTTTATTGTAGATTCATAAAGGACTTCAATAAAGTTGCCCAATCATTGATTGAGCTTCTGGTCAAGGAGGTCTATTTTGTTTTTGATGATAATGTCCTCCAAGCTTTTAATCCATTGGAAGAACTCATCACTTAGTCCCTTGTCCGTCAACTGCCAGATTGGTCTCTACCATTTAATATCATAACAGACACTTTAGATTATGCCATTAGAGTAGTTTTAGGACACAAAAAAGATGGACTACCATTTTCTATTCACTATGCTAGCATAACGCTCGATGAAGCTCAAAAGAACTACACCATTACTGAAAAAAGCTTTTAGAAGTCATCTTTGCCATGGAGAAGTTCAGATCCCATTTGTTGGGATCTAAAGTCATTGTATATACAAACCATTTTGCCATCAAATACATACAAAGAAAGAAGGATGCCAAACCAAGACTCATCAAATGGATCCTTCTACTCCAGGAGTTTGACCTCGAAATCCCTGATAAATCTAGAGTTAAAAATGTAGTGGCTGATCATCTATCAAGACTACCAGATCCAGACACTCCCGAGTAGAGCCTAATCCCAATCACAAAGACTTTTCTAGATGAAGACAATTTGTCAATCACCTCACTCCCCTGATTCATCGATATTGTGAACTATCTTTTTTCTAAGAGAACTCCATAGGATTGGCCGAAGCCGAAGTTGACAAGTTCTTATTAGATATCAATTTCTATCAATGTGAGGATCCATATCTCTTTTTTAAAGGTGAAAATTGCATATGGATAAGGTGCATTCCTCAGGAGTAATTCTGAAGGCTATGGAAACAAAAACATTAAGCGCATCACAAAAGCATGAAGTCTCATCATATGCGATCGGAAATGACTAGTAGTACTAGTTGTCCAGGGTAGCCGAATTTACAATTTTTAAAGCAATGAAACCACATGATCTAAGAACACTTCCTATATTATTTCATCTAAACCAAAAAGTAGATAAGGAACACCTCTTGAAGTGTGGTTGCGATAGAAACCTCTAAAGGAAGAGACCGCATGTCTCAAGTTCGACCCGATGGAGGATACACTTGCGAGTACGTTGATGAGATGTGTCCTTCTTAAAATCCAAGAAATAGATCCAAGTGACAGATCTCCTGATTTTTTCATAAGAAATCCGATGTCTTCTGTCTTCTTCACGTATAAGAAGCTCTGAGGAAGATAAAGATCCATGAGCGTTCGAAGGCGGCATCACAACGACGTAATGTCAAAGGCAATCCTCTTTAAGTCACAAAGTAGACGACCACTTTAGAGAGAGGGGGGTGTGTATGATTATGAGAGAGAGAGATTGTGAATTCTATGATCTAAAATAAGATCTAGGTTTGCTTCTTATAATATTTAGGGAGTCCATGGATCTCAATCTACGAACAACACAAATCCAATGATTGAGATCGATTTGTGTTTCTTTCAATGGCCTTGATTTTGTTGTAAAATATACAACAACAAAAAATTAAATTAAATTAAATATATTGAATAATAGTCAACATAAATTAATTCAATCAAATCAATAAGTATTAAATAATTAGGAAAGGAGACAAGATCCTTCCTAATAAGGGGGATGGATGACCACCTTGAATTAGGATTAGGGTGGCCAAGCACCCTCCCCTTATGGAAGGAATGCCTCTTTTTCCGATAGTTTGAGATTGTGTAACTCACATCATCTTTTAATTATTTTAAAAAAACTTTTACTATAAATTATTTCACAAAAATAATTCCAAATTTATTTGTGATAATTTCACTCTCGCCAAGGGAAATTTGTGAATAATGTTCACACACCCAAATTAAAATGTAAATTGTGTTTTTGTATTTTCAATTAATTATCCAATGTGAATCCAATTAACATCAACATGTAGTTATAAATACCATTTACAAATAGTTCTCTCTAATATATTATAAATCTCATTTATAATATATATGATTAATATGGATAATACTATCGACATTATTCATATCCATGATAATTAAATCACATTTAATTATCTTGGATCATTAAACATCTAAATAGTATAAATCGTATTCACATTATTCATAATTATTAAAACCCTATCCATTTCTCAATGCAAAGATATATAATTTATCAATGGAATTATTCTTGAACTCTTCAAGAATAATGTGCTTTCTCCAAGGATACTTGGAGATAAGGACATGGCGATTGTATGTTCCATGTGCAGTGCCTTGAATATTGAGATCACATCTTAAATCTATATCTTGGGGACCTCTCCGCTTGATTAAATAAAAGCAATAAATCTAATCATCCCATTGTATTTGAATCACATTCATATCATATATTAAATATAGATCTTGGGAACCTCTCTGCTTGATTAAATAAAAGTCATAAATCTAATCTTCCCATTGCATTCGAATCACATTTATATCAATGTCCAGCATTTGGACGAAGACTAGATTACTTCTCTATTGTGAGGAGTCACTAAAATCCAAACCTTCTTCACCACTCCCTCGAAATGGAAGTGTCATAGTTATACACTCGTTTATGATCGGGTATTCGTAATATCCGTAAACATCCTTCATACTGTAAGACCTAGAATAAATCTGAAGTTTTAAATCTCTTTTAGATTGTCTCCTTCATGGTTTTATCATTAAATTTCTCATTCGGTCATTCAGAGGTGGTATTGATCATATATTTTCAAAAAACATATATCAAACCTACAACTTATTATTATGCTTCCAAAGTAAGATGACCATGCATGGAATTTGATTAATCCTACCTCATGAGTGAAATCATGTCTTCCTGTTCACAAGTGAATCTGTATGATCCCTTTGAGAGATCGTATGACTCATATGCCCTTATACACACACCAGCTCACCGCCGTATAGACCTTGATTGAGCCATCAACTATCAGTCTGTCAAATATACATACTCATACATATATCAATACAACTGTCTCCGGTCGGAGGATGCATACCTATATCGTGATAGTATATGACACAGGTCTTGGTTATCTTGATCTTGTTAAGTCAACTCTTGACCTAACTTATCTAACACCTACGAATATCTATTCCTATGCAGAGGACCTACATCAAGAGGTCGGTCAGATATCAGCTTAATGAGAAGGATTGCCTTATCCTTCTCAGGCTAAAGATCATCTCTTAACAATCAATTGACGGTGCTTGATGAGTCCTCAAACTAACTCTTTAGATATTTATCCAAGCAATCTCCTCTATGATTCAACAACGAATCAACGATCATTAAATTGGTCATGGTACATGACCCTAATTGTACTAAGGGACCTTCTGGTGCACTTATTTAATTTTAGACAAGGCGTGAAATAAACAAATAACTTTTATTGATATATCAAAGGTGACAATAACATTTATTGTATAAATGGTTCGCCTTGGGTTGACATGGCTAACAACCTCCCATTAGACATCAGAACCATTCAGGTACAATATTTAAACCCATATTCATAACATGCTGATCGAAAACCTTTTGTGTCAAAGGTTTGGTAAGGGGATCAACAACATTGTAGATGGAGGCCACGTTGGTGATGATGATGTCACCATGCTTTTGTATCTATAAAATGATTGGATATTTCCTTCCCACATGCTTGCTCTTTTGATGCCATCTGGATTCCTTCACTAAGCTATGGTTCTTGTATTATCACAGAGTAGTGAGATGGGAGTATCAGAGGAAACTTTCCAAATTCTAAGATGAACTTGAAGGATATGGAATTATCCTCAAGCGCATCACGGAAGCGTGATCATTGTATCGGATACGACGCAGAACAACTAGTCGTACTAGTTGTTCTGTGCAGCAGAATTTAAAAATTTTCATGCGATGAAACCACATGATCCAAGAACGATTCTCGGATCGTTTCATCTATAACCACAACAAGTATAAAGGAATACCTCTTGAAGCGTGGTTGATTGAATCTCTAAGAGAAGAGACCTCCCGTCTCAAGTTCGATCGTCGGAGAGATTGCTTGCGAGCGGGGGATGAACCGCGTAGTCCTCGCAATCCAACAAGATGATCCAAGCGTGGTTGCTCCTGATCTCATCGTACGAGATTGAACGTCTCCTTCATGAGCGTAGTACTCCAAGAAGATGGAGAACCAAAGAACGTCGAAGCGGCGACTCGGTGGCGAAGGCGACGACGAGTCTCTCTACTCTAGGGTTGGTGACGGCCACCAAGGAATAGAGAGAGAGAGAGAGGTTGGTGTGTGAGAAGAAAAGAGAGAGAGAGTTTTTGCTCCAATATTGAATAGCCCTAGAGAGCATGGTATGCCTCTCTATTTATAGGGTTTTGGGATCCATGGATCTCAATCCATGGGACATATAAAATCAATGGGTGAGATTGATTTATGTCTAATCCAAAATTATGATCTAATTTAGATTAAAATATATTTGACAAAATCAAATATAAATCAATCCTAAATTACACCAACAAATAAGGAGAGAATATCCATGGAGATTACATCTGCCATGTATATACATGGTGGACGGCCACCCATTCCAAATAGGACATGGGTGCCACCCACTTGTTTCCCAATGGAGGCAATCTCATGAGATTTCATGAGATTGCATATCTTTATGGAAATCTCTCAATATTTATTTCCAACAAATTTGTTGTGATATATTCTTCAAAAATAATTCACAATTAATTTTGAGAATATTGCAATCTTGCCATTGAAAAATTGTGAGTCATATTCACAACCCAAAACAACATATAATTTACATTATCAATTAATTACACAATGTTTATCCAATACACATAATAATTAACCACCAAATATAAATTATAATTAGCTCTCTCTAATACATTATAAATCACATTTTAAATATATTGAATAATTGGATATCTCTATCCACATTATTCTTATCCATAATAATTAAATCACATTTAATTATGTTGGATAATTTCTACACACATTAAGATGATTAAATCACATTTAATGATTATTTCTTCATTGCTTAGATCTATGGAATTATTCTCGAACCCTTCAAGAATAATGCGATTTCTCCGCAGATACTTGGAGATAAGGACATGGCAATTGTATTGTTCCACGTATAGTGACTTGGACGTTGAGATCATATCTCAAATCGAGATCCCATGGATCTCCCACTGATGCTTGATCAAATCAAGACCGTAGACCTAATCTTCTCATTGCATCTGAATCTCATTCAGATCAATGTCCAGTACATGGACTAAGATTAGGTCACTTCTGTAATGAGAGGAGTCACTAAAATCTCATCACTCCCTCGGAATGGAAGCGTCATGGTTATACAATCGTTTATGTTCACATCACCCTCAGGTATTCCCAATACATGTACATAATGCATACTGGAAGACCTATGATCATTCTAAAGATAAAGATCACTTTTATACTGTCATCTTCAGGGTTTGGTCATTAAGTTTCTCAATCTTGGTCACCGGGAATTGGTATAAATCATATGCTTTCCCAAAGCATATATCTTACCTTCAAACTCATGTCATGCTTCCAAAGCATGATGACCATGCATGGAATTTGATCAGTCCCAATAGCTCATGAGTGAGCTCATGTCTCCCGGTTCATAAGTGAACCTGTATGATCCCTTTGAGAGATCGTGTTACTCATATGCCCTTACATGCACACCAGCTCGCCGGTGTATAGACCTTGGTTAGGTCATCAACCTATTGGTCTGCCAAATGTACATACTCAGATACATAGCAACACATTTGTCTCCTCTCAGAGGATGCATGCCTATGCTGCGACAACATTCGACATAGGTCTTTGGTTATCTCGATTGTTATGTCAACCCATTGACTCAACTAATCTGACACCTCCGAATCACTATTCCCATGCAGAGGACATGCATCAAGAGGTCAGTCAGATATCAACCATTTGAGAAAGGATTGCCATCTCCTACTCAGGCTGGAGATCATCACTTAACAATCATTTGATGATGTTTGTTGAGTTCTCTATCTAACTCCTTAGATATTCATCCAAGCATTAGCCTCTATGATTCATTCAACGAATCAACAGTTGTATGATCATCAAGTTTGCCATGGTACATAACCCTTATTGTACAGAGGGACCTTATAGTGCATTCATTCATTCAATCTCAGAAAGGGAGTGAAAAATAATCAATAACTTTTATTGATAAATCATTTATTATAATAACATTTATTGTAGGAATTGTTCGCCCGGGGCTCACATTGCTAACAATCTCCCACTAGCCCTCAGAACCATTCAGGTACAATCCTTAAACCCATACTTATTACATGCTGGTCAAAAACCTTCTGTGTCAGAGCTTTGGTAAGAGGATCAGCAACGTTGTCGGCAGAGGCCACCTTGGTGATGATGATCTCACCACGCTTTTGTATCTCCCGAATGATGTGGTATTTCCTTTCCACTTGCTTGCTCTTCTAATGCCATCTGGTTTCCTTTGACTGGGCAATGGCTCTCGTGTTATCGCAGAGTAACGGGATGGGAGTATCAGAGGAAACTACGCCAAGCTTCAGGACGAACTTGTGCAACCACACTGCCTCCTTTGCAGCATCCGATGCAGCAATGTACTCGGCTTCTATTGTTGAATCTGCAGTAGTGTCCTGCTTCTTGCTTCTCCAGCTCACAACACCACCATTCAACAAGAATACAAATCCTGATGTCGACTGTCGATCATCTACATCCGATTGGAAGTCAGAATCGGTATATCCCGAGACTTGGAGATCACCATCTCCATAGACCAAGATGTAATCTTGCGTCCGTCTTAGATATTTGAATATGTTCTTTACTGCATTCTAGTGTTGTTCTCCATAGCAGGATTGGTAACGACTTACCACTCCCACTGCATGGCAGATATCTGGCCTAGTACACATCATGGCATACATTAAGCTTCCCACGGCTGATGCATAAGGGCATCCAGCAATGGCTTTCTTTTCCTCAACAGTTTGAGGAGCCATTCCTTTAGACATGTGGATACCATGTCTTAAGGGTAGGAATCCTTTCTTAGAACTATCCATACATAATCGTTCAAGAATCTTCTTAATGTATCCATGTTGTGACAATCCCAAAATCCTCTTTTCTCGATTTCTGAACAACTTCAAGCCTAAGATATAAAAGGCTTCTCCAAGATCTTTCATCTCAAAGGTATGGGATAGTCAAATCTTCACACTGGTCATCATTCATGTATCATTCCCAATGGTAAGGATGTCATCTACGTAAAGCACGATGAACACAATGGCTCTCCCACTAAGCTTCTTGTACACACAAGGTTCATTAGGATTCTGCACAAAATCATAACTCTTTATGGTTTTATCAAATCTGATGTTCCAGCTACGAGAAGCTTGCTTGAGCCCAATGATGGATTTCTTTAGCTTGCATACTTTGCCATTCTCAGTTATGAAGCCCTGGGGCTGCTCCATGTAGATATCCTCCTCGAGGTATCCATTGAGGAAAGCCGTCTTGACGTCCATCTACCAGATGTCGTAGTCAATATATGCAGCTATAGCTAGCAATGTCCTGATGGATTTAAGCATGGCCACAGGAGAGAACATCTCATCATAATCGATGCCTTCTCTCTGTGTGTAGCCCTTGGCTACGAGTCGTGCCTTGAAAGTCTCTACTTCCTATCAGGCCCCCTCTTTCTCTTGAAGATCCATTTACACCCAATGGGTTTTACCCCTTCAGGTGGATCCTCTAGGGTCCATACACCATTCTTATGCATGGAGTCAATCTCTGACTTCATTGCTAGCATCCATCTATCCATGTCTTGATCAGCGAGTGCTTCATCAAATGAAGTAGGATCAATGTCAGTCTCACTTGACACATGGAATCCATACCTTTCAGGTGGTGTAACCACCCTCGAACTCCTTCGAAGAGGTATGGGTGTTTCATCTTTATTTATCTCTTCAGTTTCTGGTCTAGGAAGCTCAGAATCCTCAGTTCCTCTACTTCATTTTTATCTTGACCTTTAAGGAGATCATCCTCCAGAAACTTCACATCTCTAGAGACAAAAACCATTTGGGTCTCAAGGTCATAGAGCTGGTATCCAATACCATCTTTAACATACCCAATGAAGCAACACTCACGAGTGAGAGATTCTAGCTTACTTGCATCCACGTTCTTCGCATGGACCAAGCAACCCCAAACCCCCAAGTGATTAACACTAGGTTTGGTTCCATACCAGAGCTCCTGAGGAGTCTTAGGCACAGATTTGCTAGGAATCTTATTTAGGATATAAATTGCAGTCTCTACTGCATATCCCCAGAAACTAAGAGGTAAATGTGCTTTACTCATCATTGAACGGACCATGTCCATGATGGTCCTGTTGCGTCTTTCAACAACACCATTAAGTTGGGGAGTTCCAGGAGAAGTGAGATTGGAAACAATTCCATTCTCCTTAAGGTATTCCTTGAATTCATCTGAGAGGTACTCGCCACCTCGATCAGATCGAATCCGCTTAATCTTCCTATTGGTTTGGTTCTCAACCAAAGCCTTGAACTCTTTGAACTTTTCAAAGGTTTCAGACTTATGACGTAATAGGAAGGGAAACCCGTATCGCGAATGGTCATCAATAAACATCAAATAATATCGATATCCATTTCGAGTCACGGTACTGAAGGGACCACATACATCGGTATGTATTAGGTCAATAATACCTTCGCATCTTGTAACCTTGTTACGGAAAGGCATCCTAGTCATTTTACCTCGAATACAATGTTCAAGGTAGGCAAAGATTGAATCTGTAGAAATTCTAAAGGTCCATCTTTTATCAATCTGTTGATCCTATCAATAGACAAATGGCCAAGCCTTTGATGCCAAATCATATTCAAATGATTTTTATTCTCCCTGGATCTCTTAGGGTTTTTATTAGTGGTTGTAACATTCATGACATGCTCATTAATGCAAAATTCATAGAGTCCTCCAGAAGTCAAAATACCTTCTGCAATATATTTATCATAATGATTTATGACTAATTTATTACAGAACAGGAATGAGTATCCACTTCTAACTAGCTTAGATACAGAAATTAAATTCCTTCTAACTTCAGGTACATAAAGACACTCTTTAAGTACTAGGACTCTACCACTAGATAATGATAGTCTACACGTCCCGACGACGACTGCTGCAACACTTGCATCAAATCACATCTGAATGACTATCTCCCCTTCTTCAAGACTTCTAGTTTCCTGAAACAAATGCAACAAATTGCATACATGAACAGAAGCACCAGAGTCTACAACCCAACTTCCTTCTCGTCCAACGAGAAAGCTAGTTTCAATGATGAAATTAGATTTCATACCTGCTGGGGCTTTACCTTTGTCTGACGACTTCAAGTATTCCGGGAAGTTACACCTCCAGTGCCCCAGCTTTTTGCAGTGGTGACAAACGTCGGATTTCTTTGACGCTATCAGTGTGGATGCATTAGAAGATGAGACAACGCCTTGAATCTTCTTTTTTATCTTCTGGGTCGGGCCTTTTGAGAACCTTGCTTCCGACCGCGCTTCCCTCTGACCTGTGCAACCATTGCACTACCAGCGGGACCATCTTTCTTCATTACGTCTTCTGCAGACTTCAATGCAGCAAGAAGACCAGCGTTCGACAAGTCCAAATTGTTCATGTGGAATGAAACCACACAATTATTGAAAGACTTGGGCAAGGACAACAGAATGAAGTCAGCTTGCATGTCTGCATCCATGTTGGCCCCAAGAGTCTCCAGTTCAGACAAGTACCCAAACATTTTGAGTACGTGCCCTTGAATCGAAGTTCCTTCCTGCTTCTTGCAACGAACGAGCTCTATCATAATATTGTAATACTGGGTGCAGTTACTGTCACCAAACATATCTTTTAGATTCTGCATTATCTCCTGGCATGTACTCATCTCCACATGTTGCTTCTGCAGAAGATTGGAGAGAGAACCCAGGATATAGCATCTAGCCAAGACATGATCTTCATCATACTTGTCATTGTATGCTTTTTGTTCCTTGGATTTAGGGTCTCATGCTTGTCCTCAGAGAGCACATAACTTATGCACTCTGCAGAGAGAACAAGCTCCAAATTACGGATCCAATCCGAGTAATTTGGACCGGTCAACTGATTGACCTCAAGAAGCCTGCTTAGTGGGTTAAAGGACTTCATTTTCTGAAATTAGGAATGCACTATATTAGAACATATAATCATATATTCATATTTGTGATATTTGATTAAGGCATTTTAAATCAAATTGTTCTTGCTCTGTCAACCTTGAAAGTTTATTCCCTTAATCACTTTCAAAGTAAGAGATATACTTACCGTTATATCTCAAGCAAGAACTGGGATCTCCTCCTTATCTTTGTCATATACCAATAATATGAGAACCTATGACTCCAATAAAGAGAAGCGGGAACACATTCTGCCTTGCAAGTACAACATGCATTTCTCAATTCGGTCTTTAATACCTGGGCCCACCACCCCTAAGGTGATGTTGACCCGTCATTAATTGAACCAACCGTCAACATGAATACAACTCGCTATGCGCAATCTAATATCACCCCAATAATATGAGGACCCAATATTGGGGTCACTACACATACGTCCTTACTCTTTCGAGAAGCGACGAGCCCGATCCAGATGCGCTTGCATACAGGAGCTGTCACTTCAGACAGGCGTCTCCCACATGCAATCCCTGGCGACGGAACCCTTCGCCTTGACGGGAGACCATGGATGTCACTTATGTGATCCTCCATCTCATATTCAAATTTTAATTATTTATCATGAATCACATCCATATAATTAATTCTTCTAAGGGAAATAACAACTCTATTCATAATAGAGTGTCTCAATTGGACATAATCAATTTAATCATATTAAATTAATTATCAAATTATCAATCCAATTTAATCAACAAACTTGATTATTTTACTTGAATATATATGGTAATATCTCAAAGTACATTTTAATTCAAATTTTAATAATTAGAAAATACACCTTGATTTTCTTCGGCATTATCGAGTCCCTACCCGTTGTCATGGCCAGTACCGACGAGAGTGGGACGGACGACATACGTTGCAACCCGCAACCCCAATGCTCTCCGACTAGACACCATAACCACCTCAGGATAGGATAATGCCAAATATATCAATTTGTACTTGAGATGATCATTGGTTCTTCAACCGAAATTATACCATATAGTAATAATCAAAACATTTTTTATTATAAGGAAATTTGCTACACAAATTTCTAGTCCTATTCAAGCATCAAGTTTGATGATTGTGTTTCCAATTATGATTTAGATCAAATCTAATCAATTAATTTGTTGAGGCCAAGACAATTAAGGAAATAATAATCTTCGAATATTTCACAAATATTTCCATTATTATTTCATGAAATTAACAATTAATTTACTTAATTGACAATCACACGGTTCTTGATTAGGACTGCAATTTCAGTAGTGATCCCTACTCACTAAAATTAACATATCTCAATCAATTTAAATTTAAATTAGACAAACTCAATTTTCAAAGATTGTTAACTTGATTTAGGATAGAACCCAAGTGATGTTTCACGATTTCGAGGCGAATCAAAACAGTAATTAACTCTTTCATCATGTTAAGATTCACAGTCCCCGCAACAGTGCATACATGTTCATTAAAACAACCATATCTCGAGCATACGGAATCCGAATTATGCAAACTCAGATCTTATGGTTTCCTTATTTAATGGAGAACAAAATACAAGTAAATAATTCGTATTTAAACATTTTAGACATGGCCGAAATTATTTACTAAACAGATATGCGAAAATCAAATGCGAAAAAAAAAACTTTCACGACCTTAACGAACCCAAGTCGTCCTTGGTTTGTGAATCATATTCGAAACCGTCGACCTAAGGCTCTGATACCACTTGAAGGATATGGAATTATCCTCAAGCGCATCATGAAGCGTGATCGTCGTATCAGATATGACGCAAAACGACTAGTCGTACTAGTTGTTCTATGCAATAGAATTTAAAAATTTTCATTCGATGAAACCACATGATCCAAGAGCGATTCGCGGATCGTTTCATCTATAACCACAACAAGTATAAAGGAATACCTCTTGAAGCATGGTTGATCGAGTCTCTAAGAGAAGAGACCTCCCGTCTCAAGTCCGATCGTCGGAGAGATTGCTTGCGAGCGCGGGGATGAACCGCATAGGCCTTGCAATCCAACAAGATGATCCAAGCGCGGTTGCTCCTGATCTCGTCGTACGAGATCGAATGTCTCCTTCGTGAGCGTAGTACAACAAGAAGACGAAGAACCGAAGAACTTCGAAGCGGCGGCTCGGTGGTGAAGGCGACGACAAGTCTCTCTACTCTAGGGTTGGTGACGGCCACCAAGGAATAGAGAGAGAGAGGTTGGCGTCTGAGAAGAAAAGAGAGAGAGAGAGAGAGAGTTTTTGCTCCAATATTGCATAGCCCTAGAGAGCATGGTATGCCTCTCTATTTATAGGATTTTGGGATCCATGGATCTCAATCCATGGGACATATAAAATCAATGGATGAGATTGATTTATGTCTAATCCAATGGTCAAGATTGTTGTTGGTGAAACCAACAAATTATGATCTAATTTAGATTAAAATATATTTGACAAAATCAAATATAAATCAATCCTAAATTACACCAACAAATACGGAGAATATACATGGAGATTACATCTCCAATGTATATACATGGTGGACGGCCACCCATTCCAATTAGGACATGGGTGCCGCCCACTTATTTCCCAATGGAGACAACCTGATGAGATTTCATGAGATTGCATATCTCCATGGAAATATCTCATTATTTATTTCCAACAAATTTGTTGTGAAATATTCTTCAAAAATAATTCACAATTAATTTTGAGAATATTGCAATCTTACCATTGAAAAATTGTGAATCATATTCACAACCCAAAACAACATATAATTTACATTATCAATTAATTACACAATGTGTATCCAATACACATAATAATTAACCAACAAATATAAATTATAGTTATCTCTCTCTAATACATTATAAATCACATTTATAAAATATTATGAGTAATTGGATATCTCCATCCACATTATTCTTATCCGTAATAATTAAATCATGTTTAATTATGTTGGATAATTTCTACACACATTAAGATGATTAAATCACATTTAATCATTATTTCTTCATTGCTTAGATCTATGGAATTATTCTTGAACCCTTCAAGAATAATGCGATTTCTCCGCAGATACTTGGAGATAAGTACAGGGCGATTGTATTGTTCCACGTATAGTGACTTGGACGTTGAGATCATATCTCAAATCCAGATCCCATGGACCTCCTACTGATGCTTGATCAAATCAAGACCGTAGACCTAATCTTCTCATTGCATCTGAATCTCATTCAGATCAATGTCCAGTACATGGACTAAGATTAGGTCACTTCTCTAATGAGAGCAGTCACTAAAATCCAAACCTGTTTCATCCCTCCCTCGAAATGGAAGCGTCATGGTTATACAATCATTTATGATCACATCACCCTCAGGTATTCCCAATACCTGTACATCCTGCATACTGGAAGACATATGATCACTTTGAAGATAAAGATCACTTTTATACTGTCATCTTCAGGGTTTGATCATTAAGTTTCTCAATCTTGGTCACTGGGAATTGGTATAGATCATATGCTTTTCCAAAGCATATATCTTACCTTCAAATTCATGTCATGCTTCCAAAGCATGACGACCATGCATGAAATTTGATCAATCCCAATACCTCATGAGTGAGCTCATGTCTCCAGGTTCATAAGTGAACCTGTATGATCCCTTTGAGAGATCATGTTACTCATATGCCCTTACATGCACACCAGCTCGCCGGTGTATAGACCTTGGTTAGGTCATCAACCTATTGGTCTGCCAAATGTACATACTCAGACATATAGCAACACATCTGTCTCCGGTCAGAGGATGCATGCCTATGCTGTGACAGCATTCAACATAGGTCTTTGGTTATCTCTATCTCGTTAAGTCAACCCATTGACTCAACTAATCTGACACCTCCAAATCACTATTCCCATGCAGAGGACCTGCATCAAGATGTTAGTCAGATATCAACCATTTGAGAAAGGATTGCCATCTCCTACTCAGGCTGGAGATCATCACTTAACAATCATTTGACGATGCTTGATGAGTGCTCTATCTAACTCCTTAGATATTCATCCAAACATCAGCCTCTATGATTCATTCAGTGAATCAACAACTGTATGATCATCAAGTTGGCCATGGTACATAACCCTTATTGTACAGAGGGACCTTATATTGCATCATTCATTCAATCTCAGAAAGGGAGTGAAAAATAATCAATAACATTTATTGATAAATCATTTATTACAATAACATTTATTGTAGGAATGGTTCGCCCGGGGCTCACATTGCTAACAGAACTTGCACAACCACACCTCTTCCTTTGCATCATCCGATGTGGCTATGTCTACTTCTTTCTTCTGCAGCTCATAGCACCGCCATTCAATAGGAACACAGACCCTACTGTTGACTTTTGATCATCAATATCCGACTAGAAGTCAGAATGTGTGTATCCTCGGACTTGGTGATTACAATCTCCATAGCCCAAGTTGTAATCTTGCATCCATCTTATATACTTAAATATTTTCTTCACTATATTTCAGTGTTGCTCTTCATAGCAGGATTGGTAGCAACTTACGACTCTCACTACATGACAGATATCTGACCTTGTGCACAACATGGCGTACATTAGGTTTCCAATAGTTGATGCATAGGGGCATCCATCCAAGGCTTTCTTATCGTCAACAATTTAAGGAGCCATCCCTTTAGATAGGTCGATACCGTGTCTTAAGGGAAGGAAGTTTTTCTTGAAATTCTCCATATGAAAACGTTCCAAGATCTTATTAATGTACCCATGCTGTGATAATACCAAAATCCTCCTCTCTCTGTTTTTGAACACCTTCAGACACAAGGTATAAGAGGCTCCTCTAATCTCTTTCATCTCAAAGGCATGGGGCAACCAAATCTTAACATCGGTCAACATTCATATATCATTCCTAATGATAAGGATGTCGTCTACGTAACGCATGATGAACACAATGGTGCTACTACTAAGCTTCTTATACACATACGTTCACCAGGATTCTGAAAAAATTTATAACTCTTTATGGGTTTGTCAAATATGATGTTCTAGCTACGAGAAGCTTGCTTGAGCCCATAGATGGATTTCTTCAGCTTGCATACTCTACCTTCCTATGTTATGATACACTAGGGTTGCTCCATATAGATATTCTACTCAAGGTATCCATTGAGGAAAGCCATCTTGACATCCATCTGCTAGATGTCACAGTCAAGATATGCAACTATATCTAGAAGTGCCATGATGGACTTAAGTATATCCACATGAGAGAATTTCTCATCGTAGTCAATTCCTTCTCTCTACGTGTAGCCCTTGCCTATGAGCCATGCTTTGAAAGTCTCCACCTTCCTATAATGTCTCATTTTTCTCTTGAAGATCCATTTACACCCAATACGTTTTACCTCTCTAGATGGATCCTCTGTGGTCCATACACCATTCTTATGCATGAAGTCTATTTCAAGCTTCACTGCTAGCATCCATCTATCAATGCCATGATCTGCGAGTGCTTCATCAAATGAAGTTGGATCATTGTTAGTTTCACCTGATACATGGAATCCGTACCTTTCATGTGGTGCAACCTCCCTTGAACTCCTTCGAAGAGGCACGTGTGTTACATCTTCATTTACTTCTTCAATTTCTAGTTCAGGAAGCTCAATATCTTTAGGGGATTCAATGATTTCCTTTACGTTGTCTTGACTCTTAAGGAAGTCATCCTCTAGAAAATTTACATCTCTAGAGATGAAAACCTTTCAAGTCTCAATGTAACAAAGTTCGTATCCAATACCATCCTTAACATACCCAATGAAGTAGCACTCTCTAGTGCGAGATTCAAGCTTACTTGCATCCACATTCTTCGCATGGAATCAAGCAACCACAAATCCTTAAGTGTCTAACACTAGATTTGGTATCATACCAAAGCTCATGAGGAGTTTTAGATACAAATTTGCTAGGAATCTTATTCATGATATATATTGTAGTCCCTACTACATATACCCAGAAACTAATAGGTAAATGTAATTTTCTCATCATTGAATGAACCATGTCCATGATGGTCCTATTACATCTTTCAGTAACACCATTAAGTTGGGGAGTTCAAGATGGAGTGAGACTGGAGAAATGAGGTATTCCTTAAATTAATCTAAGAGGTACTCGTCACCTTGGAGATAAATCCTAGATTTATCAGCTTAATTCTCTATATTTATCTCTCTTTCTTAAGTAAAATAACAAGATTCACTGACTCATTAACAATAAATGCTAATTTTTGTGTTGTAAAAAATTAACACTAATTATTATATATTAATATGGTGTACTATTTTTTGTATTTATTTCTTATTAAAAATCAAATAAAAATTAGGATTTAATTGTAGATAAATAAATAACATTAAATAAAATAAAAACAAAAAATAAATAAAAGGAAAATTAAAGAAAATGGTTATATATGTTTTTTAATAGTATTTTTTTATTATGCATAGATGACCTTTGATCTCTTTGACTTCTACGTAAAAGTTGTAGATATCATCAAGATCTACAACTTTCATGTTTATGACTTTTCTTAATTCGCCATCTAACTAATTATTTCGTAATTATCTTTTATTTATTGAGTTTCTTCAATTTCTATTGGGCCACGTGGTGCTTCTAGAGCGCACCACGTGGCACGCTCCTGTCTTGCCACCTTTGTATTCTACTGACCGTATGATCATTTGATCTGAGCATCGTGACCATCCCTTAACACCAAAATTCTGGACCGACTGATCTCTTTGTTCAGATCTAATCTAGTCCATCCTTCTGCGCCTCATTCTGGATCGTTGGATCTTAAGATCCAACGGTCCCTGGATGTCTTCAACCTCCAACCCCTCCTCCCAAACGACACAACCATTCGTTCCTTGGATACCTTCTCCCCATTTTCTCGACCATTCCCAACTAACTCACGAGCAACTACCATCGTCATTACATTCTCCTATCATTCCTAACTTCCTCCAACCTCACCTTTCATCCTAATCTTAACCAACCAATCAATGGAGGAGGTTGAAACCTCCATCAAAACTTCTTGGAACCTCCTTCATTTCATCCTTAAAAAGACCTTCACCACTATTTTATCGGGTTGTGTACACTTGCAAGAGTTCCTCCTTAGTTTTTTTTCCTCCTCAGACCTTGGTTTTTTCAACCAAGTTACAACCCTAATCCGTGGTTGTTTGACCTGGTTCCATAGCTAGGAACTTCAAGTGAAGGCCACGAAGCTCTTAGCTTCGTCATTCCACCTCTAATTTCAAGTAAAAATTCCGATTATGAGTTTTGCTAATATTTACATATTTATTACATCTATCTTACTTCTTTAAACCACTATCAGAATGCACCATCAAGTCACCCTTCAAACCATGATTCACGTGTAATCCTCCAGTTTATCTCATCATTGCTTCATATATGTGATCACTCCCTACAAATATTTGCTTCTAAATGAAGGAGGCAACAATTAGGGCTTAATCCTCCACCTACGACCTGCCCTCCACTCCGCTCACATTAACATGCGAAAATACTCGCACACACTTGTTCTATCTCTGCTAACTTTCCAGGTTGCTAATAAACTTCAATGGTCGAAGGACAAATCTGAACTTCGATCTCCTATTTTCTCAACGATAAAAATTCATCTACAAAGATCTCCAAGCATACCTATTCCTTCTCCAAGCATCAGACAACATCACGATCATTTTATGAAAGTTCTTGAACCTTTAGAGAGCAAGACGAAGCAAGGTGGAGCTTTTGTTCCTCCGTCGGAGCCCAACCACGTCGTCGCCATGCACGGAGGTGTACAAGAACAGACACATATCAGGTACTGTTGATTTCGCTTGATTGGGAGAGATCCAACGGTCAGGACTCATCCACGTAGCCAATCCGAAGCACCGCTTCAAGCCTCAGGCTCGTGTGTCGAGCCTGGGCCCGAGCCTAGCCTGAAGCAGAAGAAGCTGACGTATGTCTCGAGCCTCCCTGACAAAACCTAGCCAGGTCACTTGTTTTCCACATGTGAGTGGGTAAATTGCAGCACCCATCGTATCATTTCATAATTTTTAGATAAGTCCTCCAGCTTATATGTAAATTGCATATTAGCCATTGCAGATTTACTTATTTATATTTTAGTCCCTATATTTCCTGTTTTGTAATAAAACTTGGAAGTTTTCTTACATTTATGCCCTTGGATTCATTGGTGAATGACTTTTTATCCGAAAGTCCAATTAATGCGATTTTGGTCTTGTTTTAAAGCTTGTTCAACACTCTATATTGTGATGAATTTAATGGATAAATTTTATTTACAAGTCATGCCTTCTCAGTTTTTATTTAGAGTGCTTGTTCACATCCCTTAAAACTTACTGATCTTGCATTGTGAATGATTATTTGACCTTGTCAAATCCTTTAATCTGTAATGATCTATTACTATATATTTTTAATCGTTATTCTAGGTCATTAATAGATTTCTTCGTTGAGATTGGATTGAAACTCACAAGTAAAGATCTTAACTAATAATTAATAAAGTCTTGAGACTGAATTGAAGTGCTCTTAATTCACATATATTATAATTAATTCAGTGTATAGTTGTAATTGATCCAAGTTATTTATCATGTGTTGCTATTGTTAAATGTGCATATTGTTTATGAATCCTTGTTTGCATTTAATTTAGTTGCATACAAATGTGTTGGAAAGTATATCTATCTATTTTCCTATGATTAGAGCATCTGCTTGACATAATTAATCTAAAGATTGATATCCAAGATATTTGATCTCTAAATTTACTCATTAAGTTGCCCGCATCCTAGTGTTCGACCCTGGACTTCCCAGGTTATAAATTAAAGACGAGAACCTCTTCATTGAGATTTATCTCAGTTCTGTATGAGAAGCTAAAAACACGTGCTGCAACAGATCGAAACTAATATATGCATTTAACGATTCATCACTTGGTCATATCGAATCTATTTAATCTTTCTATCGGTTTGGTTCTCAACCAAAGAATGAACTATTTGCAATTTTTTAAAGGTTTCAGCTTTATAACGTCATAAGAAGGTAAACCCATATCACGAATGGTCATCAATAAACATCAAATAATATCGATATCCATTTTTGGTCATGGCACTAAAGGGACTGCATACATCGGTATGTATTATGTCAAGAATACCTTCGTATCTTGTAACCATTTTATGAAAAGGCATCCTAGTCATTTTACCTCAAGTACAATGTTCGCATGTAGGCAAAGTTTGGACCTGTAGAAAATCTAAGGGTCCATCCTTTATTAATCTATTGATCCTACCAACAAATGAATGACCAAGCTTTTCATGCCAAATCATGTTAGAATGATTTCTATCCTCCTTGGTCATTTTAGGGTTTGTGGTTGTAATATTTATGATAGATCATCAATGCACAATTCATAGAGTCCTCCAGAAGTTAGAACACCATCCACAATATATTTATCACAATGACTTATGATAAGTTTATTACATAATAGAAATAAATATCCATTTCTAACTAACTTAGATATAGATATAAGTTTCCTTCTAACATTTGAAACATAAAGACATTCTTTAATTACTAGAACTCTTCCACTAGATAATGATAGTTGGCAGGACCCAACGACGACTACTGCAACACTTACATCTGATCCCGTCTAGATGACTATCTCAACTTCATCAAGATTCCTAGTTCCCTAAAATAGATGCAACAAATAGAATACATGAACAGAAGCACCAGAATCAATGATACAACTACCTTCTCATCCTATGAGAAAATTAGTTTCAACGATGAAAGTAGAAGTAATACCCGATGGGGCTTTACCTTACACTGCAGATTTCGATTTATTTAGGTAGTTACACTTCCAGTGCCCTAGCTTCTTGTACTGATGGCAAACATTGATTTTCTTCGATGCTATCAGTGTGGAAGCATTAGAAGATGAGTGATGAATATGCATTTCATCATCTTTATTCATTTATTTTAGCTTAAAATACATTATTAAACTCTTGTATATATTACTAAATCCATATTATTACTAACATACATTCATCTATAAATATTGTACATTTGTTACTATTTCAACCTAAAATAAATAGATAAAAAATAAAAAATAAAGAAAATAAAAGATTGTATATATGTAATAGATACAAGCTGAATCAAACCCTGAGAGAAGGTCAATACTTCACCTGATAGACAAGGAATTAAGTAGGGGCAGATAATGCCAAAAACACCAAAAATATACTTGATATGTTCCCCACTTGTATAATATTATCTATAATACATAATTCCTTAATTACTTTATCACATAACCATTTGTAGATAATCATTATAAAAGACTCTTTAAATAAGAAAAATAATTCTAAAATAAATATGTGTATATAGTGTAAACAATCACGCTCTCCATAAGCCACAAAAGCACAAACTTTTCTGACTAATATCTTCTCCACCTGAACTCCAATTTCATCAAACTAACTTTTGTTGTACTCCGAATTAATTTATCTTTAAAAAGGAGGTTGATTTCATAAAATTCTGAGTTAAGGTGTGAAATGTGGAAATAGGGTATTACTGTATATTATACCTATACACTATATTTACATATTATTTTCTTGTACATAACTGTGAATATTATATTTTTCATTACTTGTAGATATTATATTTAACCCATATAAAATACAAATAAAAATTCAAAATAAACAATCAATAAAAATAAAATCACATATTTATTGTATATGTATCACCATGTATATATTGTTCCTATAAATATTTAATTTCCCTAATAAATTTACTCAAAGAAATTGAATAAAAATATCATTAAAATCCTTATAAAATATTCTAAATAAATAAAATATTAAATTATGTAAATTTATAAAAATAACTAACTAAAAAGTACTCTATACATAGGTATACATACTTGTAAATAATATTATGTATTTATTTTAACCCTTGTAATTACATTATTTATTTAATTAAAAAATGCCAAAATTTACTCTGAAATATCTGTATCGTATTTTATTTACATCATTTAATTTAATTTAATTCATTCATTTCCTTTAGTTATTTAACATTTTCCTTGTATTTTTGTCACATAGCCTATTTTGTCTTTACGTAGGCACATTGTGATTGGTCAATCTCGAGTATGTTGATCTTGGTTAACTCCTAAGACTTCATCTTCTCTCCTTTGATCTCATGTTGGCCTTTACTTCACCACATTTTCCCATGTGCCTCTATCCATAACCACACCCGATTCCTTCTCTGATCCTTTCGCCTATTTAATTCTCCTCCATGCCTCCACCTCAGATCCAATCATCACTCTGAGGATTGCTCCCATTTTTGAATTTCAAAACCCACCAGAGCTCATCCAAGAAATAAACTTCATCACCTCTGCCGAGCAAAGGAATCTGCCTTTGGCCTATTCTTCACCCAAGATTACATGCAGAAGAATTTTCTCAGTGACAGCGAGGCATTCTTCCAATCAGGAGTGTGATAAGGGCGCTAACGGTTACGATTGAATCACTCACCAGAGTCCACCGCCACGAGTTCTCCACCTCTTCGCTCAGCTATAGATCGAGGTGCTTACATCTCTATTTCCATCTATAGGTAATAATTATTATCTAGTTTTCAATTTTGTACTTTTAATTCTTTCTTTAATCCTGAAAATATCCTAAATCAACAAATCACATCCAACCTCTGATCTGCACGATCGGAGGATCACCGATCATCTAAATAGAATTCTGACCGCACCATCCCCGTCGTCAGACTCCTCTGCATATTCTCTACACTCTGTCCATCTTCGGATCACTTCAAATCGGGAGCCCGGTATCCACTCCAGCCACTACGACAGAGACCCTATTCCATTCATGATTTTCTTCACCTTTGGACTAATTTATTTAGCTAGAGAATAACTCCGAGCATGGGCTATCCTTTGCCGGTCAAATCAGCTCCAAGGACCGCTTGAATCACAACATGCAAATTAGGAGGAGGTTCCTGGAGTACAAATATTCAATACCTTACAGATCTATTCCCTAGCGATTCATGATGATCTAAGGTGTACATCATATGTGGAATTGAAGGAGCTTCGATTTGAGATTGAGTTGAGGTGGAGCAAAGCTTAGATGAGGGAGATCCATTCAGATTAAGCTTGCCAGGGATGACACTCTTCCCAGTTCATTCAGATAGTCTCCCAACTACACGATCAAGAACATGGTCCCAGTTTCGATCTCAACCGTCCATGAACCCCAAAATTTGGTCGATGTTTAAAGCTTCAAGATCTGGTCTTGACCCTCCATGCATAGTTAGTTTTCAGCCGTCTGATCGGATTGGAAAAGCATAAGGACTGCTCAACTTTCCACGTCAACAAAGGATACTTTTGCACCTCAGCCCTCGGTATTTATTTTATTTGTAATAAGGTCCTTGCATGGACACATGTCAGTTTTATAATTAATTTAACAATTGCATTTTCATTCCTTCCATTTATATTATTCGCAATCAAATCCAATTTGAACTCTGCATATGCTTGTCACGTGATATTTTGGAAATTTTGCATAAATGTATTTAAGTTTCTGTTACTGTTTGGACCCTTGAAGTATTCTATTCACAATTTGTCCAGTCCAACAAGGTACACGTGACTTGGCACGCGATTTCATGGGAATTTTATTTTGTGGTCCTACAGATTTCTTAGTTGTTATAAGTTAGTCCACAAACAATAAATAATTACATATAAGTCTCTATCAGGCTGCATATTTATTTTTCATCTTTAAAATCAAATAAAAATGATCAAAACACCTTAGAAAATTCCATAAAAATTTTAATAGGTTCTTATTAACTCATTCTTAATACATAATTTTTATCTCATATTTTTTTATTTAAAATATTTATTAAAATTTAAAAATAGTCTAAAAAAATCCTCCTGTTTGTATTTAAAAATTAATTGAAAATAAAAATCTTTTCAAAAATTCCAAAAAATTCCAGTGTTTGTGTTTTGAATTATTTTCATTACACTATCATTCTATGCATTTATCATTTATTAAAACCATAAAGATTGCAAAACAATCAAAAACATTAAAAATTCATAAAAATTCGTTGAAAACTCCTAAAAAGTTATAAAACCCCTCTTTGGAAAATACAAAAAATACTTTTTTGTTTGTATATTTTTCATACAATTCTGAAATTATTTGTTATTTTTAAAAATCCAAAAGCTTCCAATTTGCTCCCTATTTATTCCATTCCATATTTTTAATTTGTTTAAATATTTATAAAATTTTGAAAAATTTTAAAAAAATAAAAAAAACATTAAATTATCATCAAAAACCAAAAAAACTTTTGTCTTTATTTTTTGTACATATTTTATATCTTTGAAAAATCCATAAAGAGTGAATTGTATTATTTCTAATTTTACTTATTCTGTAATTTTAAAAATATATCTTTTGGAAAATAAAAACATATAAAATCAAAAAACCAAATAAAAAATATAAAATAAAGATTTTAAAAACAAAAATATTAAAAAGAAAACCAAGCAAAGTGTACATTGAGATTCCTTACTCCTCTCATTAGTTTTTCAATTACTAGAATAACCCTGGAGATTTGTAGCCTCCCTGAGTTCGATCGTGTTGAGATACATGTAAATTAAATATCAATTTTCTCCTGCAACATTTTTTGTAATTAATTTGGCTCGACAAGTGAATACAATTCTTGTTGAGGGATTATTTGGTTAAGATGACATCACATTTATTTCATATTTAAAACCCTAAAAATTCCTTGCTCAACAACAAGCCAACACCTTGACTCTTCTTCATCATCATCTTCTTCTTCTTCTTCTTCTTCTGAACCGAACCCTTCCGAGACCATTGCTTCCGACCACGCTTCCTTTTGATCTGTACAACCATTGTACTACCAGAGGGAATCTCTTTCTTCATTACATCTTCTACAGACTTTAATGAAGTCATATATTCAACGTTAGACAATCTCATTTTATTCATGTGGTATGGTACCACATGATTTATGAAAGACTTGGGGAGAGACAACAGAATGAAGTCAGACTGCACGTCTGCCTCCATCTTAGCCCTGGGAGTCTTCAGCTTTGATAGGTAATCAAATATTTTGATCACATGTTCTCAGATCGAAGTCCCTTTCCGCATCTTACAACGGATAAGTTCTTTCATGACATTATAGTGCTGGGTGCATCTAACATTGCCGAACATCTTTTTTAGATTATGCATTATATCCTAGCACGAGTCCATCTCCACATGTAGCTTCTGCAACACAATAGACAAGGATCCCTTAATATAACACCAAACCAATGTATGATCATCATCATACTTCTCATTGAACTTGGTTTCTTCCAATGCCATAGGTTTTGTGTACTTGTTCTTAGACAACACATAAGAGATGAAGTCTACAGAAAGGACAAGATCCAAATTACAGATCCAATCTGAATAATTTGGTCTGGTCAACTGATTGACCTCTAGGAGCCCGCTGAGTGGGTCCAAGGATTTCATTGTCTGAAATTAAGAATGCACTATAATAAAACATATAATAATTATATATTCAATAAAAATCTTTGATTAAATATTTTTAATCAAATTAATCTTGCCTTTTCAACTAAGAAAGGTCATTCCCTTAATCACTTTCAAAGTAAGAGATGTACTTACCGCTATATCTATAACAAGAGCGGAGATATACTTTTCTATCTTTATTACAACCAAATAATATGAGAAATTGTAACTCAGATAACAAAAAGCAGGAACTCATTCCCCCTTGCAATTCCAACTTACATTTCCTAATTCGATCTTTAACACCCGAGCCCACAATTCCTAAGGCGATGTTGACCCATCATTAATTGAACCAACCGTCAACAAGATTAGAACTCTCTACGTGCAATTAAATATCACCCAAATAATATGAGGAATCAATATTAGGGTCACTATACATATGACCTTACTCTTTCGAGAAGCAAAGAGTCTGATCTATGTACACCTGTATGTAGGAGCTGTCACTTCGGATAGGCATCTCCTGCATACAATCCATGACAATGGAACCCTTAGCCTTGACTAGAGACCATGGATGTCACTTATGTCATCCTCCATATCATGTTCAAATTTTAATTAATTATTATGAATCATATTCACATAATTAATTCTTCTAAGGGAAATACAACTATATTCATAATATAGTGTTTATTTTTTAATTGGATCTAATTAATTTAATCATATTAATTCAATTATAAATCCAATTTAATTAACCGACAAAACAATTAGGGTTTGCTTGATGTTACTATATAGTATACACCCTCGCAAGTACGTATTATTTTATATTTTAAATATTAGAGTACAACTCGACTTACTCATATTATCCTTTCCTCAAAAATGGATCCATCCAGTACATTAGAGTTATGCTGAAAGAAACTACTTCCTTGACATGCAAGGCGCTAATTAATAAATCAAGTTAGTATGTCTGGACTAGACACTTTCACCATTCCGTTGAGAACAATACAAAATAATGCATATGTACTTGCGGTTCTACCGATAAACTTTGATGACCAACATTAAAATATATAATAATAGCTCAGAAATATTAGGCATCTTAAAATATTTTTGAGATCCTCAAGTTTCAAAGCATATTAAGCGACCATGTTTTGCATGTAAAAGTTATCCTACAACTATTGTAGGATAAACTAGGATTTTCATGAAACATACATTCAATGGCCAATGATGTTTAATCAATTATTTTAATAATTTTAGGTATCATAATTAAATAAGGTAAATTATTAATTTCTATTATTTCCATTGAATAACAAACACATCAACAAAGAGATTTGATGATCTAATCACCATCCGACCCATCTCTACTAAACATGAAATATCTAGGAAAAATAGAATCCGAATCGTGTGAAATAAATTCAAGCGGTTTGATGGTTTGTTATCTACTTAATTCAAGTGTTTATTTCATGTTTAATGATAGTAAAACAGTAAGCAAAAATTATTTTCTTACAGATCCACGAATACATGTAAAAACAAGTTTGTGGTGGGAACTCTTCGAATTATATTCATGCACTTTTGGTGCAAATATTAAGTTACTATTTTTGTGACATATTTAGACATTCTAAATACATTTTAATAACATAAAAGCATGACCAAACAATGTACGATCAGTAGGTTTTTGTTTTAGCAATAATACGATTCGAATCTTTCCTCCAATGCAAAAACAATGAGTAACTGTGCATCCGATTACACAACCTTGTTCACTTAGGGTTTTAGATCTCATACAAGACCTTGACAAAGGCTTGGATATCACTTGAAGGTTATGGGAAAAAAATCTTAAGTGTATCACTTAAGCATGAAGATCGCATCATATGCGATCAGGAGCAACTAGTCATACAAGTTGGTTGTGACAGCATGATTTAAAAATTTTAAAGCAATGAAACCCACATGATCCGAGAGCACTTCTCGGATAGTTTCATACAAATAAAAAATTATATATTGGAATACCTCTTGAAGCAGGTTGTGATTGAAGCCTCTAAGGGCTCGTTTGGATGCTAGGTTACCCCTGGGGTAACCCGACTTTCCCCCTTTTTCCTTGGTCATGCTTGGGTTGGATTTCCATCACAAATCAATGCAAAATCACATCACATTCCTTATTCCAACTCTCTACCAACCCATATAACCATCCAAACATCTACTATTCACATGAGGCTACCCCAACCCACCTCAACCCTTCAACCAAATGAGCCCTAATGGAAGAGACCACCTGCCTCAAGTCTGACCAGATAGAGGAGATGCTTGCAAGCGCATTGATAAGACGTGTCCTTCTAGCGATCCAAGATGTAGATCCAAGTGATAGATGTCCTGATTTTGTCAAAAGAAATCCAAGGTCTTCTCCACATACTAAAAGCACCAACGAAGATGAAGAGCCACGAGCGGTCGAAGTGGCAACACGATGACATAACGACGACGACAATCCTCTCTAGGTCAAAAGTGGACAACCACCTTAGAGAGAGGGGACATGTATGATGATGAGAGTGAGAGAAAGGGATCTTATGAATTCTATGATGTAAAAGAAGAGCTAGGCTTGTCTCTTCTTTTTTAGTATTTTGGGAGTCCATGGATTCCATAGACAACACAAATCCAATGGTTAAGATTGATTTGTGCCTCTTTCAATGGCCATGATTTTGTCATAAAAAACACAATAATATTTCATTTGATTTAATTAAATACATTGAATAATCATCAATATTAATTAATTCAATCAAATCATTAGGCATTAAAGGATTAGGAAAGGAGTCAAGCTCCTTCCTAATAAGGGGGTGGACGATCACCTTGAATTAGGACTAGGGTTACCGTCCACCCTCCCTTATGGACGGAATACCTCTTTTTTCAATAATGTGAGATCGTATATCTCACATTATACTTTAATTATTTACAACAAATTTATGGTAAATTACTTCATTAAAATAATTCTAATTTATTCTGTGATAATTTCAATATTGCCATTGGAAATTTGTGAATCATATTGAGACATCCAAAATAAAATGTAAATTGTATTTTCAATAATTGTTCAATGTGAATCCATTTCACATTAATATTTAATTTATAAATACCATTTACAAATTTCTCTCTCTAATATATTATAAATCACATTATAATATATGTGATTAATATGGCTAGTACTATCCACATTACTCATATCCATGATAGTTAAATCACATTTAATTATCTTGGATCATTATTCTCATGCATATAAATAATATGGATCATATTCACATTATTCATCATAATTAAAACACTTTCAATTATCCATTTCTCAATGCTCAGATATACAATTTGTTAGTGGAATTATTCTTGAATTCTTTCAAGAATATGCGCTTTCTCTGCTGATACTTGGAGATAAAAACTTGGCGATTGTACGTTCCATCTATAATGAATTGGATATTGAAATCATATCTCAAATCTAGATATCGGGGACCTCTCATAGATGCTTCATTAAATCTAAGCCTAATATTCTCATTGCATTTGAATCACATTCATATCAATGTCCAAAGTTTTAGATCTCTTTTAGACTGTCTCCTTAAGGGTTTTATTATTAAGCTTTCCATTCGGTCATTGGGAGTTGGTATCAATCATATACATTCCAAAAGCATATATCATACCTGCAAATTCTTATCCCGCTTCCAAAGAAAGACGACCATGCATGGAGTTAGATTGGTCCCAATACCTCACGAGTGAGTTCATGTCTTTCGGCTCACAAGTGAAGCTATATGATCCCTTTGAGAGATCATATAACTCATATGCCCTTGTATGCACACAAGCTCGTCAGTGTATAGAGCTTGATTTGGCCATCAACCTATTAGTCTGCTAAATGTACATACTCAAACATATAACAATATATATGTCTCCAATCAAAGGATGTATGCCTATATCATGATAGTATACGACATAGGTCTTTGTTATTTCAACATCGTTAAGTAAACTCTTTGACCTGATTTATCTGATACCTCCGAATCTCTATTCCTGTGTAGAGGACCTGCATCACGAGGTCGATTAGATAC
Organism: Ottelia alismoides; assembly: GCA_037367405.1. Taxonomy (NCBI): domain Eukaryota; kingdom Viridiplantae; phylum Streptophyta; class Magnoliopsida; order Alismatales; family Hydrocharitaceae; genus Ottelia; species Ottelia alismoides. The sequence continues at coordinate 882,789 of JAZKJV010004535.1, read as the reverse complement.
TAGCCTATGGAGAAGGATTGTCATCTCATTCACAAGCTGGAGATCATCTCTTAATAATCATTTGACGTTGCTTGGTAAGTCCTCAAGCTAATTTTTTAGATATTCATTCAAGCACCAACATCTATGATTTAACAATTGAATCAACATCTATTTGATCACTAAGATGGCCAAGGTACATAAACCTACTTGTACTAATTGACCTTATAGTGCACCCATTCCTATAATCTCAGTCAGGGAGTGAAATAAATAAATAATGTTTATTAATATATCAAAGATTGCAATAACATTTATTGTAGAAATGGTTTGCCTCGAGCACACATGGCTAACAAAGTCCACAATGCCCTCGAACATTGCCATGCTCGAGGATCAGAAGGACACCACTCTAGGAAACATGCGTCAGTAAAGTGCTATAATGAGGCCTCTAGTGTTCAACTCTATTCAAAGATGCAAAAGATTTTGTGAAACGTTTCACTAACTTTAAGAAAATGGGCGGAACTATCTGAATGCGAGACATAATGCCCTTGAAGTACATTCTTATATTAGACATATTTAATGCATGAGGCATTTATTTCATGGGCATGTTTCCTAACAGTTAAGGATTTGAGAATATCCTGCTCATTTTCGACCTTGTAAGTAGTTGGGTGAGGATATCCCAACCCGAGCTGTTGATAGTCGCATTGTCTGCCATTTTCTGAAAGAACATATGATTGCAAGGTTCAGGATTTAAAATATGTTAATACATAATGGGGCTAGCCATTTCGTTAATAAATAAGTGAAGAATCTCACTCAATAATACTTCATTAAATATAGATCAACTTCTTCATAGCACCCACACTCTAATGGCCTGGTAGAATGTTCAAATAGGGAGATACAAGATAATTCCGTAAAAGCTTTTACGACCCGACATGAAGAACTAGTTCCAGTTGCTCGACTCAGTTCTTTGGACCTATCCAACTACATATACGTCACCTTTGGGAATGTCTCCCTACTGCCCTTGTATATGGCTAGCCATGCCATTTGTCCGTGGAATTGATTCATAAATCTTTGTGGGTAATCAATATATGCAATATGGATTCCAAGAAAGCTGACAAGAATAAAAAGCTTGATCTGAACTGATTTCTTGAATTCCACGAATATGAATATGACAATAGCCTGATGTACGAGGACAAAGTCAAGAACTGGCGCAACAAGCATACCTACCGACATACTTTCAAAACAGGTCAGAAGGTTTAGTTGTTCGATGAAAGTTAAAATTATTCCCAGGGAAGTTAAAGAGCAAATGGACAGGGCCATTTATAGTGGAGCATGTGTATGGCAATGGAAGCTATGTTATATATGGATTGCCAGTTGATGCACAACCATTCATGATCAACAAATAAGTACTGAAGCCTTATCTCAAGCATGATACTTTCCAGTCTGTGTTTGATTCTATACAGGTGGTTTACCATGAAGAGCTAGAAGCCGCAACATGAGTGCAACCAAACAAGGCTATCAAAAACATTTTCGATGAATTGATATTTTCTTCTTTTCTTCTTTTCATTGTAGTCGTTGTAGTATAAACTTTCCTATACTTAGTACAAGTTATGTCTCCCTTTTTTCTTCGATCTATGAGGACGTAACTCAATCTAAGTATGGGGGATGGTATATATGTTGTATATATTTAGCCATAACTTGTAGTTTCGTAGTTTTAATAATATGGTTAATTAATAAAAATTTAAAATGCACATTAAATTATTTGTAAGTACGATTAATAAACTGATTAAAAATGTTTGAAAATTTTTGAAAAACTGTTGAAAAATTATTTGAAATATATTTTGAAACTGCTTGGAAAAAGTTTTGTAAATTATTTTCAAACCTTTGTAAAAATATTTTCTTTGTAAAAATTTCTTTCTTTTGTTTGAATAAAATCTCTTGAAAATCTATTTGCAAATGGTTTGGAAAATGTTTGCAAAAATACTTTGAAAATATATACATACTATTTGAAAATATTTGCAAAATGATTTTCAAACTTTGTAACTGTTTGCAAAAATTATTTGTCAAATTATTTTTCAAAATTTAGTTTTCAAAATGTTTGGAATATTTTTCAAAATTATTTTGAGAACCAGTACATAATTCAAGAAAATAAAAGTTCTTTACAAACTCTGTATATCAACATGTAAATAATAGCTATCCTTATCCCTATAAATACTTAGTGTAACTTCTTTCACTTATTTCTTGTAAATACAAAAGCAATCCCATGTAAATATTTGCACATAATTCTTTTACAAACTCTTTTATTTACCAAAAATCACTAAAAAATTGCAAAACTTTTCTAAAAATCTATAAGAAGTTCAAGATTAGAAATTTGCTTCACAAAAATATATTCTTGCAATATGCATAGCATTTGCATTTTTCAGATTGATATTGAGAATTGAACAAGTCTAAATAAAATTCTACGACTAGTGCTTGGTTGGACCTTTATCCACTTAACACGGGAATCTTATAGGAATCAAAATTGAGGTGCTTCAAGTCTACTATATTTAATTCTTTGAGATCACATGGCTAGGTTAAGTGTTGTCTTGATTGCCTATGTAGAATATTTTGGAACATATGCATGACTCTTGTCGAGACTGACCTAACATGCATACCTGCTCCTTACACTTTTCTCAAAAGTGGTAGAGGGTTCGATTTGCTGGCATGCGACACAAGCGAATGGAAACATATGAAATCACGATTCTTTGGACATTGTGTCCCAACCCTATCTAGTAGACATGAGGTCTAATGATAGGATGTTGTGGGTTGCAACAATGCTTCAAAAGAGGGATAGTCTACTAGATCAAGAGGAAAACGTCCATATGTAAATGCTATGTTGTAATAGTATTAAAGAATGCAAAATAAAAAAAATCTAAAAAATAGATGACAAAATTCAAAGAAAAATAAGTTCCGTCAAAGTGAGTATTTAATAAGCAAGCTTGAGCTTCAAAGTCAAAGATTCATGTAAGGCTACAACCAGATGACTTGGCAACACTGGTCAAGCATCCGAGGATAGGTATATAAATTGGCCACCATCTATTCTCTTCTCTACCTCCTCTTCTGGAGCCGGCTGTACTTGAAATTAGAAGGGGAAACCCCTCTTCTAGAGGAAAGAGTTATTAGATTGGGGAATTAAGTTCACCATGTTGTAGAATCCTGGCCTTTCTTGCTTCAGCCGAGAGGAGCTACATATTACTAACAATGAACAAGATAGGTCATAGTTATAAGAGACTGCGTATCACATCGACTTGTTCTGACCTAGCTTTTGAGGAGACTTGGTAGAGTTTTTTAGATCTCAGAGGTTGTTGTGATTCAAGTCTGGTCTTCAATAAGATTCTGACCAAACAAAAAATCCAAAGGTTCGACTGAGCTTAAACTTTGATTTTGTAAATACAAGTTTAAAAGTTAAAATCAATCCAAGTTCTTTCTTTTTCTTTTCTTTATTTTCTTTTCTGAACTTATTTGGCATAAGTGTTTGCTAGTAAAGGGGGGTGATGAATCCTCACTTCAACACCTTTATTTTTTCGTTTTGGTCTTAAATCCCTATCTAAATGCACGTATAGATTATTAATTTACCAAAATAAACACTATGTAAATTGTAGAAAAATTATATTAAAAAATATATATTTATTTATTTAATTCCAAATTAAAAAAATTAAGAAAAAAAGAAAAATAATGAAGTGTCAAAGATAATGAGTGACACTAGACCCTGAGACCCAATCATTATGATGACTTGATTGACAAGAAATAAAGTAGGGGGGAGATAAGGTAGAGAAAGTACATAGAAAATCACACACAAAATCCTAATTTAATTTACCTAATAATGGTATTTTAGGACCTATTTTATTTTATTATTTTTACACCTCAAATAAAAAAACTCTCAACATGAATATTGTAGATAAAACAACAAAAAAAATTAATTTCATGGAAAAATAACACATAGTATGCTAGGGACATACAAAATAAAAAGCCTCAAAGAAAATTTTACAGACCTTTATCTTCTCCATATTGTATTAAAATTTATCAACCTAACCGTTAATTATATATAAAATTTAGTAAGCTATTTAATGAAGGAAGTTTCATTCAATTTGGAATTAAGATGCAAAAGTTATGTTTTGGCCCCCCACTGTGTAATATACCAGTATATTATATTCAATATATTCATTCTTTACATTTTCAAAAGTACTTATATTTTTATAAAATTGTAAATATTATTTAAAACACATGCACATATTTAAAATAAAATAAACCATTAAAAATAAATTAAAATAATTCAATTATTCTAATACAAAGATAAAATGTACTATAATATACATATAAGAATAATATATAAATAATTAGGTATGCATATCGAATCATAAAATTACAAAAAAACCTAAATATGTAAATAAATAAATAAAAAAGATATAAAACTCTTGTATATATTAATAAAATACAATGTACAATTTAAAAATAAAATACCCCATATACATGTATATTTTCTTATAATTATACATGTAAAAAGTAACATATAATAATAACCTCGAAAAAGTTAAATAAACACACATATATATAATACATAAGATTATAAACATTTTTATAACCTAAAATTAATTAATTCATTTAATAATTTTAACTGAATTTATAAGTTATTTTAAACATCTTTTTTTGTGGTTTGTCCACATGGATCAACTAACGGGCATCGACCCTTGACCTCAGGTCAACTGTCCTGCCCAACCCTAACTGCCTTATTAGAGCCATAGGCAGGCAACTTTCTCCAAATTTCCATGCCATCTCCATGCATGCCTTCACCTTTGAGATTTTCTAATTCCGAACCTCACGCGATCGATACTCTCGTTGACCCATCCTTCTTTACCTTCCACCTCTCCCTTTCATAATCCAACCTTTAATTCTTCCCATCGCTGATACTTAGATCTTCACTCTCTTCGCCATTTTTGCGCTTGATCCTCCCTGGAGCAATCTTAGACCCTCAATATGTTGTTGAAGCATGTAGTCGGTGACAGTAACTTGCGGGTAGAATTTTGCAGCGAAGAGGAGTGCCGCTGGAGGAGATCTACTCCACCATCGGATCACCTTCGACCGGTTCCCTCTCCTTGTCGTCTGGCCAAGTTGAGGTTCATTTTTCTTCATTTCTAGGTAATTTTAGTATCTGGGTTTAATTTTATGCATTTGATTCATGATTTAATTAATAGTTAAGGTTTAATTCAAGATTCCCTTTTGACTTGGAGCGTGGGTTCCATGCCAAATTGCCATGTTCCTGATTGTGAATCGACTCCATTTATGCCCCATCTAAATCCTCATCACATTCTCCACCTTATGCACCCCTTCCCAACTAGATCTCACCAAGATTTGGCGAATTGAGGCTCCTCCTCCGCCACTCATATCCTTGTGTTATTCTACTTCCCTTTTTGATCGAGGTGATGTGCCCTGAGCCCCAAAACATTTTGGTGCATGTCTTTCGATCTAAGGATTCATGTAGAGCCCAAACAAACACTTGGAGCTTCTCCAAGTGACCTGGAGCTATCCAAAGTCCCAGATCCTCGTCGAACCCCATGGAGCCTCATCGAAGCCCATCTACACGTGTGGAGGAACAACAATAAACCCTAGCCACCATCAACACGCGGAGAGGAGGTTAGAGCTGCCATCATTTCTTAATCCAAGGACCTTTGACTCCTTGTTCTTAGGTGTTCTTCATGAGCACCTAGGAACCGTTGGATCCATATCAAAGCCACGAATTAATCTCATCAGTTGAGGACCGATGAAGTGTTGCATCACCTCAACTGGCTGATCATCCACGTGGCAATGAGTAGACGACTCTATCAAAGGCTCTTAAGGGGTATAATTGCACATCACCCCATCTATCTTTTTATATTTAGAAAATAAGCATGTAAATATTTTAGTATGTATAAAAGTAAGTGGAAAATTGCAGCAAAACCCTGAACCTATTGTCAATTGTAAGTTAGTTAGTGCCAGCTGAGCTCACGTATCCCCCCACACGAGCTGGGTATTTTATGCTTGTACCCTTGTGTCTTTGTTTTTTTAATTTAATATATATAAATAAATTTACAATACAAATGTTCTAGTGTTTTTGCACATATCCCCCTACCATTATCTTTAATTGCATAAATGCCCCTGCCAACTTGATTTATTTTTGTGTATGCTTCTATATTTTCTATAAATGCTTCATGTGCTCCAAAAATCAAGAAAAAATAGGGATAAATGCCTGATGACATCTTATTCACGCAACATATTTTATTTAGTATTTCATCCTATATTTATTAAACATCAAAAGAGCACGTTTATTTCCTATTTGCCTTAAAAAATACAAAAAAATAAAACCCTTCTAAAAAAATCAAAAAATACATACTATTTATTACCTATTTTATCAGTACAAACCAAAAATCACAAAAAATATCAAAAGAAAACCCTATAAATTAAATGCTTGCTAAATTAAAAAAATACAAAATATTTCTAAAACTCTAAATATTTTTCTGGCATATACTGCAAGATTTACTATTTACTATATATAAAATTAATTTTGATAAATTTTAGAGTTATTTTGTATTTTATATCTTAAAACAATTCAACCTATCTAAAAAGTCCATGATTTGGGATATTTTGGATTTTAAAAATATCTAAAAATTAGCAAAAATACCCAAAAAATCATAAAATAGAAGAAATATATAAAACACAAAATATTTTATTTTGGAATTGTTAACTATTTGTAGTTATATTTATAATTATAATACTATATTTTATTATATTCCAATATAATGTTAAATATAATTAATTTATTATTAATTATTAAAATTACTTATAAATATTTGTAAATCTTTTAAGAAAATTAAAAGAACGACTATTTCTTGTATTTTCAGAGTTTTACATATTTATTATATATTAAACACGTATTGCATATATTATACTTATTATTGCATATTAAATATATATACACTTATTATATGTTAAAAAAGAAATTAGAAATTAGAAAATAAAAAAATAAAATAAAAAAATTATAAAATATAAAAAATATATAAATAAAAATATAAACATTTAAAATTTTAGAAATCCACAAAGGAAATGGATAGTATATATATAAATATTATTATTTAACAATAAATCAGAAGTTCTACCTCGACTTGGTCCTTGTATTGGACACCCTACTCTACTTGTCCACTATAAAAATTTCATTAATGGGTTTATAATAATTTTTGATCCACTTCTCTACTTCGCATAGTTTGACTATTTTATTGACTATGGATTGGTAGTTGAATCTAGTCGGATCTCGAGCGAGGTCACTTCAATGACACTATGCCTTGCCTTATGAGCACACTCAACCTCCTCTGTGGTTTTGGCTGATTTTCAATACCTTAGATGTATGTAGATGAAGTGTTGGACATGCGAGCCCACGTCGAGCCATTATGTAATAAATGCTATTGCAAATATCATTCCCTGATCTGAAATGAAAAGTAACTAATTTGTGTAATAGTTCCCTCAATACAATTAGGGTTATGTACCATGACCATCTTAATAATCATACAATTGTTGATTCAATAGATGGATCATAGAGGCTGGTGCTTGGATGGATATCTAAGGAGTTAGATTGAGGACTCATCAAGCACCGACAAATGATTGTTATAAGATGATCTCCAGCCTGAGTTGGAGATGTCAATACTTTCTCATTTGGCTGATATATGATTGACCTCTTGATGCAAGTCCTCTGCATGGGAATAGAGATTCAGAGGTGTCAGATTAAGTTAGGACAAAGAGTTGACTTCACGAGGTCGAGATAACCAAAGTCCTACATTGTATGCTCTCACGATATAGGCACAATAACCAAAGGGATCATACATGTTCCCTTTATTACAACCAAATAACCAAAGTCCTACAATAACCAAAGTCCTACATTGTATGCTGTCAAGATATAGGCACAATAACCAAAGGGATCATACACAATAACCAGAGATTTAGAGGTGTCCTACATTGTATGCTGTCACCATAACCAAAGGGATCATACATGTTCACTTATGAACCGAAAGACATGAGCTCACTCATGAGATATTTAGATCAATAAATTCCATGCATGGTCATCTTTCTTATGAAGCTTGACAGAATTTATAGGTATGATATATGCTTTTGGAAAGCATATGATCAATATCAAATCCCAACGATCAAATGAGAACCTTAATAATAAAACCCTGAAGGTGATAGTCTAAAAGAGATCTATAACTTCAGATTTATTCGAAGGTCATCCAGTATGCAAGATGTATAGGTATTGGGAATACCTAAGGGTGATGTGATCATAAACGATTGTATAACCATGACGCTTCCATTCTGAGGGAGTGATGAAACAAGTTTGGATTTTAGCGACTCCTCTCATTAGAGAAGTAACTTGATCTTAGTCTAAGTGTTAGAAATTGATTTGAATGAGGCAATGAGAAGATTAGGTTTATGGACTTGATTTAATCAAGCATCTATGGGAGGCCAGTGAGATCTGGATTTAAGTATGATCTCAATATCTAAGTCAATATACGTGGAACAATACAATCGCCCTGTCCCTATCTCCAAGTACCTACAGAGAATACGCATTATTCTTGAAAAAGTTCATGAATAATTCAATTGTTGAAAGAATAGAGAAATATATAATTAAATGTGATTTAATTATCATGAATAATGTGAATTTGATTCACATTATATTGGAGAATGAGAACGGTTATACAATAAAATTAAATGTGATTTAATTATTGTGGATAATTGTAATATGGATAAGAGTATCCATATTATTTATAATATGCTATAAATATGATTTATAATATATTAGAGAAAGCTTGCTATGATTTGTATTTGTTGGTTAACTATTGATGTGAATTGGATTCACATTGGATAATTAATTGAAAATATAAATCACATTTTATTTTGGGTTGTCAATTTGATTCATAAATTTCCAATGGCAAGATTGCAATATTTAGAACATAATTATGAATTATTTTTGGTAAATAATTTGCAACAATTATTGTTGCAAAACATGGAGATAATTAAGGGATAATGGAGATTACATGTAATCTCCACTCCCCTTGATTATAGGGGTGACGACCACCAATTCCAACAAGGAAAAGGTGGCCGTCCACTCTATTTCTTAGAGAGGAAGTCTCCTTTCCATTATCTCCATGATTAATTGATTTAGTTTATGAAATTAAATTATATTGATTTATCAATATAGATTTAATCTAAATTAAATTAATTGTTCTTGTTTTTACAACAAAATCTTGGCCAATGAAAGAAACACAAATCAATCTCATCCATTGATTTTGTTAGTCCATGGATCTCCAAAATACTATATAAGAAGAGGCACCCCATGCTATTCAAAGGGACAACAAGTTGTGCAATGACCCTCTCCATTCTCTCTCATTCTCACGTTCCCTCTTCCTCCTCTCTCTTTGGGTGGCTGTCCACCCTAACCCTAGAAGGAAGAAGGCCCTCGTCGTCGCCTTGTCGTTGTGATGTCGCTTCGACGAATCTCGGTACTCCATCTTCTTTGGTGCATCTCACTTGCGGAGAAGACATACGATCTTGTGTGATGATATCAGGAGTTCCCATGCTTGGACAACTACTTGGATTGTGAGATCCTCGCGACTCATCCCCGTGCTCGCAAGCGTCTCCTCAGATGGTTAGACTTGAGACAGGAGGCTTCTTCCCTTAGAAGGTCAATCGCAACCACGCTACAACTGGTATTCCTATATCTACTATGTAGTTAGACGAAACTATTCATAAATGGTTTATGGATCGTGTGGTTTCATCCTTTAAAAATTTTCAATGTCGTTGCACCGATCAACTAGTATAACTAGTCGCTCTTGATCGTATATGATACGATCACCACACTTCCATGATGCTTAAGGATCCTTTCATATCCTTCAAGTGGTATCATAGAACTAGGTTAGAGGTTTTGGATATGATCCATGAACCTAGGATGACTTGGGCTTATTAGGGTTTGCGAATGTTTTTATCGCATTTGTTCACACAACACTATTTTGTGATTTTTTATGCTTTGTTTAAAATGTTTAAACAAGAATTTATCATTGAATTATGTTCCTAATTAAACAAGGAAAATGTGGAATTTGAGTTTTCCTAATTTGGATTCCGTTTGCTCTGGACGTGATCGTTTTAATGACCATAAGTCCACTACTTCGGGGATGGCAGTTAATTACGTAATTAAGTTTTTAATTAATGTTTTAAAATTCCTGGAAGTACGTGTTAATTGGTTTCTGTTTTAAATCAAATTATCAATCTTTGGAAATTGATTTTGCTTAATTTGGATATAAAATGAAAGAGATATGTTAATTTTAATTGGTAATTGTCACTGCTGAAAATTACATACTCAACCATGAACCTTGTGATTGTATTTTAAAAACCTTGTGAAATTAATGGTTAATTTCCTGGAATAATTATGGATAATATTTGAGAAATACTATAAAAATAATTGTTCCCTTAAATGACATTACCTCAATCAATGATTGATTAGATGTGATCTAGATCACAAATTGGTTACATGATCTACATGATCTACTTTCCAACAAACATGTTACTTGAATAGAATTTGGGATTTGTTTAGCAAAAATCATTATAATGCTAATCATAATGATTTTGATTATTATTATATAGTATAATTTTGATTGAAAAACCGATGATCATCTCAAGTACAAAGTGATCTATTTTGCATTATCCTTTCCCGAGGAGGATATGGTGTCTAATCGGGGAGTGTTGGGGTAGCATGTCACACCGTGTGTGGTCTGTCCCACTCCCATCAGTACTAGCCATGACAACGGGTAGGGTTGGTATAATGCTTAAGAAATCATGATGTATTTTTAATTATTAAAATTCGAAATAATACGTATTTGAGATAATACCATATTTCAAGTAACAATAAAGAATATTTGTTGGATATTAATTTGATCATTAATTTAATACGATTCGATTAATTGGAATCCAATTAAAATTTAAACACTCTATTTTTAATAGAGATGTTATTTCCCTTGGAAGAATTAATTTTGTGAATATGACTCATAATAATTAATTAGAATTTGAATGTGATATGGAGCATCACATAAGTGACATCCATGGTCTCCCGTCAAGGTGAAGAGTTCTGTCGTTAGGGATTGTACGTAGGAGATGCCTGTCTGAAGTGATAACTCTTGTATGCAAGCGCATCTGGATCGGGCTCTTTGCTTCTCAAAAGAGTAAGGACGTATACGTAGTGACCCCAATGTCGAGTCCTCATATTATTGGGGCGATATTGGATTGTGCAAACGAGTACTATTCCTGTTGATGGTTGGTTCAATTAATGACGGGTCAACATCACCTTTGGGGTGGTGGGCCCGGGTGTTAAAGATCGAATTGGGAGATGCAAGTTGGACTTGCAAGGAGGAATGTGTTCCTGCTTCTTTTTATTGGAGTTACAAGTTCTCATATTATTGGGATGTGACAAAGATAAGGAAGGAGATCCCAGATCTTGCTTGAGATATAATGGTAAGTATATCTCTTACATTGAAAGTGATTAAGGGATTTAACTTTCAGTGTTGACAAGGCAAGACAACTTTGACATAAAAACCCCTAAATCAAAGTAAAATATGTATATATATAATATACACACTTATGTAAATTCTTATGTCAGATAATCCTTCATTAAACCCACTCAATACTATACTCAATAATAACCAGTATAATATCATGAAATGGATTCATGATCAAGATATTGTACTTGCAGTTGGACACATAATTTATGTGGTTGCAATGTGCAAGCTTCCTCTGAGGAATGACAATTAAATATACAATAGGTCTACAACCCTAGGGTTTGTATGTCTCTATAGTCTTGATCTCTCATTGAATGTACTTTGGAAGTGACATGTCGATGATGATCGTAATTTCCAACTAATCCTTGAAAAATCTTAGAAGATTTCTGGCATACATATGTGCTCTTGACATTTAATCATGAATGACATGGTTCTCTGCATCATGCATAATGATGGCTCTATAAGAGATGATGTATTCAAAATGATTGAATACCTACCTGAACCAATGTTTTAAGAGTTAAAATGCATGTAAGTGTCATCATTCTACTGTCTATACTTAAGTCATTCATGAAGCTTCACAATATTCATATTGTATGAATTGAATGAAGCATGTATAAATGTTGAAGTGTATTATATTGAAATATTTTTAATTCAACATAAGAGATTCTTGTCTTGAACAATGATTGTTTTTAGATGAAGAGAGAGCAATGGAAGCATGGGTCTGACCCATTGACGAACTGCAAAATCGGCCCTTTAAGAGAGTGTTTTTAGCACTTGATAATGTCATCGCAGCCGGGCCGAGATGGACTCGTCAAAGACCATCTCATTTAGATATGCATATATCAAAATGAGATGGTCGTATATATTTTTTATTTTACTTGGCAAGAAACCAAGGTCGAACTCAGGGACACGTGTTTTTCTTGTATTAGTCAGATTTTTATCTATCTAATTAAGCATGGAATTAAAGTCAATATAGGTCAAATTACGAATGCAAAAGGATAAGGGGACACAACAATGCGTAAAAATGGAACATGCATTTTTTATATTTTGAACTATGCAGATATATGCAAGGAAATGCAAAGCAAATAATATGCCCGAAATGATCATTACTTAAGCCATAAATTATACGAGTTGAACAGAATCAGTTAATGAAGCAATTTTCATTCATATAGCAAGTATGCATGAGAAACAAGGAAATAAGGACACTTAGTTAACCAATAGAGCATTGCAGATCATAGTGTCAAATCTCAAATTTAAGCATGTCATAATAAAGATAACGAAAAGAGCTTCAAAATGAAATTGAAATCACCTCAATCGGACATACGAGGCTCAAGATATACAATAAAGAAGACAGGGGCAAAATTGAAAGAAAACATGAAATAAAATTGCAAACTGGTCCCTAGGAGGGACTAAAATGTAATAAAAATAAGGAGAGGGGCCTTCCCTGTAAATTAACCTCACGCTCAGGGGTATTTTTGTAAAAACTAAAACCCGCGAGGGTCAAAGTGCAAAATTCCCACTGGGCGCCTGGGCTGCACGTGATCTGGACCCGTTTGCTATTTGGAGAAGTCGGCGGGGCTTCTGCGTAAATTACCCAGATGGCACGTGCTATGCACGCGCCTTCCAGGCTCGGAGTGTGGCTCGGGTTCGGTAGAGGCTCGTTGCTGCTTCGGGCTGGCTCGGCGTACACGAGCCTCCAGGCTTGGTGGCAATGAGGTTCGGAGTGGTCTCGGGGACTGCCACGTGGTGTTAAGACCTGGATGTAATATGCGGAAGGTGCGAGGGCGCCGATGCAAAAAGCCCACACCCACGTGCGTGAAGCGCGTGAGCTCAGGCTCGGATGGGGGCGAGGTTCGGCGCTGCTTCGGGTGGCCGTAGCAGGTGGCTCGGGCCACATGGTGGCTCGAGGTTGACTCAGGCGAGGCTCGGTCCCACCGAGCCTACGCGCTCCGGGATGGGCGACGTGGCTCCTCCAGGGCCGTTGGATCTCCGCCGTGGGGCGAGATCCAACGGTAGCTGCTTCTCCTTCCACCTCGATGGCTGGCGGCACGATTGGAGCTCCGGCGAAAGGCCTGGAGCTCCGCCGCGCCTCTCTGTGCTCGGTGCAGCTCGGGGAAGGGAACTGAAGGTCTGGAGATGAAGATCAGAGCTTGAGGAAGACGAGAGGGTGCGTGAAGTCCGCTGTCGACGCCTGCTTGCCGGAGGCAGAGCTCTAGAACCATGCTCCGCCTGAGGTCCGGCCAATAGGGATTTATACCTGCAAGAGGAGTTAAATGGAAATCGGGGTGTGCGTGCGTGATGAGGTGAGCGGAGGGCTTAGGGGCGGAGAAGCGGAGCCCGTAGTGTGTCCTCCTCCGCCTCCGGCGGAGGAAGATGCCTGGGATGAAGGGGGTTGTGACAGAGGAAGGGGGTGATCGGAGTGGCTGTCGAAGGTGAAGGATGCATAGTGGATCTAAAGAGGTGATCGGTGGAGGGCGAGGAAGAGCGGCGAGGCCTAATTAATTAAGGAAAATTAAGACAAAATGCAGAGGAAGAGGAATAAGGCTTACCGGAGGTTGGGCGGAGCCGGAGCCTGGGCTGGGCATCGGAGAAGATGCCCTGGTCGTCGCACGTCGAGGTTGGCAAGTCCTCGGAACTCGAGCGGGGCTTTGAGCCACCGCAACGCCGCCATGGAGGTCGGCGGGTCTCACCAGAAGCGCTGGTCATCATCGCTCGATCCAGCCACCTCCCCCTGTCACCGGGAGGTGGCGGAGGGCTGGGCCAAGCCCCGTGGAAAAGTGGACAAAGGTGAAGTGGGGCAGAGGCGCGGTATTTAAAGGTGGTGATAGCGGAGCTGGAGAATGGAGGTCATGGGTTTCGAGGGAAGTGTGGAGCGACTGGAGGAGGGTTGTGGACGGAGGACGTGCACGCGAGGATAGTGGGAGGATGGGCTCGGCCGTGGGGTGGTTAGAGCATGGCGAGGATAACCACGGCTATGGCTAAAATTAGAGGGGTGGAGGAGGTCTGCGAGGCGCGGAGCTCGGGCGAAGGATGCGGGAAGGGCACTAAGATGCGGTGTGGATTTAGTCTGAGGCGAAGTGATCGAAGGGCTAAGGCGCTGCCAAGTGTCGTGGTCTGGCTGCAGCGCTGGCGGACGGTAGTGATGTGAAGACGGTGCTGATCGAAGGGCCGAGAGTTGAATACGGAACTAGTGGCTCAGATGGAAAGATCGCGGGCGTGATCGAAGGGCTAGCAGCACGACATGTGGCGCGATATGATTGAGGCGTGAATGGAGGGTGATGATGAGAGGCGGGAGATGATCGGACGGTAGGGAAAAGAAGCGAGTCGTGGAGAGCGTTTGGCCGTTGGATTAAGAAGGTGATCCGACGGCTGGGAGAGGAGGCGGAAGCGACAAGAGAGGCGGGCCACGTGGCTCACCCAGATTGGGCCACGTGGCCCAATCAGGAAAATTGAAATATGAAGGTCAAGATGGCCGAATTTGAGAAAACTCAAAACATGAAAGTTGTAGATCTCGATGAGATCTACAACATGCTGACCAAAACTGGAGATGAGATCAAAGGAAGGCTCGAAATATTTTTAAGGGTATTTTTAAGGCTAAAAATACCACGGCTTTTAGTTTTGCTAGTTTTTTGTGGTTTTTAATTTATCTGAGACTTTGTTAATTACGGGACATTATCAGGGGTTTATTGACAAAACCTTAAGCAAGGGGGTTAATTATGGAAAATAAAGATGATGAAATTGGGTTTCATCACCCCCTATACTTAAGCGATGCTCGTCCTTGAGCACTATGCTCGTCCTCGAGCACCAAAGAATGAATAAGTTGGATTAACCCCCTTGTGCATGTGAATACAGGATCCAATCCGATCAAGTTGACTCGACTTTAGAGATCCAAAATTCGAGAGTTCAACCCAGCCTTAATCAAGAGGCATCCAATTCCTCTACTTCTCCAAACTCTCTCTGACGTACATATAATCTAAAGGATATGACATTTTAGTGTTGACTGCGATTCTGAGAGTAGAGTCAAATCTTCACCCAAAGTCCTGGTCCGAGAAAATCTACTAAGGACCCAATCCTCAACACTAGGGAATAAATCCAATCTTGCATTCAGTCTACCGTCTCTTTAGTTGTCAGACTTAGAAAATGTAGATGGTAGGCCAGTCATGGAGGGCATGGGATTGTGTCATTTCTTCTCTCCCTCTCATTGGAACAAGGATTCTCTCTAATGCCTTTTACGCAATGCATTTTTTTGGTGTTGATCAGTGCGTCCGTCAAGAGAAGTTGGAGCTGTCTGCACTTGTTTTCCTGGGAGTACACCGGGGTGTGTCTTTTTTGAGTACCTATCGTACCTTCGACACCCAGACTTGTAGCATTTACGATGCAGAGCCCTTTTTTGGTGCAATCCCGACTCCTGGTCCTAATAGCGGTGGTCCAAGTGGACACTTGAAAAAGTTTGGGAGCGCTCGCCTTTGGTGGAAGCTCTTTGATATTTGACTTTGTGGAATGAGAGCTTTTCTTTGAAATTTCATTGCTTTGTAGTATTTTGGCTAGCTCCACTGCTTTTACCAAGAGTTGGCGCACACTGATCAACAATTTTTATTTATTTCACACCCAGGCACTTAGGTCAATATCAAGAGATTAGTATAAGAATCAAGTTCTCATACTGGCTAAATTGCTGACACTCAGGTTTCCTGAAGCCTTCAAAGATTTTATCCCATCCTCGAGCATCATTAGATCAAATCCAGACTCGAATCCCTCATCCCAATTCCTCAGGTGAAAAGTCAACTCATCTCAATCAAAAACCGCAGTCGTGCATGTGATGTGCTGATCATATTCTTTAAGTCTGAGACTAAGCATGGAATATAGCATGAAAATCTAGAGACCTAGGGGAATGTGGATGATTAAGTCTAAGACCCTGATGGCTAAGGCTGGTTAACCGCAAATCTCAAAGACCTCATAAATCAAGCTTCCTTGAACATTTCAGATCCTGGGTGAAAGTGTAAGTGTAGATGTTTAATCCAACTCCTTCATTCAAAAACATTTTTTTTGAATTTTTCTCATTTTTATGGGTTTTAATTTAGAGTTAAAACAAATGTTAGACTCAACTTTCCTTGATAAAAGACTTTCAAAACCATGTCACACAAATAAAAGATTTTCAAAACATTTTCAAAAATATTTTTCAAAACAAGAGAAACTCATTTTTTCAAATCGTTTTCGAAAATATTTTTATCAAAATAGTGTAACATAGTATAGAAAAAGTCGTGAAATCATTTGAGTTCTCTTAGTCCAAAGAATTTTACTTTAGCCAAAAAGTTTTAAAATTTTCAAAATTTTCAGATTATAGCTAAAGTAAGTAAATTGTATATATGGTATACCCCCCTATCCTTAAACTTTGCTATGTCCTCATAGCACTAGATGATACAAGTCCATAGTTCCATTTAAGTGTAGAGAAATATACGGGAGCTAAGAGGGGCTCCCCCTATACTTAGGTTAGAAATAACCTAAGTATAAAGGCAAGGAAAGATGAGTAGAGAAATCACAGAGACTCGGGTCCCCCTATACTTAGGCTGAGATTAGCCTAAAAGTATGAAGATGGAAATTGATGTTGGGAGGGTCCCAAGGGGAACGAAGAAGAAGGATGGATTTACAAGTGAGCGGTTTTGAATCTGCGGAGATGAATGGAGTAACTAAGGTTCTGGGGTGTGTGTCGCAACAAACAAGGCTCAATCAAGCAAGCGAGACCCTTAAATTCACCAACTCACACATGAAACCAACCGAAATTGGTTGATTATCTGGTCGGTTTTATTGGTGATAAAACATTAGGTAATTACGCAGAGAAAAATGTGAAGTGAAAACCAATGCGTAACCGAGGGTGTTGCTCTCCCAAAACCGATTTTTACTCCATTTTTGGTTGACTTGCAATTAACAGTCCCAATTTTATTTTAGGTTATCACTGAATTATGGTTAGCCCAAAAATCAAGAAATCATCGGCTACCGCTCATTTCCTTTTTCCATTAACCTAGGTGATCAAGCTAGGAGAAAGAAAGCCGAGAAAAACATGTATTCGATAAAAACTGCGATCTAAGCTAAGCGATAAAACATACATTGATTTGGTGATAAACCTGTGAAAAACTTGGGCCGTTTTGAAAACCGAAATCAATATGTATGCAAGTCGATAAAAGCCGCACCTAATCATGCATCTATTAGCGGGAATGATATCCATTAAATTTGGCTAAGTGAGGCGAGATTATGTGCGTCTATATTTAAGGTGTGTCCTACCTACGAGCAAGCACGTAAAAGAAGAAGAATGAAAACCGCTCAAAGAGCCGCGTGCTTGGTCCTAGGTCGACACTCAAGTGGGGACGATCCCCACACAGCCACGATCGTTCGATTACAACCGCGAGTCTTCGATCGAAGACCACTGTAAACGACGAATTATTACATGGAAATAAAAATGCAAGACATTTTTTCTTTCTTCTCAACGTACTCCAAGCGTGCTTCTGTGGCTCCTCACAGCGGGAAGCATCCTGGTCCTCGCTACCATCAAGGGCCCTTCCACAAAAGCAATAGTTAGAGATCGATAGAGGAAAATTTTACAATGCAAAATGAATTGACAAATTGACCTATAAAATGAACACTAAATTAAATAAACAAAAATCCAAAAAATACAAGAAATGAGCCGTGTCCCCGGCAACGGAGCCATTTGACGAACCGCAAAATTGGCCCTTTAAGAAAGTGTTTTTAGCACTTGATTCAAAGACCATCTCATTTTGATATGCATATATCAAAATGAGATGGCCGTATATATATTTTTTATTTTACTTGGCAAGAAACCAAGGTCGAACTCAGGGACACGCGCTTTTCTTGTATTAGTCAGATTTTTATCTATCTAATTAAGCGTGGATCTAAAGTCAATATAGGTCAAATTACGAATGCTAAAGGACAAGGAGACACAACAATGCGTAAAAATGGAACATGCATTTTTTTATATTTTGAACTATGAAGATATATGCAAGGAAATGTAAAGCAAATAATATGCCCGAAATGATCATTACTTAAGCCATAAATTATACGAGTTGAACATAATCAGTTAATGAAGCAATTTTCATTCATATAGCAAGTATGCATGAGAAACAAGGAAATCAGGACACTTAGTTAACCAAATAGAGCATTACAGATCATAGTGTCAAATCTCAAATTAAAGCATGCCATAAAGATGACGAAAAGAGCTTCAAGATGAAACTGAAATCACCTCAATCGGACATACGAGGCTCAAGATATACAATAAAGAAGACAGGGGAAAAACTGAAAGAAAACATGAAATAAAATTGCAAACTGGTCCCTGGGAGGGACTAAAATGTAATAAAAATAAGGAGAGGGGCCTTCCCTGTAAATTAACCTCACGCTCAGGGGTATTTTTGCAAATACTAAAACCCGCGAGGGTCAAAGTGCAAAATTCCCACTGGGCGCCTGGGCTGCACGTGATCTAGACCCGTTTGCTATTTGGAGAAGTCGGCGAGGCTTCTGCGTAAATTACCCAGATGGCACGTGCTATGCACGCGCCTTCCAGGCTCGGAGTGTGGCTCGGGTTCGGCAAAGGCTCGTTGCTGCTTCGGGCTGGCTTGATGTACACGAGCCTCCAGGCTTGGTGGCAATGAGGTTCGGAGTGGTCTCGGGGACTGCCACGTGGTGTCAGGACCTGGATGTAATATGTGGAAGGTGCGAGGGCACCGATGCAAAAAGCCCACACCCACGTGCGTGAAGCACGTGAGCTCAGGCTCGGATGGGGGCGAGGTTCGGCGTTGCTTCGGGTGGCCATAGCAGGTGGCTCGAGCCATGTGGTGGCTCGAGGTTGACTCGAGCGAGGCTCGGTCCCACCGAGCCTCCGCGCTCCGGGACGGGCGACGTGGCTCCTCCAGGGTCGTTGGATCTCCGCCGTGGGGCGAGATCCAACAGTAGCTGCTTCTCCTTCCACCTCGATGGCTGGCGGCGCGATTGGAGCTCCGGCGAAAGACCTGGAGCTCCGACGCGCCTCTCTGTGCTCGGTGCAGCTCGGGGAAGGAAACTGAAGGTCTGGCGATGAAGATCAGAGCTTGAGGAAGACAAGAGGGTGTGTGAAGTCCGCTGTCGACACCTGCTTGCCGGAGGCAGAGCTCTAGAATCAAGCTCCACCCGAGGTCCGGCCAATAGGGATTTAGACCTGCAAGAGGAGTTAAATGGAAATCGGGGTGTGCGTGCGTGATGAGGTGAGCGGAGGGCTTAGGGGCGGAGAAGCGGAGCCCGTAGTGTGTCCTCCTCCGCCTCCGGCGGAGGAAGATGCCTGGGATGAAGGGGGTTATGACAGAGGAAGGGGGTGATCGGAGTGGCTGTCGAAGGTGAAGGATGCACGGTGGATCTAAAGAGGTGATCGGTGGAGGGCGAGGAAGAGCGTCGAGGCCTAATTAATTAAGGAAAATTAAGACGAAATGCAGAGGAAGAGGAATAAGGCTTTCTGGAGGTTGGGCGGAGCGGGAGCCTGGGCTGGGCATCGGAGAAGATGCCCTGGTCGTCGCACGTCGAGGTCGGCAAGTCCTCGGAGCTCGAGCGGGGCTTTGAGCCACCGCAACGCTGCCATGGAGGTCGGCGGGTCGCAGCAGAAGTGCTGGTCGTCATCGCTCGATCCAGCCACCTCCCCCTGTCACCGGGAGGTGGCGGAGGGCTGGGCCAAGCCCCATGGAAAAGTGGACAAAGGTGAAGTGGGGCGGAGGCGCGGTATTTAAAGGTGGTGATAGCGGAGCTGGAGAATGGAGGTCATGGGTTTCGAGGGAAGTGTGGAGCGACTGGAGGAGGGTTGTGGATGGAGGACGTGCACGCGAGGATCGTGGGAGGATGGGCTCGGCCGTGGGGTGGTTAGAGCATGGCAAGGATAACCAGGGCTATGGCTAAAATTAGAGGGGTGGAGGAGGTCTGCGAGGCGCGGAGCTCGGGCGAAGGATGCGGGAGGAGGAAGACGAAGCCTTGGCCGTTGGATCTTGCGATCCAACGGCTGAGAGAAGGGCGCTAAGATGCGGTGTGGATTTAGTCTGAGGCGAAGTGATCGAAGGGCTAAGGCGCTGCCACGTGTCGTGGTCTGGCTGCAGCGCTGGCGGACGGTAGTGATGTGAAGACGGTGCTGATCGAAGGGCCGAGAGTTGAATACGGAACTAGTGGCTCAGATGGAAAGATCACGGGTGTGATCGAAGGGCTCGCAGCGCGACATGTGGCGCGATATGGTTGAGGCGTAGATGGAGGGTGATGATGAGAGTCGGGAGATGATCGGACGGCAGGGAAAAGAAGCGAGTCGTAGAGAGCGTTTGGCCGTTGGATTAAGAAGGTGATCCGACGGCTGGGAGAGGAGGCGGAAGCAACAAGAGAGGCGGGCCACGTGGCTCACCTAGATTGGGCCACGTGGCCCAATCAGATTATTCAGAGGGTAAAATTGAAATATGAAGGTCAAGATGTCCGAATTTGAGAAAACTCAAAACATGAAAGTTGTAGATCTCGATGAGATCTACAAGTTTCATGTTGATCAAACTGGAGATGAGATCAAATGAAGGCTCGAAATATTTTTAAGGGTATTTTTAAGGCTAAAAATACCACGGCTTTTAGTTTTGCCATTTTTTGTGGTTTTTAATTTATCCGAGTCTCTGTTAATTACGGGACATTATCAGGGGTTTATTGACAAAACTTTAAGCAAGGGGATTAATTATGGAAAATAAAGATGATGAAATTGGGTTTCATCACCCATGTAAGAAGGAAAGTCAAAGAGTTGATTGTACTTCTGTGACTTCCATATGACATCCAAAGGGTTGGATGAATGCCAATACTGCAATAAGCTAATGTGTTGATAGTATGACTATCAACTATATCTGGAATCCTTAGAGAGGGACTCAGATAGTGCACCATAATAATCTATATCTACATTTGATCATTGAAATTGACCTTCTTATTTGAATAAGATAAAGTCTAATAATTGTATCTCAATCTTCTAACAACACTTGCAATGGGTTGCATATGTTTTAAGACTGGAAAATTTGATCTTAAGATTTATAGTCATCCACAAGGATATTGATGCAATTGTTGCAACAATCTCCATTGGATTGATAGACTTCTCAATTTTAGTGGGAGAGCCTTAGTCTTAGAGAATGTCTCTATGACCTGGATATTAGAATACATTCATTATTTGTTTCTAAATGTTGGAAATAAACATGAATTTTGAGATAGAACTATCATAAAGAGTTATGATGGATATATTTCAGATAGTAATCTAACATCTAGTGGACTCCACAAAATTATAAAATTAATGAATGGTTCATTAAGATTTCTAAAACTGAAAACTAAACCTCTAAAAGATCATTTGACAATGATCTGGCATCAAGTTTTGGACATATGTTTGTTGATGAGATCAATAGACAAGTAAGAGATGAAACTTTAGAATGTCTAAAAAAATTTCAAATCTTACATACTTGTGAATGTTGTATTCAAAGTAAAATGTCCAATACACCCTTCTTTGGAAATGGTGTAAGATGTCAAGGTATTCAAGATCTCATACATATTGATGTTATATCATACTGAACATTATGGATATGTGATATCTATTGATTATTATGTATGATATGGGATTTCTTCTCTTTACCTAAGAAACCTTTGAAATGTTCAAAGATTTCATAATTTTGGTTTGGAACCAAAGTCTGAAGGAAGATGAAAATGAATTTG
The DNA here is from genome assembly GCA_037367405.1 of Ottelia alismoides. Taxonomy (NCBI): domain Eukaryota; kingdom Viridiplantae; phylum Streptophyta; class Magnoliopsida; order Alismatales; family Hydrocharitaceae; genus Ottelia; species Ottelia alismoides. The sequence continues at coordinate 860,482 of JAZKJV010004535.1, read as the reverse complement.
ATCTAATCTAGGTAGTAGGTACCTATTAGATGAATTCATGGTATACCTTATGTAGAAAGGAATATCATTCCTATCTCACTCCTCCTGATAAACCTAAACTCAATAGAGTTGTAGGGAGATACAATTGGATCGTGCGTGACATGATTTGATCAATAATGATTTTTTTAGCATATTTACCTCTTAGTTTCCAGGTATATATGTGTAGTAGAAACTACAATATATATCATTAATAAGGTTCCATGCACATAAGCTGGAATCTAGCACCAAAGAGTGCTACTTCATTAGGAAAATAAAGGATGGTATTGGATACTTACTTTATGACCTTGAGATTCTTATAATATCTGATCTCTGAGAATGTGATTCTTAGAGGTTGAGACTCTTGAGAATCAAGATGAAAATGAAGTAAAGGAACTCATTTAATCTTGAGATGATAACGAGGCTCCTGAAATCAGAAACTAAAAGGACAATTAAAGATGAAACATTAATACCTCTTCAAATGAGTTTGAGGATGTATTCCATGTGTCAGTTAAGTCTGACAATGATCGGACTTTACGTGATGAAGCTTCTGACGATCATGACATGGAAAGATGGATGTTAGCAATAAAGTCTAAAGTAGACTTCATATACAAGTGTTTTATATGGACCCTTAAGGATCCACCTATAAGGGTAAGACCCGTTAAGGTGTAAATGGATCTTCAAGAGAAAGAGGAAAACTGATGAGATGGTAGAGACCTTCAAAGCACGGCTCGCAGACATGAGCTACACACTGAAAGAGAAAACATTGCTTGCGATGAGACTTGCTCTTCAGTAACCATGCTTATATCCATTAGAATATTGCTAACTATAGCTACATAACTTGACTATGACATCTTCATGATGTAAGTCAAGATTGCATTCCTCTATGAATACCTCTCTGAGGATGTTCACATGAAGTAACCCCAGGGCTTCATGGATGAGGAAAGCAAGGTGTGCAAGCTAAATAACCCATCTATGTACTCAAATAATCTTCTTGTTGTTGGAACATAAGATTTGATGAAATTATAAATGTTATGATTTTAGATAGAATCTTGATGAACCGTATGATGCTTAGTGGGAGTGCCTTTGTGTTCATCATGCTAAATATAGATGATATCTTAATAATTTGGAATGATATAAGGATAATAATAAGTGTTTTATAATCTGGTTATTCAATAACTTGAGATATGATCTCAAGTATACCTCTTAAGATCTTAGTTCTGAAAGTGTTCAGAAGCAAAAAGAAGAGTGTATTGGGACTGTCACATTTGTAGTACACCTTGGACATGTTCCATTTTCTGGAAAATTCCAAGAAATGCTTTCTTACATTGAGATATGGTACTGACCTATCTAAAGAGATAGTAGCTCAAAGAGTTGAGGAAGTGAATGCTGGAATTGCTTGCCCGTGTGCATCAATTGCGAGAAGCCGAGTGTATGCTAGATGTGTACGAATACCAGATGTCTACCATGCAGTGGGAGTAGTAAACTGTTACTAATCCACCTACGGAGATAAAACACTTGGTTGCAGTAATGACAATATTTTCAAAGATGATGAAACTTAGAGATAGTGATCTCAGAGTCCTATCTTCAAAAATTTTAAGACTTTATAGATAGTGGGCTATAAGGTTCTTAATTGCAGATACCTTAGGAGATAGAGATCTCCAAGAATAAAAGGTATTCTGATAAGGATTATGGGAATACTAGTTATAATATATATGATCAATAGTGTCAAGAACACTATAACTGCTTTAACAAGATTGAGTATTGGTTGTATAAGATGCATCGTTCGCATTGGATGCGAGCACTGTTACTAAGAGATATGCAAGTGCCGTAAAAAGACTTGGCATAGTCTTTTGGGAATAGAGTGACTGATCAACTTACCTAGATATTTTTCTAAATAGCCTATGATTTCCACATGAATGCGGGGTTAAAGATTAGCCCATTAATGTCTCTTTGGGGTAGTGGGAGATTGTTGGACATGCGAGCTCACGACAATCCATTATGCAATAAATGTTATTTCAAATATCATTCCTGATCTGAAATGAAGAATAACTAATTTTCATAATAGGTCCCTCAGTACAATTAGGGTTATGTACCATGGTCATCTTAATAATCATACAGTTATTGATTCAATAGTTGGATCATAGAGGCTGGTGCTTGGATGAATATCGAAGGAGTTAGATTGGGGACTCATAAAGCACCAACAAATGATTGTTAAGAGATGATCTCCATCATGAGTAGGAGATGGCAATCCTTTCTCATTTGGCTAATATTTGACTGACCTCTTGATGCAGGTCCTCCTCATGGGAATAAAGATTCGGAGGTGTCAGATTAGTTGGGTCAAAGAGTTGAATTAATAAGATCGAGATAACCAAAGTCCTACATTATATGCTGCCGCGATATAGGCACGCATCCTCTGATCGGAGACAGATGTGTTACTATATGTTTGAGTATGTACATTCAGTAGATCAATAGGTTGATGACCTAACCAAGGTCTATATATCGACGAGCTGGTGTGCATATAAGGGCATATGAGTATAATATGATCTCTCAAAGGGATCATACATGTTCACTTCTGAACCGGAAGACATGAGCTCACTCATGAGATATTTGGATCAATAAATTCCATGCATGGTCGTCTCGCTTATGAAGCTTGACAGAATTTATAGGTATGGTATATGTTTTTGGAAAGCATATGATCAATACCAAATCCCAATGATCAAGAACCTTAATGATAAAACCCTGAAGGTGGCAGTCTAAAAGACATCTATAACTTCGGGTTTATTCGAAGGTTTTTCAGTATGCATGATGTATAGGTATTGGGAATACCTAAGGGTAATGTGATCATAAACGGTTGTATAACCATGACGCTTTCATTATGAGTGATGAATCAGTAATGGATTTTAGTGAATCCTCTCAGTAAAGAAGTAACTTGATCTTAGTCCAAGTGTTGGACATTGATCTGAATGACATTCAGATGCAATGAGAAGATTAGGTTTATGGACTTGATTTAATTAAACATCTGTGGGAGGTCCGTGAGATCTGGATTTGAGATATGATCTCGATATCCAAGTCACTATATGTGGAACAATACAATCGCCATGTCCTTATCTACAAATACTTACGGAGAATACTCATTATTCTTGAAAGAGTTCATGAATAATTCCATTGTTGAAAGCATAGAGAAATAGATAATTAAATGTGATTTAATTATCATGAATAATGTGGATTTGATCCACATTATATTGGAGAATGAGATTGGTTATCCAATATAATTAAATGTGATTTAATTATTACGGATAAGTGTAATATGGATAAGAGTATCCATATTATTTATAATATGTTATAATTATGATTTATAAGATATTAGAGAGAGTTTGCTATGATTTATATTTTTTGGTTAATTATTTATGTGAATTGGTTTCACATTGGATAATTAATTGAAAATATAAATCACCTTTTATTTTGGGTTGTCAATTTGATTCATAGATTTTCAATGGCAAGATTGCAATATTCAAAAAATAATTATGAATTATTTTTGGTGAATAATTTTCAACAATTATTGTTGCAAAACATGGAGATAATTAAGGGATAATGGAGATTACATGTAATCTCCACTCCCCTTGATTATAGGGGTGACGGCCACCAATTCCAACAAGGAAAAGGTGGACGTCCACTCTATTTCTTAGAGAGGAGTCTACTTTCCATTATCTCCATGATTAGTTAATTTAGTTTATGAAATTAAATTATATTGATTTATCAATACAGATTTAATCTAAATTGAATTAATTGTTGTTGTTTTTATAACAAAATATTGGTCATTGAAAGAAACACAAATCAATCTCATCCATTGATTTTGTGTAGTCCATGGGTCCTCAAAATACTATATAAGAAGAGGCACCCCATGCTCTTCAGAGGGCAATAAGTTTGGCAACAACTCTCTCCTCTCTCTCATTCTCACGTGCCCTCTTCCTTCTCTCTCTTTGGGTGGCCGTCCACCCTAACCCTAGAAAGAAGAAGGCCCTCGTCATCGCCTTGTTGTTGTGTTGTCGCTTTGACGACTCTCGGTACTCCATCTTCTTTGGTGCATCTCGCTCACGGAGAAGACATGCGATCTCATGTGACGAGATCAGAAGTTCCCTTCCTTGGACAACTACTTGGATTGCGAGATCCCCACAACTCATCCCCGTGCTCGCAAGCATATCCTCGGAAGGCCAGACTTGAGACAGGAGGCATCTTCTCTTAGAAGCTCGATTGCAGCCATGCTACAACAAGTATTCCTGTATCTACTATGTGGTTAGACGAAACGATTCATAAATCGTTTATGGATCATGTGGTTTCATCGTTTAAAAATTTTAAATTCCACTGCACCGAGCAACTAGTATGACTAGTTGCTCGTGATCGTATATGATACGATCACCACGCTTTTGTGATGCGCTTAAGGATTCTTCTGTTTCCTTCATGAAGGATATGCGAAATTCCTTAAGCGCATCACAAAATCTTGGAGATTGCATCATATGCGATGAGGAGCGACTAGTCGCACTAGTTGCTTGGGGCAACGAAATTTAGAAATTTAAAACGATGAAATCACATGATCCAAGAATACTTCTCGAATCATTTCATCTGAAACACCATTAAGTATTAAGGTTACCTCTTGAAGCATGGTTGCGATCGAGTCACTAAAGGAAGATACCTCCTGTCTCAAGTCCGATCCGACAGAGGAGGCGCTTGCGACCGCATTGGTGATACGTGTGCCCCTTTCAATCCATGTTGACAACCCAAGCGGTGAATATATTAATCTCGTCGCACGAGATCTGACATCTTCTTCAAGAGCATGATGCACTGACGAGTCCGAAAATGCACTTGTTAAAAAGATGTTTTTATTTGTGATCGTGTGTAAATGATTTGTCATGCATTGTACGCGACAATCAGAATCGGTCAAGAAAATAACCACGCAAAATATTCGTCAATTTTAATCGATGTGGTTTTATGTTTATTTTACGTAGGCAAGTCCCAAGGTCAATCACAAGGAGGCAAAAGAATAACCTAGAATTATGTCTATCAATATTCGTACGCGATTTTCGAAGCGGTTTTTTTTGTAATTTTTAATGCAATAAAGGATGCAAAATGCAATTTAGGCATATTTTAGGGACTAAAATGTAAAAGTCGATCAAACGATGTCCGAAAATACGAAACTTGTCCACGATGCAAAATAAGATTCAATGAATGCACTGTAATTTTTTTTAGAATTTTTGGATGCAATATGAATTTTTTTATGAATTTTTAAATGCAAATAGAATGAATTTCAATATTTAATTATAATAAATATTAAACCTAATTATTTTTAAGGAATAAAATTATCTGACATCTATCACTAGGTAATGGATCTTAGAAAAATCCTAAACCTCGAAATGTGAAATTTAATATCTATTAAAAATTAAACACTGAAATATGCAAAATGATTTTTACAGGGCAAAATATGTATGCAAATTCAAATCTTTTCAGGAACAATGTTAAGCACAATTGACTCTACAATATGTGATTTTTCAGGAATTTTAAGAGCAATGGTTAAACAAAGGCAAATTTAAGAGCACAAGATGGGCAAAATATGCAATTTTCCACAAAAAATAATTAATTATTAATTAACCATCAATCACATAAATGTATAAAATATGTCAAAATGTTGAGAATTAATTAATAAACATCATGCTATTTTTGGATAGATAAATAATGCAATATAAAGGTCCAAAATTGAGGGGGACTACAGGGGTGTTTATGCAAAAAACATAAATAGAGTAAAATGCAGAGAATTGGGGGCCTTAGAGTAATTACGAAGAATATGGAGGGTGTCACTGTAAAATTACCAGAGGGGCACATGTGCAGCATGTGCCCTCTGGTCAGCGGGGCTAGAGTGCAATAAGAAGAAGGACCGGGGGGCTCTTGCAATTTGCCCGCTCGGCTCACGTGCAGACCACGTACAGGTGTAGGCACGGGAAAAGGCTTGGCGCGAGCCTCTACGTGTCTCTCAGTCGTGCCTCGGGTTGGCCCGAGGTCGGTGGCATGGAGACTAGCTCGGAGGAAGGCTCGGTCACGAATGAGAGCCGTTGATGGAGATGTTTCTAGGTTGATGCTCGCGGATGCTTCAATGGCTTGGATCTCGTTTGCAGGTTGATCAAACGGCCACGGGTGGCCGACACACGGTCGGCAGACGTTGGTGGAGAGGCGGAGTCCGATGAGGTTTGGAGGTGGAGAAGAAGAAGCTTGCGTTGATCGTGGTGTCGGCGGGGAGGCTCGTTTGGTCGGTGACGAAAGTGATGACCGTGCTGGAGGTGAAGGCGATGATGGAGATCGGAGGAGGGCTTGCAGCGGAGATAGATGGCTCGACAGAGAAGACGAAGGTGGGGGCGTTGCTAGGCGGAGTTGATGACGATGATCGAGAGAAAGAGGAAGATCGCAGATGGAGATGGAGATGAGGTGAAGAGGGTGAGCAGGGAGATACCTGAGGTGGTGTTGGCTCAACGGTGAACACATCGGTGCGGAGCAGCTACTCGAGGCGGAGCTACGACGAGGTGGAGGGCACCTCGGATCACACCAGCTGGAGGGTAGGTCGGTTGTCACGCCCGAGGGAAGGCTCCTGCTGATGAATCGGTGGATGAGGGTTACAGGCAGAGGCGATGTACTTAAATAGGAGAGGGGATGCGTCGCCAGCTATGGAAGGAGATTGGAGAGAGGGGGCGACTTGATCCGATTGCGCGAGAAGGTCGGGGGATCCTGGACGGAGATTCGACGAGGTAGGATCGGTGATGGACGAGTTATGCGGAGGAGCGGCATGAGATTCGCGGCAGCGGGGAACGACGTAGCTCCCAATTGGGAAAGGCGCTGGGGAAGAAGATGACCCATGGGTCGTCCCATCGGGCAAAGTTCGGATGGCCAAGATGGGGCCACGTGGTGGGCAAGGGAATAAAGGGCGCGCGCATGCTTGGCGCGTGCCTGGGGTGGCACGTGCCACGCACGTGCGTGGTTTAATTATTTTATTATTATTATTTTATATAAAAACGAATAAATAAAACAACCAAAAATGTCTGACATGTGGCGACACCAGGTGCTGCCACGTGTTAGCACAAGAAAATTCTGAAATAAAATATTTTGTAAAATCCAAAACAAATAGCAAATGACCTCGAATCAAAAAAGGTTTCTACACAAAAATTGCTCATCTCAATGATATCTACAACTTTCAAGAAGATATGAAAACCAAAATCGATCAATTGCATAAAGTGAATTTTTGGGGTATCCCATGTACATAGGATACCTTGATTTTTGGGTTTTATTCTTTTTTTGTCATTTTTAAATCAGATAAAATCCGAAAAAATATGGTAAAATCAAGAGAAAATATTTACATATTAATCTATTTTTTTATTAGTTAATAAAATATGTATATAAAATATCAGGCCAAAAATCAGCTAAAATATATGTACAAATGAGGCCCAAAACCCAACTTTCACATATAAGCTCTGATTCACTTGAACTTGGTCTTATTTTGAAGGTAATTGAATGTACATTATTTCAAAAGTGAGTAGGATTAAATCGGACACTGGATGAGGAAGATATGAGTTTTTAGTCCAGAAATTCTGAAACTAGGGTTTGGGTTTTTGGTACACTTATTTGGGTTAGTTATTTTTTTTGTATTTTTCCTTTATTCTTGTTAGTGATATATACACGGTGGAGGTAGTTTTGGCTTATTCAGAGTTAGCATGAATGAGTTAAAAATCTTGAAAGTTAGGCTATTTACATGTCACTTTTGGCTTGGATTTTTGGCTTCTTATTTTGTGCATAAATTAGTGCTAAAATGTAATTCTTATGAAAACAAGCATGAATGCTAATTATGCAGAATAGATGTAGAAATGTTGTTGATTTTGAGGGGATTTGAGCTTAATAAATGAGATTTAGAGTGATGAATCCTAGATTCATCATCCCCCTATACTTAGCACTTCCCACCCAGAATGCTAGACTACCGCACAAACCTCCTCTCCAGTAACTCGTCTTCGGGGAGTCAGGTATTTCCTTCTAAGGTCTGTCGTGCTGTGTTCACAATCGAATTAGGGGAGAAGTTAGAAGAATGAGAAAAGAACTGGAGGGTGGCCAGTGTAGTCACCTCTCCTTGTGAAGTTGGCCAGTGTAGCCGAGTCTCCACCAAGATCTGCAGGTTTTCTTGAAGCTTGTAAATTTTGGTCAGATATTTATTTGGTAGAATGCTTCTTTGTATTTGGAATTTTTGGGGATTCTGCTTGGATCTTGTTTTGCCCCTACGGATATAGAATCTTTTTGTTTCCATACATTTTTTGGGGTCTTAAAAATTGTGCCCAGCCCGTCCATCCCTTTTCCGAAGCTTTATTTCAACCCGTACTCCGGTCTTTAGATTTCCACGCTACCAGAAAAGAAACTCACACAGTTTTCCAACATCCCGTCTGAGTTGAGCTAAGTGCATAGTGCGAGAGTACAAATTAATTCCTTAGTCCAGAGTTGTACCCAGAATGAAGAGACCAGGTTAGACACTAAGAGTCAAATGTTGCACATTGTCATGTTGAACTTAAAGAATTAATTCAAAGATCTGAAGCTTCTAAAATCCTATTTCTCGGTGAAGTTCCTATGAAAATTAGGTGGATTAAGGTAAATTCCAGACCACTCTCGATTTCGGCTCATAACTCGGTTCAGAACCCGATGACTTTTCACAGATGCAAACGAATGCGATGCTGGATGAAGTGCAGGTGTGTGGAATGTAGACACATTTTTTCTTTTGATTTTTTTATGCAAGGGATTTTTGTTGTGTGTTTTTTTATGCAAAAATGAATAAGAAGCCTTTTTTTCAAAAATTTTGGGCATAGTCAGTGTTAGTAGCAAAACTCCTTTTCTTTTTCTTTTCTTTTGTTGTTGTTGTTTGTTTATTATTATTATTATTATTATTATTATCATTACCCACCCTGTAAATACATGTAGACTTATGCGAGAGTACAAGGTATGGCTAAAATATATACACAGTATATATACAGACCCCCTATACTTAGCGAGTGTTGTGTCCTCAGATCTCAAGAAGCATAAAGAAGACATAGCTCGGGCTAAGAATAAAGAGGAAAATTTTGATATACAATGGTCCGTCCCCCTATACTTAGACTGTGAATAGTCTAAGTATAGAAGAAGAGCGCAAAAATAGGTGTTCGAGATATGTGAATGGGGAGAGTATATACAAGTGGGTGTCGGTTCCCCCTATACTTAGGCTCTAGTTAGCCTAAGTATAAGAGAAAGGTGGAAATGGAGTGATCAGGAAAAAGAGTCTGATGCGGGAAAATGGTATATACAGATGGCATCGTTCCCCCCCTAAGTATAGGAAGAAGCTGTGCAAGGAGACCGATGTGGTCGGGAGGGAGGGTGGGATTGATCTGATAAATCTTCAATGTCCTCGCTCTGCGTAACGTATATGACCTCAACTTGAACTGTCTGCTCTTTGGGTGATTCTATATATTGCTTCAGCAATTGTCCATTCACTGAGAAAGGTTGTGCATCATCTTTGAGTTCGGCAATATCCATACTTCCATTGGTATGCACATCGATGACAACATAGGGACCTGTCCATTTCGATTTCGGTTTCCCATGAAAAATCTTTAACCGAGCATTAAACAACCACACTTTCTGCCCAGGGACAAACGTTTTATCTCGAATGTGTCTATCATGCCATTTCTTGACCTTGTCCTTATAGATCACACTGTTGTCATATGCTCAGTTTCGAATTTCAATTAGCTCATTCAAGTTTAAGTCTCCACATAATTTCCCAAGGTGACAACTCCAATTCAACTTTTTAATCGCAATCCATGTTGGCAATCCAAGCGGTGAATATATTGATCTCGTCTCACGAGATCTGACATCTTCTTCATGAGCATGATGCACTGACGAGTCTGAAAATGCACTTGTTAAAAAGATGTTTTTATTTGTGATCGTGTGTAAATGATTTATCGTGCGTTGTACGCGGCAATCAGAATCGGTCAAGAAAATAACCACGCAAAATATTCGTCAATTTTAATCAATACGGTTTTATGTTTATTTTACTTAGGCAAGTCCCAAGGTCGATCACAAGGAGGTAAAGGAATAACCTAGAATTATGTCTATCAATATTCGTGCGCGGTTTTCGAAGCGGGTTTTTTGTAATTTTTAATGCAATAAAGGATGCAAAATGCAATTTAGGCATATTTTAGGGACTAAAATGTAAAAGTCGATCAAACGATGTCCTAAAAATACGAAACTTATCCACGATGCAAAATATGATTTAATGAATGCACTGTAAATTTTTTAGAATTTTTGGATGTAATATGATTTTTTATGAATTTTTAAATGCAAACAAAATGAATTTCAATATTTAATTATAATAAATATTAAACCTAATTACTTTTAAGGAATAAAATTATCTGAGATCAATCACTAGGTAATGGATCTTAGAAAAATCCTAAACCTCGAAATGTGAAATTTAATATCTATTAAAAATTAAACACTAAAATATGCAAAATGATTTTCACAGGGCAAAATATGCATGCAAATTCAAATCTTTTCAGGCACAATGTTAAGCACAATTGACTCTACAATATATGATTTTTCAGGAATTTTTAGAGTAATGGTTAAGCAAAGGCAAATTTAAGAGCACAAGATGGGCAAAATATGCAATTTTCCACAAAAATAATTAATTATTAATTAACCATCAATCACAAAAATGTATAAAATATGTCAAAATGTAGACAATTAATTGATAAACATCATGCTATTTTTGGATAGATAAATAATGCAATATAAAGGTCCAAAACTGAGGGGGACTACAGGGTGTTTATGCAATAAACATAAATAGAGTAAAATGCAGAGAATTGAGGGCATAAGAGTAATTACCAAGAATATGTAAGGTGTCACTGTAAAATTACCAGAGGGGCACATGTGCAGCACGTGCCCTCTGGTCGACGGGGCTAGAGTGCAATAAGAAGAAGGATTGAAGCTCTTGCCATTTGCCTGCTCGGCTCACGTGCAGACCACGTGCAGGTGTAGGCTCGGGAAAAGGCTTGGCGTGAGCCTCCACGTGTCTCTCAGTCGTGCCTCGGGTTGGCCCGAGGCTGGTGGCGTGGAGACTGGCTCGGAGGAAGGCTTGGTCGCGAATCAGAGCTGTTGATGGAGATGTTTCTAGGTTGATGCTCGCGGATGCTTCAATGGCTTGGATCTCATTTGCAGGTTGATCGAACGACCACGGGTCGCCGACACACGGCCCGCGGACGATGGTGGAGAGGTTTGGAGGCAGAGAAGATGAAGCTTGCATTGACCGTGGTGTCGGCGGGGAGGCTCGTTTGGTCAGTGATGAAGGTGATGACCGCGCTGGAGGCGATGGCGACGATGGAGATCGGAGGAGGGCTTGCAGCGGAGATCGATGGCTCGACAGAGAAGACGAAGGTGGGGGCGTTGCTAGGCGGAGTTGATGACGATGATCGAGAGAAAGAGGAAGATCGAAGATGGAGATGGAGATGAGGTGAAGAGGGTGATCAGGGAGATACCTGAGGTGGTGTTGACTCAACGGTGAATACATCGGTGCGGAGCAGCTACTCGAGGCGGAGCTGCGACGAGGTGGAGGGCACCTCGGATCACGCCGGCTGGAGGGTAGGTCGGTTGTCACGCCCGAGGGAAGGCTCTTGCTGATGAATCGGTGGATGAGGGTTATGGGCAGAGGCGACGTACTTAAATAGGAGAGGGGATGTGTCGCCAGCTATGGAAGGAGATCGGAGAGAGGGGGCGACTTGATCCGATTGCGCGAGAAGGTCAGGGTATCCTGGACGGAGATTCGACGAGGTAGGATCGGTGATGGACGAGTTATGCGGAGGAGGCAGCGCGAGATTTGCGGCAACGGGGAACGGTGGAGCTCCCAATTGGGAAAGGCGCTGGGGAAGAAGATGACCCCTGGGCCGTCTGATCGGGCAAAGATCGGATTGCCCAGATGGGGCCACGTGGTGGGCGAGGGAATAAAGGGCGCACGCGTGCTTGGCGCGTGCCTGGGGTTGCTCGTGCCTCGCTCGTGCGTGGTTTAATTATTTTATTATTATTATTATTTTATATAAAAATGAATAAATAAAACAGCCAAAAATGACTGACACGTGGCGACACCAGTTGCTGCCACCTGTCAGCACTAGAAAATTCCGAAATAAAATATTTTGTAAAATCCAAAACAAATAGCAAATGACCTCGGATCGAAAAAGTTTCTTCATGAAAATTGCTCATCTCGATGAGATCTACAACTTTCATGAAGACATGAAAACCAAAATCGATCAATCGCATAAAGCGAATTTTTGGGGTATCCCATGTACATAGAATACCATGATTTTTGGGTTTTATTATTTTTTTGTCATTTTTAAATCAGATAAAATCCGAAAAAATATGGTAAAATCAAGAGAAATTATTTACATATTAATCTTTTTTTATTAGTTAATAAAATATGTATATAAAATATCAGGTCAAAAATCAGCTAAAATATATGTACAAAAGCGGCCCAAAACCCAACTTTCACATGTGAGCTCTGATTCACTTGAACTTGGTCTTGTTTTGAAGGTAATTGAATGTACATTAGTTCAAAAGTTAGTAGGATTAAATCGGACACTGGATGAGGAAGATATGAGTTTTTAGTCCAGAAATTCTGAAATTAGGGTTTGGGTTTTTGGTCCACTTATTTGGGTTAGTTATTTTTTTTTGTATTTTTCCTTTATTCTTGTTAGTGATATATACATGGTGGAGGTAGTTTTGGCTTATTCGGAGTTAGCATGGATGAGTTAAAAATCTTGAAAGTTAGGCTATTTACAGGTCACTTTTGGCTTGGATTTTTGGTTTCTTATGTTGTGCAAAAATTAGTGCTAAAATGTAATTCTTATGAAAAAATGCATGAATGCTAATTATGCAGAATAGATGTAGAAATGTTGTTGATTTTGAGGGGATTTGAGCTTAATAAATGAGATTTAGAGTGATGAATCCGAGATTCATCATCCCCCTATACTTAAAGCATGCTCGTCCCTGAGCATCAAAAAGAAATGCCATGAAGTGAAATGAGATTGGGTTCCATCCCAAGACATGAGCTAAAGGTGAAAATGAATCTAGACTCGACCTTTGGATTATTAGTGTGGTGGAACTTCTGTGAGACTTAGAATTTCAAAATCAACAGCCCTCAAGTTCTACATATCATTGCTACAGTTTCAGCTCAGAAGTCTTCTTAGATCAATCCTCTTCCGAAAGCATACCCTATGAACATTGAACAATCAACTCATGTGTATGAAAGGTTTTAGCTCTTCCCACCCAGAATGCTAGACTTCCGCGCAAACCTCCTCTCCAGTAACTCGTCCTCGGGATGTCAGGTATTTCCTTCTAAGGTCTGTCGTGCTGTGTTCACAATCGAATTAGGGGAGAAGTTAGAAGAATGAGAAAAGAACTGGAGGGTGGCCAGTGTAGTCACCTCTCCTTGTGAAGTTGGCCAGTGTAGTCGAGTCTCCACCAAGATCTGCAGGTTTTCTTGAAGCTTGGACCTTTTGGTCAGATATTTACTTGGTAGAATGCTTCTTTGTATTTGGAATTTTTGGTGGTTCTACTTGGATCTTGTTTTGCCCCTACGGATATAGAATCTTTTTGTTTCCATACATTTTTTTGAGTCTTAGAAAAAAATGTGCCCAGTCGTCCATCCCTTTTCCGAAGCTTTATTTCAACTTGTACTCCGGTCTTTAGATTTCCACGCTACCAGAAAAGAAACTCACACAGTTTTCCAACATCCCGTCTGAGTTGAGCTAAGTGCATAGTGCGAGAGTACAAATTAATTCCTTAGTTCAGAGTTGTACCCAGAATGAAGAGACCGGGTTAGACACTAAGAGTCAAATGCCGCACATTGTCATGTTGAACTTAAAGAATTAATTCAAAGACCTGAAGCTTCTAAAATCCTATTTCTCGGTGAAGTTCCTCTGAAAATTAGGTGGATTAAGGTGAAGTCCAGACCTCTCTCGATTTCAGCTCATAACTCAGTTCAAAACCCGATGACTTTTTACAGATGCAAATGAATGCGATGCTAGATGAAATGCAGGTGTGTGGAATGCACACATTTTTTTCTTTTGATTTTTTTATGCAAGGGATTTTCTTTTTCTTTTCTTTTGTTGTTGTTGTTTGTTGTTGTTTACTATTATTATTATTATTACCCACCCTGTGAATACATGTAGAATTATGCGAGAGTACAAGGTATGGCTAAAATATATACACAGTGTATATACATACCCCCTATACTTAGCGAGTGTTGTGTCCTCAGAGCACAAGAAGCGTAAAGAAGACATAGCTCGAGCTAAGCATAAAGAGGAAAATTTTGATTTACAATGGTCCACACCCCTATACTTAGACTGTGAATAGTCTAAGTATAGAAGAAGAGCACAAAAATAGGTGGTCGGGATATGTGAATGAGGAGAGTATATACAAGTGGGTGTCGGTTCCCCCTATACTTAGGCTCTAGTTAGACTAAGTGTAAGAGAAAGGTGGAAATGGTGCGATCGGGGGAAGGAGTGTGATGCGGGAAAATGGTATATATAGATGGCATCGGTCCCCCCCTATACTTAGGCCTTGGCCTAAGTATAGGAAGAAGCTGTACAAGGAGATTGATGTGGTCGGGAGGGAGGGTGGGATTGATCTGATAAATCTTTAATGTCCTCGCTCTGCGTGAAGTAGATGACCTCAACTTGAACTGTCTGCTCTTTGGGTGATTCTATATATTGCTTCAGCATTCACTGAGAAAAGTTGTGCATCATCTTTGAGTTCGGCAATATCCATACTTCCATTGGTATGCACATCGATGACAACATAGGGACCTGTCCATTTCGATTTCAGTTTCCCATGAAAAATCTTTAACGGAGCATTAAACAACCACACTTTCTGCCCAAGGACAAAGGTTTTATCTTGAATGTGTCTATCATGCCATCTCTTGACCTTGTCCTTATAGATCACACTGTTGTCATATGCTCGGTTTCGGATTTCAATTAGCTCATTCAAGTTTAAGTCTCGACATAATTTCCCAAGGTGACAACTCCAATTCAACTTTTTAATCGCCCATTCAGATTTGTGAATCAATTCTGCAGGTAGATGACATGGCTTGGCATAGATCATCCTAAAAGGAGAAGTACCGAGTGGAGTCTTATAGGCTGTCCTATAGGCCCACAGAGCCTGGTCCAACAGTTTCGATCAGTTCTTCCTATCTGGACAAACCAATTCTAAAGAATACCCTTAACCTCTCTATTAGAAACCTCTGCCATGCCATTAGATTGTGGATGACATGGGTTGGCTATTCCATGCTCAAATTTATACTTTTTAGCTAAAGATCTCATTTCCTTATTTACGAAGTGGCTACCTCCATCAGAAATCAAAACTTTTGATATTCCGAACCTTGCAATGATATTATCCTTGATGAACTTACAGACGGTTTTTCTATCTGCGGTTCGGGTTGGAATAGCCTCCACCCATCTTGATAAATAATCAACCGCTAACAAGATGTACTCAAATCCATTGCTATTGGGAAAGGGGCCCATAAAATCAATCCCCCATGCTTCAAAAACATCACAGAAAATCATTGGTTGCATGGGCATTTCATCTTTATAACCAACAATCCCTCCCATCCTTTGGCAAATCGGGCAAGATCGTACAAATTCATTTGCATCTCGAAATAAGGTCTGCCAGTAAAATCCACATTGGAGTACCTTGTATGCGGTTCTCTTTCATGAATGGTGTCCTCCAGCCTCGAGAGAATGGCAATGTGTGAGGACACTCTTGTAGTCCTCCTAAGGAATACATTTTATCCTTGATCTCCAAATTAAATTCCTTGATTAACAAGATCCACCTCAAAAGTCGTGCCTTGGCATCTCTTTTATCCATGAGGTATGTAATTGACGTATGATCAGTGAAAATTGTACCTAGGAGCCCAATATGTATGATATGAATTGTTCAAGGGCCCAAACAATCGCGAGCATTTCTTTTCAGTCTCTGTATAATTTCTCTGTGCAGGATCCAATACTTTGCTCGTGTAGTGAATCGCATAAGGGATTCCATCCCATCTTTGTCCAAGCACAGCTCCGAAAGCAAAATCCGATGCATCAGTCATGATCTCAAAGGGAAGAGACCAGTCGGGAGCTTGTAATATCGGTGATTCACATATTTTCTTTTTCAGGATCTCGAAGGCCTTAAGACACTTGTGATTTACAATAAACTCGATGTCTTTTCCTATGAGCTCAATCAGTGGGTGGGCAATCTTTGAAAAATCAGGGATAAACCTTCGATAAAATCTGACATGCCCTAGAAAAGACCTCACTGACTTGACGTTGGTTGGTGGCTCAAGTTTCTTGATCACATCCACCTTGGCAAGGTCGACCTCCATTCCCTTTTTGGATATGACATGCCCCAACACGATACCCTCAGTCACCATAAAGTGACTCTTCTCCCAGGAGAGTACCAAATTAACCTCCCTGCATCTCTTGAGGACTCGGTCCAAGTGCGCTAAACATGTATCAAATCACCATGAACCAAGAAGTCATCCATAAAGACTTCCAGGAAATCACCCATCATTTCGACAAATACGGCAATCATGCACTGCTGAAATGTGCCTGGGCATTACAAAGCACGAATGGCATGCGCTTGAATGTGTAGGTACCGAAGGGACATGTAAATGTGGTATTTTCCTGATCCTCGGGAGCGATAGCTACTTGATTGTAGCCAGAGTACCCATCAAGGAAATAGAAGAATGCTTTCCCTGCAAGTATCTCCAAGATTTGATCAATAAATGGTAGTGAGAAGTAATCTTTCTTGGTCGCAGCATTCAAGCGCTTGTAGTCGACACAGACGCGCCAGACGTGGGTACTCGGGTCATGATCTCTACCCCTTCCTCGTTGATAACCATCTAGATTCCCGACTTCTTCGGGACGACATGAAGCGGGGCACCTACTTGGAGTCAGAGATGGGGTATATAAAACCTGCTTTGCAACATTTCTCTATTTCTTTCTTAACTACTTCACGAAGATTGGGGTTTAATCTTCTCTGAAATTCACGGGAAGGCCTTGCGTTATCCTCAACATAAATTTGGTGCGAGCAGAGAGCGAGGTTGATTCCTACGAGATCCGACACAGTCCAACTGATGGATTTTCGATTTCGCTCAAGGACTTCTAGAAGTCTAGATTCTTGGTCCATGGTTAATGATGAGCTAATGATCACAGGGAATTTATCCTTGGGTCCATTAAGAAATGCATATTTCAGTGTGGGAGGAAGTTGGCGGTGAATCATTCTGTGATATGTTAGCCACTAATCTCGAAGGAATGTGAGTCGAATCGCAAAAGTAGTGCGGTAATTCGGCCAAAGCCGCGTCCGACTTGTCATTGATATTTCTTGATTTTCCTAAGAAGATGGGAATAAAAAATTCGAAAGGATTTCTGTGTCACCAAGGTTATAAGTACCCGGGGGTCTAGATTTGTCTGGCAACAGCTCGCATACTGCATGGTGCACTATTTCTTCTTCTGTTGTGTTGTTATCAATCTAAAGGTCTGGCAGTTGGTCCTACGGCCCAGTAGTGCTGATGAGATTACACTCGGATGTTTCGGCATCTTCAATGGTGGATTCAGAATCTGGTCTTTGCCACTTTGTTTGTTTCATCTCCAGATCTACTTCTCCATCTGGAGAGTGGAATTTCATCATTCTGGTGCCGTAATCGAATACATCTTTGGTAGTTCGTAAGAATGGTCTTCCAAGAATGATTTGCAATTCCTTCCAATAGTTCAGGATCTCCATATCAAGGACAGTGATGTCCACTTTGTATTTTGTACCCTCGACCATGATGATAACATTTTTCACTTCTCCCTTAGGTCTTTTAGTGGATTTATCAGCAAATTGGAGTAAAGATAACGATTTCTGGAGAGGACCTAACTCCAATCTGTAATATAAGGCTAAGGGAAGAAGATTGATGGAAGAACCATTGTCGAGAAGTGTGTGTGCGAACGCAATGCTGCCAATGCGACTCTCCACATAATGAGCACCCATATCCCTTTTCTTTCTTGGTAAATGCTGGTTTTTGACACATTTAGTAGTGGTCACTGTCAGGATATGAGTCTCCACAAAGTGATTTGTTTTCTTTGTACGGGTCCTGGTGGGAGTGCATTTCATTTTCAAGTACTTCTGAAATGCTGGATTACTGGCCATATACTGATCAAAGGGTACTTAGACTGTGATATTATGCTGGCAAAACGTTTCCATCACTGGGTCATTCTGAATGTTTTTCTTTTGTTTTCCTTTCTTAAGAGCATGGGGGGAAAGAATGGAAGCATTTGAGACAGGAGAAAGAGATCCAGAATCATAAATAAGAGCATCTTTATTAGATTTGGAGTTCTTATTACAATCATGAGTTTTCTGATAATAATCATGTTGCTGAAATGGTGACAAAGGTATTTTTGCAGCAACTTGAGGTTCAAGGTCCTCTGCAGACTCCATAGTTGCTTTTCCTTTGTCTAGTGTTGGGATCTTCAAGCGTCCTTCTTCTTCATCCTCAGAAGCATCCTCCGATTGATCTTCTGAGTCTTCTTGGTCCAACTCCCTAGCCCGGTCAGGTATGACCACAGTCCTTCCGCTCCTGAGTGACATGGCATTGATATTGTCAAACGAAAGGATCTCATGTTCATATGTGGAAAAATCTGAATAGTATACCTGGCCATTGTGTTGGGATGATTGAGATTTGTTCAAGCTATTGGGGTTAGCTTGAACTTGGGTGGGAATGGTTGTGGTTGGGGCTATCTGTTCATCCTTCCAATGGGATAAATGATTAACATGTACCCGTAGATCGTATAGCTCATCTCGAAAGCGGCGAATTTCCTCCACCATTTATCTCTGGATATCTACTGGTTCTTCTAGAGGGTTGGATGATTGAGATGCTTGATTTGGAGCTTGATATTGTTGATGATGTTGCTGAGGTTGGTTTTGATGGTTGTATGGCTGCTGCTGCCTCGAGTGTTGAGTGTGCTGTGGATCTGTAGGAAATGTGGCATTATAGAAGGTGGGTGGACGTTG
The DNA here is from genome assembly GCA_037367405.1 of Ottelia alismoides. NCBI lineage: Eukaryota > Viridiplantae > Streptophyta > Magnoliopsida > Alismatales > Hydrocharitaceae > Ottelia > Ottelia alismoides. Next base: position 841,348 of record JAZKJV010004535.1, on the reverse strand, counting down.
ATATTGTTGACGATCCCCCATATTACCCTGTCGGATATTGTCATGTGTGTACCAAATGTCATTTATCTCGAATGTCAGAGGTGGGGCTTCTTCGACTGTCTCGGCTGGTGGAGGTGACTGCTGGGAAGGTTGGGTACAGGATTGGTCCTGAGCCCATGGTTGTTGTTGTCTTGATCATGGCTGCTCCTAGACATGATGCACAGGATAGATCGGGGCCGTAGGTGTCGTAGGTATCCCTATCTTGGATACCTTCTCAGTTAACTCCTCCATTTACTTTGGAAACTGGGAGATCCGATTGTCGATGTCGTTCATCCTTTTATTAATTTGATCCACAACTGTTAATTTATCTGCGATGATGTTCATGTTGGGAATCAAATCCTCTGCTATTTCCGCGATACTTTGCTTCCCTCCTTTGGCTTGAAAGTTGTTCAGGGAATTAGTGTAAGCTATACTGGTGATTTGTGAACGGCTTGTCTCTGCCATCTGCTCTAGTATTTTCCAGACAGTTTCAGCTCCTCGGGATGTGTAATTGCCTCCACAGGCAGCGTTGCCTAAACCCTGAGTCTCGTAGTTAAGGCCATAATAGAGTGACTAAACCAGGATGTTATTATCTAGGTCATGGCAGGGACATTTCTGCAGCAGATCTTTGAATCTATCCCATGCATCACAAAGTGGTTCATTAGGCATCTGAGAGAAGCTGCAGATGTGAGTCCTCATTTGATTGGTTCAACTCAAAGGGTAGAATTTCTTGAAGAATAGGTTTTTGAACCTATCATAAGTAGTCACCGTCACTCCTAAGTTTTTCACCCAGTAATCTGTCTTATCTTTCAAGGCGAAAGGTAGTGCAGTGAGACGAATGTAGTCCTGGCTGACTTGTGGGTGCCTCTGATTAGAACATACTAGCTCCAAATCACGCAAAAATTCATATGGTTCTTCATTTGCATTACCATGAAATTGTTGTAATTAACTCAGGAAGTGTGGCTTCAGTTCGTGATGAACCTCTAGTTGAGGTGGCTGCAAGTAATTTCTAACTCTGTATTGTCCGGGATTGTATGCATTGGATCTTCATTGAGTTCATCTTCATGATTGCTCTTCTTTGGAGGCATCTTTTGTGAGTGCTTCTTTTCACCTTCATATTGTGAAAAATCGAAGTCAATAGTTTTGAAAGGATCATAAGAGGAGGATTCAAGGGAGAGGTGTCCTTGAACCCAAGGTAGTTCTGAATAAGAGTGCCTCTGAACCGTTGAGTCTGGAAAGTTTGTGGTAGTCAGAAAAGGGTTCGTAGAGTCCGAACAAGAATGACCACAATCTTCCATTCTCGATTGCAAAGATTAACAAGAGGTATACGGTTCATGATCTAGGCACAAGTGTGTGGTATTCGATGATCAATTAAGTTCTACGCACAACACAATTCAAAATTTTGTTTCACCAACTCACTCAGTGAAGGTCGTAAGAGTTCGACCAGTTATCTTGTTGACTTTTAATTGGTGAGAATTCAAATCTTGCAAAACGTTAACGAGCCGTTGGGTGCCTAAATTTTCTTAAAGACTGTCTCGAGTTCGAACGACTAGTTGCATCTACTTTCAGCCAGTATAGGTGTAAGTACGTACCGTAAAACGATTACCCGTGTTACTTAAGGACGGAGCCTTACGCAATGTACTTTAAACCACCCACTCTGCTAAGGAAGTCCGGACCGTTTACCGGCTACACGTATTCCTCACTGAGAAGTAGCTAATCGTTTTTAAAATCAGTAGTCTATATGAAAATCTTGGCTTGGCTCTATACTAGTGTGTGTCTCTCTTCTCGCTGCAAGATAAAAACAAATAATGTCGGGGTTGCTCTCCCACAAGAATTCTTGATTTTATGGGTTCTTAAGATCGGCTATATATATCAGTCTCAGTTTTAATTATGTGATCACTGAAGAATTTAAATGAGCACAAATATATGTCTACAGTCCAGTCCCAATTTCCTTTAGAGTTATGTGATAAAATAAGAGGGAGGAGTTCGGAAGAGCCGATGCAGGTGAAAAACAATGTTGTATGCTCAGTTAGAAGACTTACAGTGAATTCTCGCAATCCCCATGTGGGATGCTAGACAGGAATTGAAAGATTATTCTAAATGAATGCAAGCCGATGAGAAACCACACCTAAGCAGAAAGTTCTATTAGCGGGGAAGAAATGAGTTAAATTTTGGCTAAATTGAATGATCTAGGTGCATCTCAATTAATAGTGCACTGTGGCTTAATCCTACGAGCAAAATCAAAAATTAAAATGCTTTGAGAGCCGTATGTGCAAGTCTACCCTAATCACCACTCAATTCTGGCCCCACTCTCACCGGAGAGTGAAACAGGCCACGACACACCACAGAAGAAAGTTAGAGGTCTTGTTACACACGCGAGAGTCCAAACGGACACCGCTATAAATGAGCAATTAATTACGGAAATAAAATTGAGGAAATTAAAATCCTAGACTTTACGCTCTCTCACGACTCAACTCGATATTAAATTATTTGCGGCTTTTTCGGAAGTCGGTGAAGATGTGTCGGTTTCTTGAAAAACCGCTCGACGTATGTCGGGTACCTTGCAACAAAAATAAAAGAGATAGTGTAAGAGAGGGACTCAAAAATAATACAATAGACAAGAAAAAATAAATGCTGAAAATAAATGGAATTTACAATGAAAAATTCGAGGGTCAGACTACCCGAATGCAGAAAACCGAACAAAAATTTTCAAGACAAAAATCTAAGTTGTTTGCCTCCCCGGCAACGGTGCCATCTGACGAGTCCGAAAATGCACTTGTTAAAAAGATGTTTTTATTTGTGATCGTGTGTAAATGATTTGTCGTGTATTGCAGGCGGCAATCGGAATCGGTCAAGAAAATAACCACACAAAATATTCGTCAATTTTAATCAATGCGGTTTTATGTTTATTTTACTTAGGCAAGTCCCAAGGTCGATCACAAGAAGGCAAAGGAACAACCTAGAATTATGTCTATCAAGATTCATGTACGGGTTTCGAAGCGGTTTTTTTTGTAATTTTAAATGCAATAAAGGATGCAAAATGCAATTTAAACCTATTTTAGGGACTAAAATGTAAAAGTCGATCAAACAATGTCCGAAAAATACGAAACTTGGCCACGATGCAAAATATGATTCAATGAATGCACTGTAATTTTTTTTGGAATTTTTGGATGCAATATGAATTTTTTATGAATTTTTAAATACAAATAGAATGAATTTCAATATTTAATTTTAATAAATATTAATCCTAATTATTTTTAAGGAATAAAATTATATGAGATCTATCACTAGGTAATGGATCTTAGAAAAATCCTAAACCTCGAAAATGTGAGATTTAATATCTATTAAAAATTAAACATTGAAATATGCAAAATTATTTTTACAGGGTAAAATATGCATGCAAATGCAAGTCTTTTCGGGCACAATGTTAAACACAATTGACTCTAGAATATGTGATTTTTCAAGAATTTTTAGATCAACGGTTAATCAAAGGCAAATTTAAGCGCACAAAATGGGAAAATATGCAATTTTCCATGAAAATAATTAATTATTAATTAACCATCAATCACAAAAATGTCCACAATATGTCAAAATGTAGAGAATTAATTGATAAACGTCATGATATTTTTGGGTAGATAAATAATGCAATATAAAGGTCCAAAACTGTGGGGGACTACATGGGTGTTTATGCAATAAACATAAATAGAATAAAATGCAAAGAAGGGGGAGCCTAAGAGTAATTACCAAGAATATGGAGGGTTTTACTGTAAAATTACCAGAGGGGCACATGCGTAGCACGTGCCCTTTGGTCGGCGGGGCTGGAGTGTAATAAGAAGAAGAAGGACCGGGGAGCTCTTGCAATTTGCCCACTCGGCTCACTTGCAGACCGCATGCAGGTGTAGGCTTGGGAAAAGGCTTGGCGCGAGCCTCCACATGTCGCTCCGTCGTGCCTCGGGTTGGCCCGAGGCTGGTGGCGTGGAGACTGGCTCGGAGGAAGGCTCGGTCGCGAATCAGAGCCATTGATGGAGATGTTTCTGATGTTGATCCAACGATTGATGCTTGCGGATGCTTCAATGGCTTGGATCTCGTTTGCAGGTTGATCGAACGACCACGGATGGCTGACACACGACCGGCGGATGTTGGTGGAGAGGCGGAGTTCAGTGAGGTTTGGAGGCAGAGAAGATGAAGCTTGCGTTGATCGTGGTGTCGGCGGGGAGGCTCATTTGGTCGGTGACGAAGGTGATGACTGTGCTGGAGGCAATGGCGGCGATGGAGATCGGAGGAGGGCTTGTGGCGGAGATCGATGGCTCGACGGAGAAGAGGAAGGTGGGGGCGTTGCTAAGCGGAGTTGATGACGATGATCGAGAGAAAGAGGAAGATCGAAGACGGAGATGGAGATGAGGTGAAGAGGGTGAGCAGGGAGATACCTGAGGTGGTGTTGGCTCAACGGTGAACACACCGAAGTGGAGCAGCTGCTCGAGGCGGAGCTGCGACGAGGTGGAGGGCACCTCGGATCACGCCGGCTGGAGGGTAGCTCGGTTGTCACGCCCGAGGGAAGGCTCATGCTGATGAATCGGCGGATGAGGGTTACGGGCGAAGGCATAGGAGAGTGGATGTGTCTCCAGCTATGGAAGGAGATCGGAGAGAGAGGGCGACTTGATCCTATTGCGCGAGAAGGGTGGGGGATCTTGGACGGAGATTTGATGTGGTAGGATCGGTGATGGACGAGATTTGCGGAGGTGGCGGCGCAAGATTCGCGGTGGCGAGGAACGGTGGAGCTCCCAATTGAGAAAGGCGTTGGGGAAGAAGATGACCCCTGGGCCGTCCGATCGGGCGAAGATCGGATGCCCCAGATGGGGCCACGTGGTAGGCGAGGGAATAAAGGGCGTGCACGTGCTTGGCGCGTGCCTGGGGTGGCACGTGCCTCGCACGTGCGTGGTTTCATTATTTTATTTTATTATTATTATTATTTATAAAAATGAATAAATAAAACGACCAAAAATGACTGACACGTGGCGGCACCAGGTGCGGCCACGTGTCAGCACCAGAAAATTCTGAAATATAATATTTGTAAAATCCAAAACAAATAGCAAATGACCTCGGATCAAAAAAGTTTCTTCACGAAAATTGCTCATCTCGATGAGATCTAGAACTTTCATGAAGACATCAAAACCAAAATCGATCAATTGCATAAAGTGAATTTTTGGGGTATCCCATGTACATAGGATATCATGATTTTTGGGTTTTATTATTATTATTTTTGTCATTTTTAAATCAGATAAAATTCGAAAAAAATCTAGTAAAATCAAGTGTAAATATTTACACACTAATCTAATTTTTTTGGATTTTTATTAGTTAATAAAATATGTATATAAAATATCAGGTCAAAAATCAGCCAAAATATATGTACAAAAGAGGCCCAAAACCCAACTTTCACATATGAGCTCTGATTCACTTGAACTTGGTCTTGTTTTGAAGGTAATTGAATGTACATTAGTTCAAAAGTGAGTAGGATTTAATCAGACACTAGATGAGGAAGATATGAGGTTTTTAGTCTAGAAATTCTGAACTAGGGTTTGGGCTTTTGGTCCACTTATTTAAGTTAGTTATTTTTTGTATTTTTCCTTCATTCTTGTTAGTGATATATACACAATGGAGGTGGTTTTTGCTTAGCATGAATGAGTTAAAAATCTTGGAAGTTAGGCTATTTACATGTCACTTTTGGCTTGGATTTTTGACTTCTTATTTTGTGCAAAAATTAGTGCTAAAATGTAATTCTTATGAAAACATGCATGAATGCTAATTGTGCAGAATAGATGTAGAAATGTTGATTTTGAGGGTAGGTGAGCTTAATAAATGAGATTTAGAGTGATGAATCCGAGATTCATCATGCACCCAAGGAGACGAAGATCCACGAGTAGTTGAAGCAGCGACACAACAGCTTGGTGACGACGACGACTCTCTATGGGGCACCAAGGTGGACGGCCACAATGAGTGAGATAGAGAGACTTGGCATGTACAGAGAGAGAGAGAGAGGGAGAGAGCATATTACAATTTTATGAAGAAGATCTAGGGTTGTCTCTTCTTATATAATATTTTGGATTTCACGGATCTCAATCCATAAACAACACAAATGCAATTGTTTAGATTGATTTGTTGTTCTGTCAATGGCCTTGATTATGTTGAAAAAACATAATAATAATAATAATAATAATTAATTAGTCAAACTAAACTAAATATATATTGAATAATAAAAAATATAAATCAATTTCAATTAAATCTATTATCCATGGAGATAATAGGAAGGAATCATGCCTTTATCCATAAGGGGGTGGGGGCAACCACCAATCCAATTAGGACTATGGTGGCCATGCACCCTCTTAATGAGGAAGGTGGCTTTATCTTCCTTATTTCATGGGATTACATTATCCCATAGATTTCTCTAAAATTTACAACAATAATTGTTGTAAAAAATTCAAAAAACTATTTCATAATTATTTTGTGAAATATGAATCATGCTATTGTAAAATTGTGAATCACATTCACAACCCAAAATAAAATACAAATTACATTTTCAATCAATTGTCCAATGTGAACCCAATCCGCATCAACATTTAAATTGTAAATGTTATTTACAAATAGCTCTCTCTTATATATTATAAATCATATTTATAATATATATGATTATTATAGATAGTGATATCCGTATTCATATCCATAATAATTAAATCACATTTAATCAAATTGGATCTCTATTCTCTTGTGCCCAAATAATGTGAACACATTCATATTATTCACATCTTTGATAATTAAATCACATTTAATTATCTTAGATAACTCTCCTTATATGTTCAAATAATATGAATCAAAATCATATTATCCATGATAACTAAATCACATTTAATTATCAATTTGTCAATGCTCGGATATATTATCAACAATAAAATTATCATTGAAATCTTTCAAGGATAACGTGCTTTTTCTGTGGATACTTGGATATAACGACATGGCAATTGTGCATTCCATGCATAGTGACTTGGATATTGAGACCACATCTCAAATCCAGATTTCGGGGACCTCCCACATATGTTTGATTAAATCAAGGCCGTATATCTAATCTTCTCATTGCATCCAAATCACATTCATATCAATGTCCAACATTTGGACTAAGATTATATTACTTTTGTACTGAGAAGAGTCACTAAAATCCAAACCTGTTTTATCACTACCTCAGAATAGAAGCATTATGGTTATACAATCGTTTATGATCACATCTCCCTCCGGTATTCCTAATACTTCTACATCATACATACTGGAAGACCTAGAATAAACATGAAGTTTTAGATCAATTTAGACTATCTCCATCAGGGTTTAATATTAATGCTCTCATTTAACTATTGGGAGTTGGTATCGATCATATACTTTCCAAAAGCATATATCATACCCAGATGTTGATCATATACTTCCCAAAAATATATATCAAACCTACAAATTCAATCAAGCTTTGAAATCAAGATGACCGTGCACAGAATTTGATTCCCAACATCTCATGAGTGAGCTCATGTATTTTGGTTTAGTAAATGAACATGTATAATCCATTTAAGATCATATTACTCATATGCCCTTGTATGCACACTAGCTCGCCGATGCATAGACCTTGATTAGGTTGTCAAACTATTGGTTTGCTAAATGTGCGTACTTAAACATGTACTAACACATCTGTCTCAAGTCAAAGGATGTGTAGCTATATCATGACGACATACGACATATGTTTCAGGTTATCTCGATCTTGCTAAGTCAACTCTTTCACCTAACTTATCTAACACCTCAGAATCTCTATTCCTGTGCAGAGGAACTACATCAAGAGGTCGGTTAGATATCCACCCATTGAAGAAAGGATTTCCATCTCCTACTCATGCTGGAGATCCTCTCTTAACAATCATTTGATGGTGTTTGATGAGTCCTCAATCTAAATCTTTAGATATTCACACAAACACCAAGCTTTATGATTCAATATTTGACTGTATGATCATTAAGATGACCATGGTACATAACCCTGATTGTATTAAGGGACCTATTATGCAAATTAATTATTCTTCATATTAGACCATGTAATGATATTTGCAATAACATTTATTGCATAATGGCTCATCGTGGGCTCGCATGTTCAACAATCTTCCATTAGCTCCAAGAGTCGTTAATGGAATAATCTTTAAACTCATACTCATATGACAATCATAAGCTATTTCATATAGCTAGGTAAGATGATCAGTCACTCTATTCTCGAGAGACTGCGCCAAGGCCTTTTATGGCACTTGCATATCTCCCAGTGACATTGCTCGCATCTAATGTGAATGTTGCATCTTATGCAACCAATACTCAATTTTAAGGCTGTTATATTATTTCTGACACTACAACTCAACAGTTGTTATAACCAATATGTAATTTCTATGATCCTTATCAGAATACCCAGAGAACTCTATTTCCTAAGACTAAGACTCAATTTTGTGTTATAAGGCATCTGTACCTAAGATCTTTTAGATTACTATCTATAAAGTCTTAAGCTGTTGAAGATAAGACTTAGAGATCATAATCTCTAAAATCTTATCATCTTTGAAGATATTTTATTACTGCAATCAAGTGTTTTATCTCCATAGTAGAATTAGAAATAGTTACTATTCCCATTGCATGCCAGACATTTGAATTTTATACACAACTAGCATACAACCAGGTTTCTCATAACTGATGCATAAGGGCAAGCAGTTTTAGCATTTACTTCCTCAACTTTTTGAGGTGCTATCCCTTCAGATAGGTCAGTACTATATCTCAAGGGAAGGAAAACTTACTTGGAATTTTCCCAAATGAAACATGTCTAAGGTGTACCACTAATGTGATGGTCCCAATGCCTTCTTCTTTTTGCTTGTGAACAACTTCAGAACTAAGATCTAAGAGATATCCTTAAGATCTCATCTCAAGGTATGGAACAACCATATTATAAAAAACTTATTAATATTATCATCCTTATATCATTCCAAATGATTAAGATATCATCTACAATTAGCACGATGAACACAATGACACTCCAACTAATGTTCACATGGTTCATCAAGATTCTATCTGAAATCATAACCTTTATAATTTCGTCAAATATGACGTTCCAACTACAAGAAGCTTATTTGAGTCCACAGATGGAGTTCTTCAGCTTGCACGCATTACTTTCCTAAGATATGAAGTCCTGGGTCCACTTCATATGAATATCCTAATTAAGGTATTCATAGAGACTGCAATTTTGACTTCCATCTTGTAGATGGCAAAGTTAAGTTTTATAGTTATACTTAGCAATAATAAGATGATTTTAACCATGGTCACTAGAAAGCAAGTCTCATCGCAAGCAATGTCTTCTTTCTGTATATATCTTTGAGGATACGAGCCGTGCTTTGAAGGTCTCTACGTTTTCATCAGGATCCATCTTTCTCTTGAACATCCATTTACACCTTAACGGGTTTACCCTTATAGGTGGATCCTCGAAGGGTCCGTATACAACATTTGTTTATAAAGTCTTCTCTAAACTTTATTGCTAACATCCATCTTTCCATGTCATGATCCTCAAATACTTCATCATATGAAGTTCTCAAACTCATTTGAAGAGGTATGAGTGTTTCATCTTTAATTGTCCTTTTAGTGTCCGATTTCAGGAGCCTCATTATCTTCTCAAAATTAAATGAGTTCCTCCACTTCATTTTCATCTTGATTCTCAAGAAAGTAATCCTATAAGAATCACATCCTTAGAGATGAGATCTTTTAAGAATCTCAAGGTCATAAAGTAGGTATCCAATACCATCCTTTATACTTCTAAAAATTTTACTTTGTGTCTTTGAACTCCTAACTCTTTGTCTAACACGAAACTTGTAGATTTCTTCAAGATCTACAACTTTCATGTTTTGACTTTTTTGTTAATCCTACCTCCTTTTATTTTCGTTTAAATTCCTCCCTATGTTCCATTTTCTGAATAATATGATTGGGCCAGGTAGCCACTTCCCCTTACGCCGCCCACCTCCACTAACAACCCTTGGATCTTCTCCTCACCGCCTTCATCACCGCCGTTTATCTCTGCTTTGTTCACATTCGTAAGATCTCCTTCTCCATATGAAATCTCCGCCAGTCCTTCTTGCTTCAATCTCAGCCACTGGAAGACTAACCATCCAAGGACTGAGCAACATCCACGTCACTCGCTCCATCCCCCACCATAGGATGAAAACCATCAGACCATCCAAGCCACTTGTCTGCGCCTTAATCCCAACCCTTGGATCATCACAATGGATTGAATCCAAACCCTTAAACCGTGCCTCCATTGCAACTATTGGAGCATGGGATCCAATGGCTTGTGTCCCATCTTCTTCCTCCAGCATTCACTCCCCACACGTAACGCATGTCGGCGCCTCTTCCATTTCTATCCACCAACTTGAGCCACTGTTTTTCGACCTAATAATATCTACATGCAACCCCATAGTCAACCATCCTCATGCAACCCAATCCATTCAATTCCCCTTCTTCTCACAATCCATGGGCATTGCAATCCCCTCCCTCACCATCATAACGAACAGAGCTCCTTTGCTAGTAAATCACCTCCTTCGCCACCATTCTCCCCCGCCCACAAATCCATGTTCGATTCCTAGCCATCCTCCTCCTCCTTTAATAGACGAGGACGAAGTTGATGCATGATAATGGCTCCTCCGAGTAGATGTCACCTCACAACGATGATCTCCATGCTACGGTTGCCCTAGGCACTGTGAGCTCCCTAACATGGCTGACCAGGTCTGAGCGACGACTAGAATGCCTCTAGAAGCCCAACACATGCATCTGCTCCACACTTTCTTACTCCTTGAATCCCCTAAGTAGCATGTCTTTGCTTCCTCTTATGTTTTCTTCGAATCATTCCTGCACACATACGCACGACTAACAACCCTTTGTTTCATTCCCTTCTTCTTCGTCTATTCCTGCTAACTATTTTGCAAGTTCTACCCTTTTAGTGGTTGGATCTCAGGAAGGTGCTCTGTTCTAAAATAGAGGCTCCGACGAGCACCCATATCCTTTGTGATCAGAGCATAGTACATGCTCTACCGACTATCTATGATCTTCATCGACCTTACGTGAAGCTTCCTCGTGCTTCAAATGACACGGTGGAGCAAGGAGTTGTTGGGGTGGGATCACCGGAGCTTCACCATCACCGTCATGCGAAGGCGGAGGAGGAGCCCACATCAAAGTACAAGTGTCTCTGATCATATTGATTGGATGATCTAATCAAATGTTAGCTTTCACCATAAACCTACGGGCTCAGTGTGATTGATCCACCTTCCGAAGCAGCAAACGAACCACCTATGTGGCCCAAGCCATTTGCCTTGGACCCGGGCCTCACTCCTAGCCTAGGAGCACGTGTGCGATGCACATGTTGCTGGTCTGATTGTACCCACGCCCTGCTTGATTCAGATTTTTACAAAGAAGTCCTTCTAGGCATGTGTTCCTTACATGTGCGCGGTTGGAAAAATTACAGAGACAGTCAGCTGGTTTTCTTAATTACATTTATGCCCCTATGAAGGACCAAATTGCATATTTATCTCATTTTATTTTGCATATTTTTACTACATTTATTCTCTTGTACTCTTTATTTAATATCTTGATGATACAAACTCCTTTTTGGTTGATTTCAATCTTATTTTTTTGCTCTTTTTATTCTCCATCTATTGGCAAGTTTATTTATTTGATTTGATATCTTATTATTCATGCCAAATTCTAGGTGTTCATTATCTCACTTGTTCATCATTTAAATGCTAGTATTGAATCTTTGTTTAGTTTAATGCTCAATTTGATGACTAAATCAAATCACCTTTAATTTTCTCAAGATGTGAATAGGGCTTCTTACCATCTGCTTGCACAATATTGCACAAGCATCTCATTTAAATGACATAAAATCAAATTAGAAAATGCATGCATAATATATGTGTTATTACGGTTGCATTATGTATCTGCATATCATGTCTATGCCATGTGCCTGCTTATTTGCATTGTATATGTGTGCATTCTATGTTGTGCATGGCATCAGCATTATGAAGACCTGAATCTATGAATTTAATCACTCAGTTTTTATCAATAATATTTGATAGATAGTTGAGGAGGCTCATGTACTTGTGTTCAACCTTGGTATCTTGCCAAGTAAAATAATTTCCACATATTTGATGGTGTAATTTTGTTGAATTGTTCTCACCACATGTACTACAATAATACATGACTAAATAACATGGTGAGAACGTGCTTCATCAAATGGCTCAGTTGTTAGGGACAGGGCAGGCCCTTATTTATTTTTTATTTAATTTATTGTACTATTTTGATGTGATTATTTCTAAAAATTTAGTTCTTCACATTGTGTTTGTTTTGTATCCTTGTTTGTTGATTACTTTTCTTGATATTTTTCGAAATTTTTTCTTTTTTGTAAGGGCCTGTGGAGATGGAGTACACTCTATCAACATGGAGGCATGGATTTGGAAACTCTCGCTGTGAGGAGCCGCAAATAAATTCAGAAGGATTTAAGGAGCTTAGTTTATGTGTTGTTCATGCATATGTTGTGTAGAAAAGCTGCATCATTTGCATTTCTAGAGGTCCTCGTTTGTTGTCTCATGTGTGTAAATATGAACTTGAACCTTACATGTGGTGTGTCAAGTCCACCCCTAACCCATGTGATGTTTCACTTGAGTTTCGACCTGGGATGGGCACACCGCTCTCCGAGATCTTTTATTTTCCGTTCATTTGTGCTTGCTCCATGGGTAAGATACACTTAATTCATGAGACGCACGTACATCACTTCACTTACCTAAATTAACTAAATTCTTTCCCTCTAATAGAAGTATGTTTAGGGTGCAATTTCTTCGAATTGCATGCACGTAGTGTAAAATTTTAATACAATCTTGCATATGCATGGAGATCGCTGGAGAAAGTTCTCTCTCAAGCATGTATCATGACTTTTCATGAATGCACTGGATTTTCTCGATCTTCCCCCAATTTATCACTTATTAAATGAAAGGAAATTGGGAATGACCGATTAAATGATGATTACTTGATTTATTCTCTCACATTAATACATTGATAAACTCAAATTAAATCGGGACTGTATTTGGATTGTGGGAGAGAAAACCCCAACATTGTACATAGGTTGTTTGAACGTTGAGAGGTGAGGACATATCCCTAGGATATTACCTAAAACCTAGCCTTCAAACCTGCATAAGGGACTTCAACTTTGGATGATCATCAATAAAGTGGACAAGATAACTAACCAACCTTTGTTGGTCTTCATCTGTGTATTGGTGAATCAAAGGATATTGTCTGAATGATTGAGCCATGGATGATTATTCTTCCCAACCCTTCCGTAACCCTAGAGGATCTACCCCCCAATATCCACACATCTCTATAAATCCACTCCCCGCTCTAACCCTAGCCAATCTCTGGTTCCTCAGCATGAAATCCACATCCAAATACTTAGGCAACTATTCAACCTAAGTATAAAGGAACATTGTATAGTCACTGAGCATTCACTGCGGGTCCCTCCATCCTTATTGCAAATCCAATACTTAGGCTATCCACAACCTAAGTATAGGGGGACCCGAGTCATTCATCGCTCTTCTTGTCTTCTTATACTTAAGTTATTTAACCTAAGCATAGGGGGCCATCTGAGTCAGTCTACTATATCACTTTGTATTTAACCTGAGCTATGGCTTCATATCACTCTACGATATGAGAACATAATAAATGTTAAGTATGGGGGGCATACCATATATATTGTATATATACTTTAGCAATTGCTCATATTTTGAATTTTTTTGAAACTTTTCAAGGATAGGGTATAGTATCTTTTGAACTGATTTTTGTAAAAATGTTTGCAAAATGCTTTGAAAAATTTTCGAACCGTGTGACACTATTTTGAAAAATGTTTGAAATTGGTTTTAAAAATGGGGGTTTGGCTCGTTTTGAAAATCTTTTGAAAAATGTTTTGAATATATATATATATATATATATAAATTATGTGACATGGTTTGAAAACTCTTTTCAAAAATATTTTCGAAAATGAGGGACTAACTTCTTGTTTTGTAATTACAATTAAGCTTTTTCAAAAAAAATCATAAAAATATAAAAAAATTTAAAACTTTTATTGAGCAGCAATTATGACTACTGAGCTTAGAAATGTGTAGCCATTTCTCAGTGAGGGAACTACAGTCTCCCTTATTAGAGTGGGTGGTTAAAAGATAATGTGAATGGCACCATCTTGAAGAAATACAAGTAGCCATCTAACAGTCTATACTTACACTCATATTAGATGGCGATGGATGCAACTTTTCATATGATCTTGGGCTAGTCATTATTTCTCTTGAGATTAAAAAAATCTATAAAAATTACAAAATTCAAAAATCACAAAAATTCACTAACCTTGGAGGTGGTGTAGTCTTGGCACAGTTACTATCACTCAAGGCTTGAATAATTGATGACACTTGGTTTTGAGATCTTGAGAGTTTGAGCTAACCAACATTAATAAAATTAGGGATTGAAACTTAATAATCCACACTTCCCTAGTTTGAAAGATTTGAGCACTATATTGCACTCTTCATATGTGCTTTCTAAAGAATATGATCAACACATCACTTCCAAAACTGCATGATTAATAAGATGAGTTGAGTTATCACTTGAGGGATTGGGTTGTAGATTTTAGTTTAGACCCATTATAATGATGTTCGAGGATGTATGTGCCAGGGTGTGATGAAACATAATAAACTAGTTGATCAGTGTACTCCAACTCATGATAAACGTAGTGCAACTAGCCTATCATAAAAGAAAAGAAATATTTAAATAAAAGTTCTCATAAATCAAAGTAAAAAATAAAAGAGCTTACATCAAAGGCAAGTGCTCTTAACCATTTCAAAACTGTCCATTTGGACCAAAGCTACTAGGACCAATGAGTCGGGCGTGTACCCAAAAAAGGCTCTGCATCGTAATTGCTACAAGTCTAGGTGTAGAAGATATATTAGATATCCAGAAAAGACATAACCCAATGCATTCCTAGGAAACAAGTGCAGACGACTCAAAACTCTCTTGACAATCACAATGATCTATACAAAAATATACATGCGATGAGTAATAAGGCACTTGAGAGGATCCTTGCTCCAATGTGAGGGAAAGAAGAAAAATACAAAATCATGTGCCCTCCACCATCTGGACTTCCATCTACACTTTCAAAGTCAAATAAACTAATGTGATGATGGATTGAATGCAAAAACTAACGTATTCCCTAGTATTGAGGATTCAGTCTAGAGGAGAGTCTCCTGGAATAGGACCTTGGGTGACATCTCGACTTGACACTCATGAGTGCATAACCTAAATGTCATATCCTTGTATTATATGTACAAACAGAGAGTCTGATAATTAGAGGAGTTGGATTCCTTTTGACTAAAGCATGATTGAGCCCATAAATTTAAGATCAACTAAATTAAGGGTCTTTGATGAATTGAGCCTTATAAATTCACATGCACTGTCAGGAATTAATTAGACTTCTTTATTCTTTATATGCTCGAGGACGAGAATAGTTTAAGTATAAGGGCGTGATGAATCTCTCATTAACCATCACTATTATCTCCTTTTTTCCTCAAAGATTAAGAACTTCATTGCAAATCTTCATTAATTTTGCATCTTTAACAATAATCCTCCTTCATGTAACTAACCCTAATTATTGTATAATCACTAATGTTTTCTTTATTTTCTCTTTTATTAAAAATCCAAAAAAATAGATGAATAATGTAGATATTTTTTTGGCATCAAAAAGAAATTAAAATTACAAAAATAACAAATAATTAAAATAGAGTGTCTTTATCTCTTAAAAATACTTCCAAAATTTTTTCTTTGTGTCTATGACCTCTTCTGACTTTTTATCCAACATGAAACTGTCTTCGAGATCTACAACTTTCATGTTTTGACTTTTTGTTAATTCTACATCCTTTTATTTCTTTTTGAATTTCTCCTTATTTTCTATTTTCTAAATAATAGAATTGGGTTACGTGGCATCGTTCGGGCTGCCCACGTTGCTATTTCCCCTTGCACCACCTGCCTCCGCTAACAACCCTTACATCTTCTCCTCCCCGCCATCATCACTGTTGTTTATCTATTCTTTATTCACAACCGTAAGATATCCTTCTCCAGTTGATATCTCCGTCACTCCTTCTTGCTTCCATCTTAGCCTTTGGATAGCTAACCATCCAAGGGCTGAGCATTCTCCACATCACTCGCTCCATCCCCCACCATAGAATGAAAACCATCAACGCATCCAAGTAACTCATCTATGCCTTGATCCCAACCCTTGTCTCATCACACCAGATCAAATCCAAACCGTTAACACATGTCTCCATTGCAACCATTGGATTGCGGGATTCAACGGCTTGTGACCCATCTTCTTCCTCCAGTATTCACTCCCCACACATAATGCATGTTGGTGCCCCTTCCATTTCTAGCTGCCAACTCGATCCATGTTCCATCAATCTAATAACATCTACATGCAGCCCCATCATCTGCCATCCTTTCGTAACCCCCAATCATTTAAATCCCCCTCTTCATCACCATCCATGATTGTTGCAATCCCCTCCCTCACCATCATAACAGCTGAATCTCGTCCTCCTATAAATCACTTCCTCAATCACTGTTCTCCCTTGTCAACCATGCCATGCTCGATTCCTAGCCATCCTCCTAATCCTGTGACAACGAGGATGGAGTTTATGCACGATAATGACTCCTCTGAGTAGGTATTGACCCACGGCAATGACCTCCATGCTATGGCTACCTTAGTCATTGTGTGAAGGATATTATTAGATCCTTAAGTGCGTCATGGAAGCATGAGGATCACATTGTATGCGATCGGGAGCGACTAGTCGCACTAGTTGCTCAAGGCAGAGGGAATTTAAATTTTTCATGTGACGAAACCACATGATCCAAGAACACTTCTCGGATCGTTTCGTCTAAACCACAAACAAGTAATAGGATTACCTCTTGAAGTGTGGTTGTGATCGAGTCTCTAAATGAAGAGACCTCCTATCTTAAGTCCGGTCTGGCGGAGGGGACGCTTGCGAGCGTGTTGATGAAACACGTGCTCCTAGCAATCCATGTTGATTATCCATGCGACGAATCTCCTGATCTCATCACACGAGATACGATGTCTTCTTCACGATCAAGGCACGCCGAAGTAGACGAAGATCTACGAGCAAATGATCGTGCAACATAACGATGATACTGCGGTGATCGAGACTCTCTCTAGGGCATCCATGGTGGATGTCCATATAAGATAGAGAGAGGGCATGTAGAGAGAAATAGAGAGAGAGAGAGTTGTTGTAAACTTGTAACCTAAGAAGAGCAAGGGGTGCCTCTCCTTTTATAATATTTTGGGATCCATGGATCTCAATCCATGGACAACACAAATCCAATGGCTCGCATTGATTTGTGTTTCTTTTAATGGCTAAGATTTTGTTGGTCAAAACCAACAACAACTAATTTAATTTAGATTAAATATATATTGATAAATCAATATGATTTAATTCCAAACTAAATCAATCAAGCATGGAGATTATAGAATTAAGATTTCCTCCTTCCATAATATTGGATTTGGTGGCAATCTCATGTAATCTCATGATATCTCACGAGATTACATTATTCCATGGAAATCTCCAAGATTCACAACAACACTTGTTATAAATTACTCTACAAAAACAATTCATAATTATTTTATGAATATTGCAATCTTGGCATTGGCAAATTGTGAATCACATTCACAACCCAAAATAAAATGTGAATTACATTTTCAATTAATTGTCCAATGTGAATCCAATTCACAAGAACATTTAATTAACAAATGTAAATTACAAATAGCTCTCTCTTATATATTATAAATCACATTTATAATATATTTGATTAATATGGATAGTACTATCCACACTATTCAATATCCATGATAATTAAATCACATTTAATCATGATGGATCTCTATTCTGATGTGCCCAAATAATATGAATCACATTCACATTATTTATATCTTTGATAATCAAATCACATTTAATTATCTTATACAACTCTCCATAGAATATGAATCAAATTCATATTATTCATGATAATTAAATCACATTTAATTATCCATTTCTCAATGCTCGGATATATATAATATCAACAATGAAATTATCCATGAACTCTTTCACGGATAATGTGCTTTCTCCACGGATACTTGAAGATAAGGATAGGGTGATTGTATTGTTCCATGTATAGTGACTTGGATATTGAGATCACATCTCAAATCCAGATCTCGGGCCTCCCATAGATGCTTGATTAAATCAAGACCGCAAATCTAATCTTCTCATTGCATCTGAATCACGTTCAGATCAATGTCCAACATTTGGACCAAGATCAGATTACTTCTCTACTGAGAGGAGTCACTAAAATTCAAACCCGTTTCATCACTCCCTAGGAATGGAAGTGTCATGGTTATACAATCGTTTATGATCACATAACCCTTAGGTATTCCCAATACTTGTACATCCTGCATACTGGAAGACTCAGAATAAACCCGAAGTATTATATCAACTTTACACTATCTACTTCAGGGTTTTATAAGTAAGTTTCTAATTTTATCATTGGGTGTCGGTATCAATCATATACTTTACAAAAGCATATATCATACCTAAGTCTTGATCATATACTTTCAAAAAGTATATATCAAACCTACAAATTCATTCAAGCTTCCGAAGCGAGACGACCGTGCACGCAATGTGATTCTTCCCAATATCTCATGAGTGAGCTCATGTCTTTTGGTTCAGTAATGAACCTGTATGATCCCTTTGAGAGATCGTATTACTCATATGCCTTTATATGCACACCAGCATGTCGGTGTATAGACCTTGATTAGGTCATCAACCTATTGGTCGCCAAATATGCATACTTAGACATATAGTAACACATATGTCTCTGGTCAGAGGAGGCGTGCCTATATCGTGACAGCATACGATATAGGAATTTGGTTATCTCGATCTCGTTAAGTCAACTATTTGAGCTAACTTATCTAACACCTCCGAATCTCTATTCCTATGCAGAGGACCTGCATCAAGAGGTCGGTTAGATATCAGCCTTCAGAGAGAGGATTGACATCTCCTCCTCAGGCTGGTGATCATCTCTTATTAATCATTTGACATTTCTCAATGAGTCCTCAATCTAACTCTTTATATATTCACCCAAACACCAGCCTCTATGATTCAATAATTGAATCAACGGTTGTATGATCATTAAGATGGCCACGGTACATAACCCTAATTGTACTAAGGGACCTTTTATGCAAATTATTAATTCTTCATTTCTGATCAGGGAATGATATTTTCACTAACATTTATTACATAATGGCTCGCTATGGGTTCGCATGTCCAACAATCTCCCACTAGCCCAAAGAGCCACTAATGGGTTAATCATTTAAACCCGCAATCATGTGACAATCATAGGCTATTTAGAAAAATTGCTAGGTAAGATGATCGGTCACTATGTTCCCAAAAGACTACACCAAGTCCTTTTATGGCACTTTCATATGTCCTAGTAATAGTGCTCGCATCCAATGCGAATGTTGCATCTTACGCAACCAATACTCAATTTAGTCAAAGCAATTATAGTATCCTTGACACTATTACTCAATGATTACTATAATTATTACAACCACTATTTTCATAATCCTTATCAGAATACACTTATTCCGGGAGATCATTATCTCTTAAGGAATCCACAGTTAAGACCATTTTACATGACTATCTATAAAGTCTTAAGCTTTTGAAGATAAGACCTTGAGATCACTATCTCAAAAATCTTGTCATCTATGAAGATTTTGTTATTATTGCAATCAAGTGTTTTAATCTCCATAGTAGGATTATAAATACTTTACTACTCCCATTGCATGGCAGATATCTGGCTTTTGTACACATATACTTAGCTTCTCTTAACTAATGTACAAGGACAAGCAGTTCTATCATTCACTTCCTAAACTCTTTGAGGTATTATCCCTTTAAATAGTTCAGTACCATATCTTAAGGGATGGAAGCATTTCTTGGAATTTTCCGAAAAATGGAACATGTCCAAGGTGTATCACTAATGTGACAGTCCTAATACATTCTTCTCTTTGCTTTCGAACACCTTCAGAACTAAGATCCAAGGGGCATCCTTGAGATCATATCTCAAGTTATGGAACAACCAGAATATAAAACACTTACTATTATCCTTATATCATTCAAATGAATAGGATATTATCTACATTTAGCATGATGAACACAACGGCACTCCAACTAAGCTTCGCATGGCTCATCAAGATTCTATCTGAAATCATAACATTTATAATTTCATCAAATCTTACATTCCAACTACAAGAAGCTTATTTGAGTCCATAGATGGAGCTCTCTAGCTTGCACACCTTGCTTTCCTATATCATGAAGCCCAGAGGCTACTTTATGTGAATATCCTCAGAGAGGTATTCATAGAGGAATGCAATCTTGGCTTACATCTTAAAGATGCCATAGTCAAGTTATGTAGCTATAGTTAGCAATATTCTGATGAGTTCAAGCATGGTCATGAAGATCAAGTCTCATTGCAAGCAATGTCTTCTCTTCAAATGTGTAGCTCATGGCTACGAGCCGTGCTTTGAAGGTCTCTACCTTCTCATCATGTTCC
Organism: Ottelia alismoides; assembly: GCA_037367405.1. Taxonomy (NCBI): domain Eukaryota; kingdom Viridiplantae; phylum Streptophyta; class Magnoliopsida; order Alismatales; family Hydrocharitaceae; genus Ottelia; species Ottelia alismoides. The sequence continues at coordinate 820,564 of JAZKJV010004535.1, read as the reverse complement.
CTTTCTCTTGAAGATCCATTTACACCTAACAGGTTTTACCCTTATAGGTGGATCCTCGAGGGTCCATATACAACACTTGTATATGAAGTCTACTCTAGACTTTATTGCGAACATCCATCTTTCCATGTCATGACCCTCAGGAGCTTCATCACGTGAAGTCCTATCATTATCAGATTTAACCGACACATGGAGTACATCCTCAAACTCATTTGAAGAGGTATTAGTGTTTCATCTTTAATTATCCTTTAGTTTCCGATTTCAGGAGTCTCATTATCATCTCACGATTAAATGAGTTCCTTTACTTCATTTTCATCTTGATTCTCAAGAGAGTCATCCTCTAAGAATCACATTCTCAGAGATGAGATATTTTAAGAATCTCAAGGTCATAAAGTAGGTATCTAATACAATCCTTTATTTCCCTAATGAAGTAGCCCTCACGGGTGCTAGATTCTAGCTAATTTGCATGGAGCCTAATTAAGGTTATATATTGTAGTCTCTACTACATATATTCCTGGAAACTAGGAGATAATTATGCTAAAATTAATCATTGATCGAATCATGTCACACATGATCCAATTATATCTCCCTACAACTCTATTGATTTTAGGTTTATCAGGAGGAGTGAGATAGGAATGATATTCCTTTCTCCATAAGGTATACCATGAATTCATCTAATAGGTATTGATTACCTAGATTAGATCAAATTCATTTTCATCTTCCTTCAGACTTTGGTTCCAAACCAAAATTATGAAATATTTGACCAAAGGTTTCATAGGTGAAGAGAAGAAATCTCATATCATACACAATCATCAAAAGATATCACATATCCAAAATGTTCATTATGATATATATGATCCACATACATCAATATGTATGAGATCCTGAATACCTTGACATCTTACACCATTCCCAAAGAAGGGTGTATTGGACATTTTACTTTGAATACAATATTCATAAGTATGTAAGTTTTGAAATTTTAGACATTCTAAAGTTTCATTTCTTACAATTCTATTTATCAAATCAACAGACAAATGTCCAAGGCTTGATGCCATATCATTTTTTAATGATCTTCATCCTCATATTGATCTTTTAAGGTTTTAAATTTTCAATATTAGAAATCTTAATGAACCACTCATTAATTTTCTAATTTTAGCAGAGTCCTCTAGATGCCAGATTACTATATGAAATATAACCTTTTTATGATAGGTCTATTCCAGAATTCATGTTTATTTCTAACATTTAGAAATGAACTATGAGTGTATTCTTATATCTAGGTCATAGAGACATTCTCTAAGACTAAGGGCTCTCCCACTGAAAATATGAAGTCCATCTATCCAATGGAGATTGTTGCAACAATTGCGTCAACATCCATGTAGATGACTATTAAACCTTAAGATCAAATTTGTAATCTTCTAATATATATGCAACCAATTACAAATGTCATTAGAAAATTGGGATACAATTATCAGACTTTATCTTATAAAATAAGTAAGTCAATGTCAATGATTATTATGTAGATTATTCGGATGCTCTATCTGAGTCCTTCACTAAGGATTCTAGACAGACTTGATAGTCATACTATCAACACATCAACTTATTGCAGTATTGGCATTCATCCAACTCTTAAGATGTCATATGGAAGTAATAGAAGAACGGTTAACTCTTTGACTATCCTTCTCATCTTGGGTTTGACCCATGCTTCCACTACACTCGCTTTATCTATAAACAATCATTGCTTAAGACTAAGGATCTCTTGTGTTAAATTCAAAAGAATTCAATGTAAGAGCATTTCAACATCTATACATGCTTCATTAAATTCATACAATATGAATATTATGAAGCTTCAGGAATGACTAGAGTATAGACAGTAGAATGATGATACTCATCACATCCATCTAGACTCTTAAAACATTGGTTCAGGTAGGTATTCAAACATTTTGAATGCATCATCTCTTATGGAGCCACCATTCTGCAAGATGCAGTGAACCATTTCATTCACGATAAATGTCAAGAGCACATATGTATGCCAGAATATCTTCTTTGATTTTATAAGGATAATTTGACAATTACAATCATCATCGACATGTCACTTCCAAAGTACATTCTATGAGAGATCAATTATTTAATTGTCATTCCTCATTCTTATAAGGAAACTTGCACATTGCAACCACACACATTATGTGTCTAACTGCAAGTACAATATCTAGATCATGGATCCAATCTATGATATTTTTATTGGTTATTATTGAGTATTGCTTTGAGTGGGTTTAATGAAGGATTATCTGAAATAAGAAATTTGCATAAATGTATATATACATATTTTACTTTGATTTAAGAGTTTTTATATCAAAGTTGTCTTGCCTTGTCAATAATGAAAGTTCATTCCCTTAATCACTTTCAATGTAAGAGATACACTTACCATTATATCTCAAGCAAGATCTGGATCTCCTTCCTTATCTTTGTCACATCCCAATAATATGAGAACATGTGACTCTGATAAAAAGAAGAGGGAACTCATCCCGCCTTACAAGTCCAACTTGCATTTCCCAATTCGGTCTTTAACACCCGAGCCCACCACCCCTAAGATGATGTTGACCCGTCATTAACTGAACCAATCGTCAACAGAAATACAACTCGCTATGCGTAATCCAATATCGCCCCAATAATATGAGGACCTGATATTGGGGTTACTACGCATACATCCTTACTCTTTCAAGAAACGAAGAGCCCGATCTAAATGGGTTGTATGCAAGAGTTGTCACTTTGGGCAGGCGTCTCCTACATACAATATACGGCGACGGAACCCTTCGCCTTGACAGGAGACCATGGATGTCACTTATGTGATCCTCCATATCATGCTCCAATTTAATTAATCATAATGAATCATATTTATTACGATTAATTCTTCCAAGGGAAATAACATCTCTATTCATAATAGAGTGTTTTAATTTTAATTGGATTCCAATTAATCTAATCATATTAAATTAATGATCCAATCAATATCCAAGAAATATATTTAATTGTTACTTGAAATTATGGTATTATCTCAAATACGTATTATTTTGAATTTTAATAATTAGAAATACATCATGATTTCTTAAGCATTTTACCAACCCTACCTGCTATCATGGCTAGTATCGGCGAGAGTGGGACAGACCGCACACGGTGCAACCTACTACCCCAACACTCCCTGACTAGACGCAATATCCACCTCGGGAAAGGATAATGCAAAATAGATTACTTTGTACTTGATATGATCATCGGTTTTTCAACCAAAACTATACCATATAATAATAATCAAAACATTTTTTATTAACATTATAATGAGATTTTCTAAACAAAACTCAAATCCTATTCATGCAACATGTTTGTTGGAATGTAGATCATGTAGATCATGTAACCAATTTTGTGATCTAGATCAAATCTAATAAATTATTGGTCAAGTAAATATCATTTAAGGAAATAATTATCAAATATTTCACAAATATTTATTCATAATTATTACAGGAAATTAAATAACTTAATTTAACTAATTTTTTAAATGACAATCACTAGGTTCTTGATTAGGAAAGTAATTTCAGCAGTAATCCTCACTTACTAAAGATACCATATCTCAATCAATTTAAATCCAAATTAAGCAAAATAAGTTTATAATGGTTGCTAATTTAATTTACAACAGAACCTAAGCTATTTGCACGTATTTCAAGGCATTTCAAATCCGCAAGTAACTCTTTAATTACGTTGAGGTTCGCAGTCCCCGAAATTGTGGATACATGTTCAATAAAATGACCATAACGTGAGCACGCGGATTCGAAATCACGCAAATTCAGATCATACGGTTTCCTTATTTAATGGGGAACAAAAACCAATTAATATTTTTGTAAAACAGGTCCGAAAATAATCCTAAATAGAGATGCGAAAATGAAATGCAAGAAAACTTTCGCAAATCCTAATGAGCCCAAGTCGTCCTTGGTTTATGAATCGCATCCAAAACCTTTGACCTAAGGCTCTGATACCACTTGAAGGATATGGTTAGAACCTTAAGTGCATTCACGGAAGCGTGAGAATCGTATCATATGCGATCGGGAGCAACTAGTCGCACTAGTTGCTCAAGGTAGCGGAAATTAAAATTTTTCATGTGACGAAACCACATGATCCAAGATCACTTCTGGGATCGTTTCATCTAAACCACAAATAAGTAGTAGGATTACCTCTTGAAGCGTGGTTTTGATCGAGTCTCTAAACGAGGAGACCTCCTGTCTCAAGTCTGATCCGACGGAGGAGACGCTTGCGAGCGTGTTGATGAAACACATGCTCCTCGCAATCCATGTTGAAGATCCAAGCGACGAATCTCCTGATCTCGTCACACAAGATACGACGACTTCTTCACAAGCAAGGCACGCCGAAGTAGATGGAGATCCACGAGCAAACGATCGGACAACATAACGACGACACTGCGGTGATGGAGACTCTCTCTAGGTCATCCATGGTGGACGACCATATGAGATAGAGAGAGAGGGCATGTAGAGAGAAAGAGAGAGAGAGAGAGAGAGTTGTTGTAAACTTGTAACCTAAGAAGAGCAAGTGGTGCCTCTCCTTTTATAATATTTTGGGATCCATGGATCTCAATCCATGGATAATATAAATCCAGTGGTTCACATTAATTTGTATTTCTTTTAATGGCCAAGATTTTGTTGGTAAAAAACCAACAACAATTAATTTAATTTAGATTAAATATATATTGGTAAAACAATATGATTCATGCTGGATCTCTATTCTCATGTGCCCAAATAATATGAATTACATCGCATTATTTATATCTTTGATAATCAAATCACATTTAATTATATTAGACAACTCTCCATATAATATGAATCAAATTCATATTATTCATGATAATTAAATCACATTTAATTATCCATTTTTCAAGGTTCAGATATATATAATATCAACAATGAAATTATCCATGAACTCTTTCACGGATAATGCGCTTTCTCCACAGATACTTGGAGATAAGGATATGGTAATTGTATTGTTCCATGTATAGTGACTTGGATATTGAGATCACATCTCTAATTCAGATCTCGAACCTCCCATAGATGCTTGGTTAAATCAAGACCGCAAATCTAATCTTCTCATTGCATATGAATCACATTCAGATCAATGTCCAACATTTGGACCATGATCAGATTATTTCTCTACTAAGAGGGGTCACTAAAATCCAAACCTATTTCATCACTCCCTAGGAATGGAAGCGTCATGGTTATACAATCCTTTACGATTACATAACCCTTAGGTATTCCCAATACATGTACATCATGCATACTGGAAGATTCAGAATAAACCCGAAATATTATATCAACTTTACACGGTCTACTTCAGGGTTTTATAAGTAAGTTTCTCATTTGATCATTGGGATACGGTATCGATCATATACTTTAAAAAAGAATATATCATACCTAGGTCTTGATCATATACTTTCCAAAAGTATATATCAAACCTACAAATTCAGTCAAGTTTCTGAAGTGAGACGACCGTGCACGGAATTTGATTCTTCCCAATATCTCATGAGTGAGCTCATGTCTTCTGGTTCAGTAATGAACCTATATGATCCCTTTGAGAGATCATATTACTCATATGCCCTTATATGCACACCAACGCATCGGTGTATAGACCTTGATTAGGTCATCAACCTATTGGTCTGCCAAATCTGCATACTTAGACATATAGTAACACATATGTCTCTGGTCAGAGGAGGCGTGCCTATAGCGTGACATCATACGATATAGGACTTTGGTTATCTCGATCTCGTTAAGTCAACTCTTTGACCTAACTTATCTAATACATCCGAATCTCTATTCCTATGCAGAAGACCTGCATCAAGAGGTCGGTTAGATATCAGCCTTCAGAGAGAGGATTGCCATCTCCTCCTCAGACTGGAGATCATCTCTTAATAATCATTTGACAGTGCTCGATGAGTCCTCAATCTAACTCTTTAGATATTCATCCCAGCACCAACCTCTATGATTTAATATCTATATGATCATTAAGATGGCCATGATACATAACCCTAATTGTACTAAGGGACCTATTATGCAAATTATTTATTCTTCATTTTAGATCAAGGAATGATATTTGCAATAACATTTATTGCATAATGGCTCGCCATGGGCTCGTCTGTACAACAATCTCCCACTGTGTTCTATCCGTCAGAAACTCCTTCTGCTCTAGGATTTCTCCTCCACATTCGGTAGGGGAAAACCCACTAAGGGTATCACCTTCTTTGACCGACAACCCTCCATTTCATTTCCTTTCGCTCGGTTATTCCTGCTAACCATTTTGTAGGTACCCTTTGAATGATAGAAGCTCAAGAAAGTGCTCCATTCTAGAGTAGAGGCTCCGACGAGAACCCATCGCCTCTGTGATTATAACGTCGTAGATGCACCACCGACTATCTACAATCTTCGTCGACCTTATGCGAAGCTTCCCCAATCTTCAAATGATGTTGTGGAGCAAGGAGGAGGTAGGGTGGGCTCATCAGAGCCCGACCATCACTACCGTGTGAAGGCGAAGGAGGAGCCAGCATCAAAGTACATGTGATGTCTGGTCGTATTGATTGGATGATCTGGATCAAATGCCAGCTTTTATCATGAACCTACAAGCTCGATGAGACTTAGCCACCTTCTGAAGCAACAACCAAACCACCTGTGTGTCCCGCACCACTAGCCCAAGACCCGAACCTTGCACCTAGCCTAGAAGCGCATGTATGATGCGTGTGTTGCTGGCCTAATTGCATCCATGACACACTGGATTCAGATTTTTGCAAAGAAGTCCTTCCAGGTATGTGTGCCTTGCACGTGCGCACCTAGAAAAATTGTAGAGACACCCGGATTGTTTTCTTAATTACATTCGTGCCCATGCATAGAACCAGATTGCATATTTATATGATTTTATTTTGCATATTTTTACTGCATTTATGCCCTTGTACTCTTTATTCAATATCTTGAGCATACAAACTTCTTTTTGGTTGATTTCAGTCTCATTTTTTGCTCGTTTTCTCTATCTAATGGCTAGTTTATTTATCTAATTTGACACCTTATTATTCATGCTAAATTTTAGGTGTTCATTGTCTCACTTGTTCATCATTTAAATACCATTATTGAATCTTTATTCAGTTTAATGCTCAATTTGATGATTAAATCAAATCACCTTTAGTTTGCTCAGGATGTGAACTATTTTAGGGCATCTTATCATCTGCTTGCATATCATTGCACACACATCTAATTTTAATGACATAAAATCAAATAAAGAAAATACATGCATCGTATATGTGTTATTTTTTTTGAATTGTGTATCTGCATATAATTTCTATACCATGTGGCATCTTATTTGCAATATAGAGGTGCACATTATGTGTTGTGCATGGCGTTTGCATATGAAGGCTTGAATCTATGAATTTAATCACACGATTTTTATCAATAATTTTCGATAGATAGGTGAGGAGGTTCGTGTCCCTATATTTGACCTTAGTACCTTGGCAAGTAAAATAATTTATGCATTTTTGAAGGTGTAGTTTTTATTGAAGCATTCTCATCACATGTATGATAATAATACACGATTATTAACATGGTGAGAACACGGTTCATCACCATTCAATCAGACACGCATGCCCTATATGTGCCTATTGGGTATATTGTGTTACCTCCTCCATTGTTTTTGTATTTTTTTTTAGTTCTGTAATCACTAAATCATGTAAAAGCTTTAAATTATTTTGTGTGCATACCCCCAAGCTTTCTTGTAGTTACAAATAGGTGTCGTTTCAAGTATCTTCACTTGGTTCCCCACGCGAGGTGCTTTGATTATTTTATATGTATGCACTTAATCTTGTAGGATGGATTATGAAATGGATGTAGTTCATTTTAATTGCAATCAGGACCTAGTCAGCATTGTATTTTATTTTCTTACATGATCATTTTTATTAAATATTTCCTTTAAGCCCAAAATTATGGGGAAAATAGGATATATTCTTACAACCATGATATCTCACGCATAAATTGTATTAGCATTTATTTCTATTTTCCTATATTTAAAAATGCAAAAACAAGCAGTTTCCTTATATTTAGCATTTAAAAATCCATAAAATTAAAATATACCTCCAAAACATTTTGTTAATTATAATACGATATATTCTACCACAAATCAAAAAATCACTAAAAATTCAAAATACAAAACTTCAAAACATAAAACCTCAAATAATCTTATAAAATTTAGATGAAAAATCTATAAATTCCTAAAGTATCTCTTTCTATTTTAGTTTTTTGTTATTTTATACAATATATATTAGAAATAATTCAAGGTCAATTTTAAACTTATAAGTATTTTTAAAAACCTAGAAAAAGGTCATATATTTTTTATATTCAATGTTTTGCATATTTTATAATTTTCAAAATCCAGAATAAAATATTATAAAATTACTAGAAATTGGGAGAAATATAAAAACATTTTATTTGCTTCATTTTAACTTATTTAGACTTAACTAAAAATCTAAAAGTTGTCTTATCTACATATCTATATATTAATTTTGTTTAATTTATAATATCTAAATTTTCTAAATATTACTTATCTTATTTTAAAAATAAAAAAAGTAATATTTTTTTCGAAATTTAAAAAGAAAAAACAAAATTTAAATACAATAATAAAAAATCATAAAGATTAAATATAATTAAAAACCCACATATAAACAATAAAAGATAAGAAAATTGAAAATTAATATTATTATTAGTTAACAATACTTAATAATAATTCTATACCCGTTCATTTCCAGTGTTCGACATTGTACCATATTTACACCTATACAAATTTATATAGAGTTATAATAAATTTTGACTCACACGTATTTTATTTTCAAGTCATTGTGGGTTGATTTTTGTTGAATTGGGGATCGATCTTCACAACGATGACTGTTCTAAACTTCTTAGGAATGGTAGACTGGCCTCTCAATTCAACACTCATAGAATAAATACATGTGGGATAAATTGGCTATGGGCCTTTAATGCTATCTATTATAAAAAATCCCTTTGAAAATGAAAGAAAAATCTTACAAATCAACTATGAGACCTGCTATGCTCTATCAACCCAAATGTTGGTCTATGAACCATATAGATGTACAGAGAATGACACTAGAAGAAATAAAAAATGCTAAGGTGTATGTATGGTCATAGACGTAAAGATCATATTCTGAATGATGTGATCAAAAAAAGTTGTTGTAGCTCTGATAGAAGATAAGATTATAGAAAACCACTTAGATGGTTTGACCATTTGTGAGAGAGGCCGGTTGATGCACCAGTTATAAAATGCAAGATTTAGGATGTTGAGACGGTTAAAAGAGGATTATTTAAGGCCCGAGAAGTGTTAGAATGATATTATCATAGTTATTTGGATTTAAGATCTAGAATGGCCAAAAATAGATCTAAATGGGGCAAAAAAATCCATGTAGCTCTTACTTAATTATGGGAAAAGGCCTGACGTGTGTCCTACTACCCTTGTTAATTTAATCAAATTAATAGTCAAATTAACGTGATGTCGTTTGTTGTAGTCGGATAATAAGAGTAGATCAAAAACCACTTTCAATGATAGTCAAATTAATTTCGAGCGGCAAATTTTTTGCTTGGGCAAGCCCAAGGTCGAACTCAGGGAGGCAGTTGTCTCCTTAGGTAGATTTTTAGCAAATTTCCAAGGTCAGATTTTCAGGTGATAACTTGCTTTTGGTCCTTTTCAATATATTTTATGCAAGACACATGCAAAATCGGGCTAATTTACAAGTTAATTCAGAAAGATGGTCAAATTTAATCCAAAAATTATGAAACTTGGCCAGATGGTGAAATGTGATGAAATTAAGCTACTAATTTTTTAGAGTTTTTTGACACTAGATAAATTTACTGTGAATTTAAAATGGATGCAAGGTGATTTTGACTAAATTAATTTTGATAAATATCAAATCACAATATTTTCAGATACAAAAATTATCCTAGATAGATCTAAGTATGAAGAATCCAGGAAAATTAATAGACCTAAATTTCTATGTGAAATGAACCTAAATTAATTAAGTAAATCACTAAATGATTTATTCAGGCCTCGAGATGCATGCAAATGAGATGATTTTTGGATACAATGTAAACTTAATTATCCTCAATCTAATGTGAATTTTTGGCAATTTTTGGGGTCACAGAGAAATTACTACAAATTAATAGGCATAAATGGGCAAAATATGATAAAATTTCACCAATTAATTAATAATAAAAAACGTTACTTCCACAAAAACATGCCAAGTGTCACATATGAAAGAGGACAAATTAAGCTACATAATGCAATTTTCAAACTTGAAAAATGAGTTAAAATGAAAGCCTAAATATGCGTGCAAAGACAAGGGCCTATTTGCAATTACAGAAAATAAAATTGACAAAAAATAAACATGCTGACATGGACTGATATGCAATTACGTATAATGTTAGGGCCATGGATGCAAATTTCCCACAGAACGCATGCTCCTCACGTGGGATCTCCTAGCAAGGACTGAAATGTAATTATGAAAACTTCTAGGGGCCTCACTGCAAATTACCCAGGCCGCACGTGCAAATCACGTGGGGTCCCAGGCTCGGTGGAACTTTTGAGGCTCGGACTTGGCTCGGAATAGCTTTGGGGGATCCGAGCCTGGTGGCTGGGGAAGAGGCTCGGATCAGGCGACGTGGCTTGATGTGAACCGTTGATCAAGTGAAGATCTAACGGAGGATGTTGGCTCCTGAGAAAAAGGCGTGGACGATCAGTGACTGTTAGATCTAGATTGATCCGATGGCATCTGGAGTGTGAGGGAAGCGGTGACGTGGTGTGTTCTGGATCGTGGGATCCTCCTGATCCGACGGCTGCAGTTGATGGCGACGTGGATGGCTACGAACCGTCCGATCAAGGTGATCGAACGGCTGCTGGGCTTCGTGCCCAACGATCCTCCGCCTTTTACGACGGAAAAGGCTGCACTCCTGTGAAGTGGTCTTAGCTCCGCCGCCTCCTCCGGTCGTCACTGAAGCTCACCGAAAGTTGCTAAGAAGCTGGGTAAGGTCATGGGAGCGTCAGGTGGTTGATGGAGGTCTCAATTGAGGCTGGGGTGAACTGGAGACCGGTAGCGGTGAAGCTCGAGCTGAGCTCCGATGAAGCTCCAGCCAATCTAAGTAGAAGTACCTGCAGGGGGTTATCTTGATAGTCGAGGCATGCAACGTGTACGTGGAGTGATCGTGAGTGATGTGCTAGGCCTGAGTGACGAAGTGGGGGTCCAGTGATCGAGCTCCACCAAGGTGGCGGAGCTGGCGTCGGCATGAAGTGGAGTGCGTCGTCGAGGTGAATGGAGTATGGCGTGAAGATTAGAGCTTCGTGGGGAAGCTCGGTGGATGCCCAGCGGAGCAGGAAGTGAAGGGAGGACAACGAATAAAATAGGAGAAGAAGAAAGAAAATGAAGAAGAAGAAGAACGGGGAGGAGATGGAGGTGTCTACCGATGGAATGGAGCTCTATGCAGTGCTCCTGGTCGTCGCTCAAGGGACGGTAGGGGGCCCGAGCTCAAGCAGCTCGTCGGAGAAGCTGCTACACGGTGTGGCAACGTCATGGATCTCGCCGGAGGTAGGAGCCTATCTTCGCTCCGTTTCACACTCAATTGATGTCACCAATGGGTGGCTCTGAGCTCCAGGATACCTCTCATAATGGCGGATAGGAGTGAAGATGGACGGAGGCGATGTATTTGTAGGATGAAGGTGACGGCGTAGGTAGCGAGGAGGTGGGGTTGGTGGGCATCGTGGAGCAAGGTTGAGGGCATTCATGGTGAAGAGGGGGTTGGCGAGGATGAGGGAAGAGTGTGTTGTATAGCGGTGGTGCCAGGGGGCGGAGATGGTGGTCGGTGTGGCGCCCAAAATAGAAAGGGTGCAGCCCTTGCGCATGATGGACAACGTGGGGCGCGGGGTGTGTGGGAGGTAGGAGACGAAGTATCGACCATTGGATCGAGCGATCCAACGGTCGAGAGAGGGGCGGAAGCGAAAGGTGAAGATTAGATCTGCGGAGCGATATCGAGGGCACAGGGCGTGCCACGTGGCGGGCGCAGGTCGAGGCACTAGAGTGCGGTGGAGATGAAGTCCGTGGTTTTGATCGAAGGGTTTAGATATAGTGCGACATGGAGGGCTAGGATTGATGGCCTCTGGCGATGATCGGAGGGTGCCTAATGCACCATGTGGTGTGCTAAGGGCAAAGCGCGAAGGGACGATCCAGATGAAATCCATGGTTAGATCAGGCAGTTGAGAGGCGATGTGATGATGAAAGGCCCAGATCAATAGAGGGGGTGAGTGATCGGACGGCGGGGAAGGCTAGGTGCGTGGAGCGCAAAGAAGCGAGCAGTGTGGCGCAATCAGAGGACGCCACGTGGCCAGCTTTGGGTGGCTGAGAAAGAAAGTAAATTTAGAGAGAGAAGGATGCTGAATTTGGAAAAACTTAAAACATGAAAGTTGTAGATCTTAATGAGATCTATAAGTTTCATGTTGACTAAAAATGGAGATGAGGTAAAATATGATAAAAAATACAAGAGTACCAATATACATATATATATAGTATACAAGGGGGCCCAAAAACCCAAGTTTTGCATGCGAGCACCGAATTGAATAAAATTAGTCTCATTTTAAAGGTCTCTGGATGTGTATTAATCTGAAGGTGAGCAAACCTAGTTTAGAGTTTGTATGAGAGGGATCTTAACAATCTAAGGTCCAGGGGCTTGGGGCTTTATTAGGTAGTTTACAAGATAGGGAATTTTGGCCTTCTTCCTTATATTATTAACTAATAAAGTACATAGTATAAGGAAGGTGTTTTTTGATTTAAGAGGGGATATAAAATACAAAAAATTAGGTGAATTATTGGAGGACATTTTACAAGTGGATTTTGCAAATGAATTGGCTTCTTATTTAATGCAGATATGAATGCTAAAATGCATGTATTGTGGATTGATACATGAATGCTATTTATGCAAGATAAAGGGAAATATGCTGCTAAAATACTCGGGAACAAGGCTCTATTTTCAACTTTAAGAGTGATGAATCACAAATTCATCAACCCCCTATACTTAAACCTTGCTCGTCCCCGAGCAACTAAATGAAAATGCAAGAGTGAAATGAGATTGGGTTCCATACCAAGGTCATGAACAAAAGTTGAAAATGGAGTTTGACTCGACCTTTAGATTAATTATATGGCGGAAACCTTATTTGGATCTGAATTTAAGCCTAACATACTTCAAGTTCCACAAGTCTTCTATTCAATACGCCTCAACAGTAAGGTCAGAACAAATCTTCATATCTGTGTAAGTAATAAATAGCTCTCCACATCAGAACTGGCTCAGAAACAGCCTCCTCTAATAAGGTAACTCTAATAACCCGGTCCAGTAACTCTTTCCTCGAGGAGCGGGGTATTCCCTTCTAAGTTCAAGTGTGACCAGCTCAAGAGGAGGGGGTAGAGAAAAGAATGGACGGTAGCCAGTGTAGCTACCTATCCCGGGATGCCTGACCAGTGTAGCCAAGTCATCCAGCTGCAGACCTTCTTGCTAATATACATACTCCGACGGGTATTTTATTTCTATCTGGACTGTCTACTTTTTTGGAGTTCTTGCATTTTTTCGAACTATATACAAGGTGCAGCATGTACATCAGGAGTTTTTCCTCTTGAGCTAGTAGCCTATCCCTCTTTTGAAGCATTATTGCAACCCATAGCGTCCTGTCCTCAGATGTCAACACCACCAGACTAGGTGAGATGCACTACCCTCCCTAGAGGAGGATGGATGTTTCCACCCGTGTGCTACTCCAAGCTAAAGGATTCTACCTCCTCACCACCTCATCAATAAAGAGCTACGTGCATTGTGCTTGTCCAAGTTAGGTCGCTGTCTAAAAGTATCATGCGTGTGCACAAGATATTCTACTTAGACTAATCAAGATGACATGTGACATAGACTTGCGGACTCAAAGAAATTAAGTCACTTGACCTGAGAAATCTTAACTCCGGTTCCTATAAGGTTCCTCTGAAATTAGGTGGATTAAGGCTAAATCAAGTCCATCCTCAACATCTACTCATAACTTGGTTCAGAACACACTAGCTTTTCACCATGCATATGGAAGATATGCAATGAGATGCAGACGACATGCTATGTAGATAAATGAAATGCAAGACTCTTTTTCTTTCTTTTCAGATGCAGAGATGATATGGCATGAGTAAAATAAGAAGCCTTCGATTTTTTTGGCACTTGGGTATACCTCCTAAGTGTTTTATGAGTATTACACAGATTATACAAGTGTATTTTACAAAAAAAATCTCCAATTTTTACCCATCCCTGTAATTATTGCATAATATATACAAAAATACGCGAAAATACGTGAAAGTACGAGTTATGGGTAAGTATATATGCAAAATATACATGCCCCCTATACTTAGCATGTGCTATGTCCTCAGAGCATGAAAAAGCGATGAAAAAGACATAGCTCGGGCGAAGCGTAAGAGAGCTAAAATTACATAATGTATAGAAGTTGTTCCGCCCCCCATACTTAGGCTCTGGCAGCCTAAGTGTAGAAGAAGATCAAAAATGGGGCGGACGAGGGCAAGAAGGGAAATGGATGAGTATATACGTGGCGGGCATCGGTCCCCCTATACTTAGTCTTTGGTCAGCCTAAGTATAGGACAGGAGTGAGTATGAGAACCGATGTGATCTGGAGGATGTACAAAGAACAGACTCAGGTGGCTCATCCCCCTATACTTAGGATCTGGTCATCCTAAGTGTAGTCATAGATGGAGATAGATGAAGCCGGAATGAGTTATTAGAGTCATGGGAGAGAGAGAGAGAGAACAGAATGTCCAGGAATGATGGTATATACAGTGGTGAGGTCTGATCTTTCAAGATGCTGCTGATGGCTAGAGCTCACTGTTGCAAGGTCTCATGCGCGACTTGATGTGTATCTGTTGAATCTTTCTCGTGCATGAATACAATCTCTTTAACCATGGACTAATTGCTCATTGGTTTCGATGAAGTGCTTCAACAATTGACCATTCACTAGGAATGTCGGTGCGTCATCTGCGAGATCTGAAATCTCGACACATCCACTATCGTGCACCGCACGGACAACGAATGGGCCCGTCCATTTGGACTTCAACTTGGCTTGGAAGATCTTCATACTTGCATTAAACAACCATACCTTCTGTCCAGGAACAAAGGTCTTTCGTCTGATGTATCTATCGTGCCAATGCTTAACCTTGTACTTGTACACCAAACTGTTGTCGTATGCGTGGTTTCTGACTTCCACAAGCTCATTCAGATTCATTTCTCTCTGCTTCTTTCCCAAGGTGTGTGTTCCAACTGACCTTCTTGATTGCCCATTCTGATTTATGTACTAACTCTGCGGGCAAATGGCTGGCTTTCCGAATACCGTTTCGAATGGGGAGGTTCCTAATGGTGTCTTGTAAGCTGTCCTATAAGCCCATAGGACTTGATCCAGGATCTGGGACCAGTCCTTCCTGTCTGGGAGGACAAGCTTCTGCAATATAGTGTTCACCTCCCTATTTGACACCTCAGCCATACCATTAGTCTATGGGTGGTAAGGGCTAGCGACACGGTGTTCGATGTCGTAGTCCTTCAGAAGTTTCTTCTACATCTCTGTTTACAAAGTGGCTACCCCCATCTGATATCAACATCTTGGGGATCCCGAACCTAGAGATGATATGATCTTTGATGAATTACAGGCAGTCCTGCTATCTGCGGCTCGGCTCGGGATAGCTTCCGCCCACCTAGACAAGTAGTCTACCGAAAGAAGGATGTACTCGAATCCATGGCTCACGGGGAATGGGCCCATGAAGTCGATGCCCCAGGCGTCAAAGACATCACAAATGATGACAGGTTGCATCGGCATCTCATCTTTGGAACCAATGGTTCCTCCCATTCTTTGGCATACAGGGCACGACTTCGTAAAGGTGATGGCATCACGAAACAGAGTAGGCCAGTAAAAGCCACATTGAAGTATCTTCCATGCGGTCTTCTTCTCGGAGTGGTTTCCTCCTGCCTCCAAGTTGTGGCATAAAGAAAGGACACTCTGGTATTCCTCCTGAGTAATACACCGTCTCCAAAGACAATCTGGTCCTTCAAAGAAAAGGATCGGATCCTCCCAATGGTAGTGTCTAGCTTCTGACTTCAGTTGGTCAATGTGGCTCTTGGGCCAATCCTTAGGAACTTTCTTGGAGACAACATAGTTCACGATATTGGCATACCATGGGAGTGAGTCGACAACAAAAATCGACTCGTCAGGGAAGGAGTCTCGAATTGGTGAATCCTCTGAAGTATAAGATCTTCGAGAAGGGAGAGATGATACGTTCTTCTTTCCAGGTTTATCACGAATATCCAAATCAAATTACTGGATAAGCAAAATCCACCTAAGAAGACATGCCTTTGCATCCTTCTTTTCCATTAAGTATCGTAGTGTTGTGTGATCGGTGAACACGATTACCTTGGATCCAATTAAATGAGATCTGAACTTGTCCAAGGCAAACACTACCGCAAGCATCTCCTTTTCCATAACTATATAATTACGCTGAGCGGTGTCAAATACTTTGTTTGCGTAGTGGATTGAAAATGGGACGCCATCCCTCCTCTGTCCTAACACAGCCCCAACAGCAAAATTTGATGCATCCGTCATGATCTCAAAAGGTAGAGACCAATCTGGGGCCTGTAGGATCGGGGCGTCCATGATCATTCCTTGCAGTAGCTTAAAGGCCTCAAGACATTTGTGGTCAACAATAAACTCCATGTCCTTGCCTAAAAGCTCAGTTAGCGGTCGGGAAATCTTAGGAAAATCTTTAATAAATATCCGATAGAATCCGATATGCCCAAGGAAGGACCGCAACTGCTTAATGTTGGTTGGTGGCTGGAGTCGTCTGATCACATCCACTTGGCAGGGTCAACCTCCATTCCTCTCTTGGAGATGACGTGCCCCAACACAATGCTCTTTGTCACCATGAAGTGACTTTTCTCCCAGGAGAGCACCGAATTAACCTCACAACATCTTTTGAGGACTCGATCCAGATTCCTAAGACAGAAATCGAAGAAATCGCCATGGACCGAGAAGTCATCCATGAAGACTTGCACGAATTCGCTGACCATTCGGTGAATACAACAATCATGCACCTTTGAAAAGTACCTGGAGCATTGCATAACCCAAAGGGCAAGCGCCTGAAAGCATAGGTACCGAAGGGGCATGTAAACGTGGTTTTTTCCTGGTCCTCAGGAGCTATGGCTACTTGATTATAGCCTGAGAACCCATCCAAGAAGCAGAAGAATTCTTTCCCCACTAGTGTTTCTAGGATCTGATCAATGAACGGTAGGGGAAATGATCCTTCTTCGTCGTAGAATTCAGGCGTCTGTAATCCACACAGACGTGCCATGACGTGGGCACTCGCGTCACGTTCTCCTCTCTATCCTCGTTGGTGGTCGTCTGAATTCCCGACTTTTTCGAGACAACATGGATCGGAGCCACCCATTTAGAGTCGGAGATGGGATAAATGAAACCCGTGTTGCACCATTTCTCTATCTCCTTCTTCACTACCTCTCATAAATTTGGATTCAAACGACGTTGGAATTCATGAGAGGGTTTAGTTTCATTCTCCAAGTAGATATGGTGCAAACACAGAGCGGGATTTATCCTCTGGAGATCAGAAATGCTCCAGCCTATCGTCTTGCGGTTTTTCTCCAGGATCTCTAGCAAGCGAGATTTATGCTCCTCGGTCAATCGCGAACTAATGATGACCGGATATTTCTTCTCCTGACCCGCAAGGAAGGCATATTTTAGTGTTGTGGGTAAAGGCTTGAGCTCAGGTAATGTGTGGTCGTTTACAAAGTCTGGCTCAATCGAATCTGGTTCAGTGTTGAAAGTGGTTGGATCTGTCTCTGAAATTACTACCACCAAGTCATTCAGCTTTGGAGTCAGATCGTCAAAGGTTTCCATGCAATCGGCAAATGCCATGTCTGACTCGTCATCCTCATCTTCTGATTGTCCTAAAGAGGGAAGGACTGACAGGCCCAGCTAGGCCTCTAAGTCATCGAAGATGTAGGGGGATGCAGGTTCTGAGCTGTACTCGTTTCTAAGGACCTCAGAAACAGACTCATGCATTGGATCTTCTCCAGAGAGGAGGGACTCATGGGTGTTGGTTGGGTTCTGTCTCCGTGGTCCAATTATGTCTACGCGGTCGTAGTCTGCTTCAGATGAAGAGTTCTCGGTGCTAGATTCAGAATCCGGCCTCTGCCATCTGATTTGCTTCATGTCAAGTTCCTCATCTCCGCCTGGAGTTTAGAACTGGATTTTCCCGATATTGTAATCAAACAAAGCCCCTGATGTTCTGAGGAAGGGCCTACCTAGGATGATCTGGGAATCTCTCCAATTACGAGTGGTTTCCATATCTAAGACAGTGAAGTCTACCATGTAATCTTGACCTTCGACTTTGATGACAACATTCCTCAATTCTCCTTAGGACCTGTTGGTGGATTTTTCAGCGAACTTAAGGAGGGTTCTAGATTTCTTAAGAGGTCTGAGATTAATCCGCTCATAGAGGGTTGTAGGCATTAAATTGATTGAGGAGTTGTCGTCTAGGAGAGTGTGTGCAAACGCAATGTCATCGACATGACTCACCACATAATATGCACACATGTCTCTTCGTTTTCTTGGAAACGAATTCTTTATTGCGCAAGTTGTGGCTACTGACAGAACGTGTTTCTCAACACGGCTTTTGGTCTTCCTGCTAACCCTAGTAGGTATGCATCTCACCTTAAGGTATTTCTGAAATGCAGGTGTCATTTCCACGTACTTGTCAAAGGGGATTGTGACCTTGATATGTTTGTTGCAAAACTCTGCCATCTCAGGGTCATCTTTTTGGATTTTTTTTAGTTTTCTTATTTACTCTCTTGAGAGCTCGGGGGAAAGGGATTATTGACTCCAACTCAGATTCTGAAATTGAAATATTGTCATTTAAAGCGGGAACTGAGTTCTGTACAGGACTCGGACTCTGAAACTGACTCTGACTTGGACTATGATGAAAAGAAAAATGTTGTTGCAAAATCGATGATGCATCCTCCGCGACTGTTGGACTGTCCTCCTCAGATGGAGGTGTGGGCTCCTCATCAGTTTCGGTGGACTCCCTGCCGGTGCGGTTCCCTTGCTTCTTTGAGGACTCAGAAGTCCTCTTCTTCTATCGGGGATGGTAGTGGTGGTGGTGTTGCTCCTCATCCTCCAAGTTCTCCTCAAGTAGAGACTTGGTGGCTTCATACTCTGGTGCCCATGCCCGATCACGGTCCTTCCACTCTTGAGGGACATATGATTTACATTATCATACGAAAGTATCTCATGTTCAGATAAAAAATTATCTGAATAGTATATGTGATCTCGAGGTCAGTTCTGGCCTGGGTTTAGGCTGTTTGGGTTGGCTTGAACCTGAGCGGGAATTGGGGTCTTTGGAGCCATCTGTTGGTCTTGGTTACGAGAAACACGATTCAGATCGGTTCTCATATCCAGATAGTCATTCTAAATCTGTTGGACCCTATCAGTCAGGGTCTGGATCACCAAGGTGAGGGACTCCAATTCGGTGGGCTGGGCGGGTTGATATTGTCCTAAAGATGAGGTCCTATACTGGCCCTGCTGGCCATGCCGATACTGTTGCTGCTGATGTGACGGTGATGGGCCCTTTGGAATGTGTGTTGCGGCTGCTGGTGTTGCTGAGGCTGGTACCCTCGTTCGGGCCTGGACTGAACAAAGCGCGGTGCGGGGACGAAGCTGCTTTCCTGGTAAGCTAGGGAAGGTCGGTGTGGCTGACCGTTCCCTATCCCCAATTGTCTTCCGACGGGGTCATGGCTATACCACAGCCCGTTGATCTCGAAAACCTGTGGAGGCTCCTCGTATCATGTCTCCACTTGTGGGGGTGCATGTTGGTCCTGCTGAGTGTAAGTCTGCTCCTCTACCCAGCTACTTTGAAACCCCGGTGCTTGTTCTTGTACAAGATGAACTCGATGTACATGTACATGTGGTGCAGAATGGGCAGGTAGCTTTATCTTAGCTACCTTCTCAGTAAGTTCCTCCACTTGCTTCGGCAATTTAGAGAGAGACTCAAGGTCAGTGACCCTCCTGTGAATCTGCTCAACCATGGTGAATTTTTCTGCTATTATCCCCATGCTAGGGATAAGGTCGTCTGTTAGATTCGTTACAGTCCGTCGAGTTGTCTTGTTGGTGAGGCTCAAAGGAGACAACTGATAGGCCCAGGTGGCCTGAGATCTGTCGGTTTTCGCCATCTACGCTAGGATCTTCCATACAGCATTTTCATTCTTGTCCAGATAGCTTCCTCCACAGGCGGCACTCACTAACCCCTGCATCTCTAGGGTCTGACCACAGAACAAGGTCTGGACTAAGATCGCCTTGGAAATGCCATGGCATGGGCATTTATTTATGAGGTCATTAAACCGATCCCAAGCTTCATGGAATGGTTCGCTGGATCCCTGGGAAAAGCTTGCGATCTTTGTTCTCATTTGATTAGTCCTACTAAGTGGAACTTTTTCAAGAAAAGGTCCTTGAACTGCATCCAGATTGTAGACATCACCCCCAAGGTTTTTCAACCAATGTGTTGCCTTATCTCCTAAGGCAAATGGGGTGGCCTTCAGTCGGATGTAATCTTGCCCAACCCTAGGGTGACTAAGGTTGTTGCAAACCAGCTCGAAGTCTCTGAGGAAGGCATAGGGTTCTTCGTTTGCATTTCCATTAAACTTCGGGAGCAGTCTAAGAAAGTGAGGCTTGAGCTCGAATGCTTCGGGGAGAACCGATGGTGCCAACCAACTGTGAATCTCATTTTCTGCTGGGTTGTAAGCATCAACCATTGGTCGGTCGATCCCTCCAGCTGCAATGATTTGTCCCATCCTTGCTATGAGATCCACATTTTGTTGTTCGAATGTGGCCAGGAGAGTAAGGATTGCTTGGAGTGGGTCATCTCTGTGTTCTTCCTCATCTGGAGGTCGCTTTGGTGGCATCTTGTCCACTGATCCTAGGGAATGGAAATGATATGGGTTAGAGGACAAATCAAGGAAGGGATTCTTACTGAAGCGATGGTCTTCCTCAGTAAGCTCAGAGGAGAGGAAAGGGTTGGTTTGAGAGTAACCACCCTGGGTGTGAGGGATCCAGAACTCAAGAGGGCCATGAGGTCTGGGTGGTCCAAGTTACGCTTGGGCCGGTGAAGATGAGTTTCGTAAGGGGCTCAAAGAGAGATTGGTGAATAATGTGTCGATGTTCCCCCAGTTAGTCATCTTGGATTTGCGAGAAGATTTGGGAGTTCTAAGTAAGATAGGATTTTACTCCTACCTGAAGCAAGCAATACAATCCAAACCCTGTATTCACACTCAACACGGTGAAGGGCCCGAAACTGAGTCCAATTAATCTGGTTGATTTTAAGTGTGATTTTCAAGCAAATAGCAAAGGTTACGTGGCCTAGAGGGAAGTCGTCTCAAAGCTGGTTGCATCTTCCCTGTTTGACCTGTCGCCTAAGATACCTGCGTCCTTCCTTTCTTCGCTCCTATCCCAAGTTGATGGATTCAAAGACCATGCCCCTATCTACCGGCAAGCAGGCGGAGGCTGACAAGTCTGGAACTTCACCCCGAAGGGTTACTAGCAACTTGTCACGGAGTACCGTTGGTTCACCCCAGACTAACTGTAAACAAGCGGAGGCTACTTGGTATTAGTCGATGAACCTGAAAATATTCAACTCGTGATATTTGTTAGGATCAGTTCGTACGTGATATGGAAGGTCGGGATTTGGGCTCTGCCTTAAGGTGTTCACACATACTCGAGTACCCTCACTCAGCCTGAAAACAAGGTCGAGGTTAATCACCCGCGAGTAGAATTTCCAATTTTATTGAATTTTTTGGTCAATAATGTTAGCAGTCCCGGTTTTAAGTTAAGTTTTTACTAGTTTAGTCCAATCTACACAGAACGCCTATCGTCCAGTCCCAATTTCCTTTAATTTAAGTTGGAAAACTAAGAGAGAGAAATCGAGAAAAGACGATGCACAAAAAATAATGATGCTTATGCAGAGTGAAGAATACTTACAATGATCCCTTTGCTTTTATGCAGGATGCAAAATAGAATTGAAATCTTTTTACACTACATGCAAATGCAGACGACAAAATCCGCTCTTAGACAGGCAGTTCTATTAGCGAGTAAAGCATAGGTTGATTTGACTAGATCTGTGGTCTAAGTGCGTCTTTTAAGTGGTTGTGTGGTCCTAAAAATTACGAGCACAAGCAAACCCTAGAGTGGCTCGAGGAGCTGCTAGTGCAAGCCTATTCTAAAAATTCAAACCACACAGCAGATGGGGACACGGTTCCATTATGTTTACACTCGCGAGAACCTAAACGGGAACTGCTGGAAATAATACAAAAAATAAAGAAATGAAAAAAAATACAAGTCCTCTCAAGTCACTCAGACAAATTAAAATGCAGGTTCCTCGAAGCGTCTTCGACTCCTCGCGTTCCTTACATAAAAACAAGTTGAGGTCAGATAGAGAACGACATAAAAATACAAGAATTAAAAGACAGAAAAATATTCACAAGAGAACCGGGGGTCAGACTACTCGGGGATAGAAAAATCAAATACTCAGAAATTAGCTGTAAATTAACCTAAATCGTGCATCCCTGGCAACGGCTCCATTTTGATGTGTGTCCTACTACCCTTGTTAATCTAATCAAATTAACAGTTAAATTAATGTGATGTCGTTCGTTGTAGTCAGATAATAAGAGTAGATCAAAAACCACTTTCACTGATAGTCAAATTAATTTCGAGCGACAATTTTTTTACTTGGGCAAGCCCAAGATCGAACTCAGGGAGGCAGTTGTCTCCTTAGGTAGATTTTTAGCAAATTTCCAAAGTCAGATTTTCAGGTGATAATTTTTTTGGTCTTTTTCAATATATTTTATGCAAGACACATGCAAAATCGGGCCAATTTACAAGTTAATTCAGAAAGATGGTCAAATTGATTCCAAAAATTATGAAACTTTGCCAGATGGTGAAACGTGATAAAATTAATCTACATTAAATTTTTTAAAATTTTCTGACACTAGATAAATTTACTGTGAATTTAAAATGGATGCAAGGTGATTTTGACTAAATTAATTTTAATAAATATCACATCACAATATTTTCAGATATAAAAATTATCCTAGGTAGATCTAAGTATGAAGAATCGGATAATTAATAGACCTAAATTTCCATGTGAAATGAACCTATTAAAAATTAATTAAGTAAATCACTAAATGATTTATTCAGGCCTCGAGATGCGTGCAAATGAGATGATTTTTGGGTACAATGTAAACTTAATTATCCTTAGTCTAATGTGAATATTTGGCAATTTTTGGAGTCACAGAGAAATTACTACAAATTAATAGCATAAATGGGCAAAATATGAGAAAATTTCACCAATTAATTAATAATAAAAACCATTACTTCCACAAAAATATGCCAAGTGTCACATATGAAAGAGGAAAAATTAAGCTACACAATACAATTTTCAAACTTGAAAAATAAGTTAAAATGAATGCTAAATATGTGTGCGAAGACAGGGGCCTATTTGTAATTAGAGAAAATAAAATTGACAAAAAGTAAACATGCTGACAGGGACTGATATGTAATTACCTATAATGTTAGGGCATGGACGCAAATTTCCCACAAAATACGTGCTCCTCACCTGGGGTCTCCAGGCAGGGGCAGAAATGTAATTATGAAATCTTCCAGGGGCCTCGCTGCAAATTACCCAGGCCGCACATGCAGACCATGTGGGGTCCTAGGCTCGGTGGAACTTCGGAGGCTCGGGTGACTCTGGAGGCTCGGACTTGGCTCGGAATAGATTCAGGGGATCCGAGCCTGGTGGTCGGGGAAAAGGCTCGGATCGGGCGACGTGGCTTGATGTGAACCGTGGATCAAGTGAAGATCCAACGGAGGACGCTGGCTCCTGAGAAGAAGGTGTGGACGATCAGTGATTGTTAGATCTAGAGTACCAATATGCATACATACATACATACATTCGCATATATATATAGTATACAAGGGGGCCCAAAAACCCCAAGTTTTGCATACGAGCTCCGAATTGAATAAAATTAGTCTCATTTTAAAGGCCTCTGGATGTGTATTAATCTGAAGGTGAGCAAACCTAGTTCGGAGTTTGTATGAGAGGGATCTTGGCAATCTAAGGTCCAGGGGCTTGGGGCTTTATTAGGTAGTTTACAAGATAGGGAAGTTTGGCCTTCTTCCATATATTGTTAACTAATAAAGTACATAGTATAAGGAAGGTGTTATTTGATTTCAGAGGGGATATAAAATACAAAATAATTTGGTGAATTATTGGTGGACATTTTACAAGTGGATTTTGCAAATGAATTGGCTTCTTATTTAATACAGATATGAATGCTAAAATGCATGCATTGTGGATTGATACATGAATGCTATTTATGCAAGATAAAGGGAAATATGTTACTAAATACTCGGGAACAAGGCTCTATTTTCAACTTTAAGAGTGATGAATCCCATATTCATCAAGGCCTTGCTATTGTTGTGTCTCGTAAACACGAATCATATTATGTAGAATTTAGATTCTATTTTGCAAATTTAAACCATGTGTTTTTTACATTTCCATTCAATAGTTTTCTAAAATTATTATTTTCATTTGTAACTTTTGTATTGTCCTCTATAAAATTACGTAAGTATTTGTAGTTTCTTTGAGCTCCTTTGTAACATTTGTGCTCCCTTTATAGGTAATTTTGTGTAACATTATATTGATCTTTGTACGTGTTTTGCATTCCTTTGTAATATTTATATTCCTTTTTTAAAATCCATGGTTCTGTGGAGTCTGCAATAAAAAGTAGACTTTAGAAATTGATAACATGTCAAAAATGAAAAGCGATCATAAAATATAATCTAAGATTTGTAAAATCCATTTTAAGATTTGTAAAAAAAATAAGATTTGTAAAAAATGTAAGACATGCTATAAGATTTAGCCCATAGAAAAACCATGCTCGCGTGACAGCTATAGAGCCACACTCCACTACCTCTATCCTCCTTTACGCCTCTTCCTCGACCTGCACCCCCTCGTCTATAGATCTCCTTTGTCCACACCCCTCCTTTGTCGTGCCTTATCTGTCGTGCCTTCCTCCTTCATGGATCCTCCTCTGTGATTGAGAGGTGCATGGAGAAGGATGCTATGATCACAGACCCCACCTCCACATCTTCCTCCTTCGTACCCCTCTTATGCAACTGAGAGGCATTGCACGGAGGATGATGCTGACACCGCTGAACTCCCCTCTGCATCTTCCTCCTAGAGGGAGACAGAGAAATAAAGTGAGAACTTAGGTCATACAGTTATCACATCTATATTTAGAACGTGACGAAATGACCATAATGGATTTTCAACCACTAAATAATATATTTAATCCATCATTAAATCGAGTCATGTGACTAAAAATGGAGGGATATATGCATGGCTCACAAAAAAAGTGGTGAGATCCCATCTCAATTGAAGTTTCTCCTCTTATATATGATGGACATATTCATTACAATTGATTGTATATATGAATCCATGTATTATATAGGAATTCATGTATTAATTCTTAGATTTTTTTCCATTTCATTTGGAAAGTTAACTTTGTACATGATGGATATTTTAGTAAATAATCATTTTAATGAAATGGATAATGCATATTTTCTTATTCTTTAGTAAATGGTAATCTATGGTCTTTAATCGTGTTCTTTTACAGGAATTGATAACTTGAGGGGTTAGAAGTTTGTTCGAAAGTCTTTTTGAAATAATAACTTGTGATGTTTGATGTGAACTCCTTTCATTTGATGTGAAAACAGCTTGGATATACAAATATATATATATATATATATATATATTATTCTTTCATATATGTAAAAAATAAGTGCTTATGTTAGTGGCTTATATTTTTCTAATGACTTTATTGTATATATATTTTTTGTAGCTTGACTAATTTTCAGGTAGTTGCGCAATGATGAAAGGTGCAAGAAAGTTATGGAACAAACTCAAATCCTAAAGCTTGATTCTAAAAGACTGAACTTGAATGTTTAAGGCTCGGAGTTAGATTACAAAAACAATCAAAGAACGATCGAAGTCCAAAAGTTCAAGTTATTTAAAGGCTTTGGAGATCAAGGATAAGTAAAGAAGATTGATGTAATATATTATATTGTTTTTATTTTGTGTTGAAAAATAATCTTATATTTTTTTCATATTCTTAATAAGCAAGCAAAACTAAGTCGGAATCACCAATATGTCAAAATCGATTTATTTGGACATATGATTGATCACCTTGACACACTAATCGATCACCCTTGATCAAACATATTTTGATTCGAATTTGATGAATTCTTGATTATTGATTCTTTGACATGATATACATATTGTTGTCCATGATCGATGACCACTGATCAGCTATATTTTTATTGTAATTGATCACTTTTCAAATATATTATTGAACGATCAAATCTAATTGATTACCTAGTGTGACTAATCAATCACCCATGATCAATCAACTTGTGTCTATGATCGACCATTTCATGAATTTCATAAATTAGAATGTTGGGGATTCCATTTTTATTCACCAACAGCTCTCTTGAAGCCAATCTTATATAACAGACCCATGTCTCATTATTTGAGATACAAAACCAACGAGAAACATTCTTTACTCTAAAAAAAGAAAATGTGTTCTTCTTGTGTGATATTCAAGTTCTTTCAATGTTTCTATGCTTTCAAGCTCTCTTCAATCCAAAACTGTCTAGCTGCTGAAGTTGTTTGTTCTCTTTGTCCTCTATTTTGAGAGTCATGATTTTTGATAAGATTCTATGCTGAAAGCCTATAAGCTTGTGAATTCAAGTTTATTTCCTAAATATTTGTAGGTTTATTAATTTTATATAGGTATTTGAGTAGTTGATTACTTTCTATAAGAGAGAAAGATGAAATCTTCCTTCGGGATTTGTCCAAGGACGGGTAACGAGAGATTGTTCTACCCTCGTTTAAAGTGACACTAAATAATGGAAGCAAACTTCACTAAGAGAATGAAGGGGAAATATTAGAACAAGGACTGGGGTTGTTGTTTCTACCTATTTGGGTTTGTGATGAATCCATGATTCATTAACTTTTTTATGTATTTTATCTTAAAACACTTAAAAATGCATAATAAATATCCATTAGTTCTCATTTATTATCAAAACATCATTCATGTATAAAAATTCATTTTTATGCATTAAAAAACATGTAAATAAATAAAAAAAGAATGAAAATAAAAAGAGATAGACTGTAAATATGTATATATGTACAATATGATAATAAAATATAAATATAGATAAAGGAGATATTGTATAACCTAACCCTTGCTACAAAGTCAACATGGATTGGTCGGCAAACAATAAAGTAGGGGTAGATAAGGAAGAAAATCATAAAAAGAATTAATTATCTACACATAACATTATTTCTTATTTATCCACTATTAATCCTAACTTCAATTATTTTTAATTAGTTAATTTGAATATTTTTTACCAAAATCTTCTGCTATATATTTATAAAAATGTAAATAAAAATATAAAAATCCTAAAAAAATCTCAACCTGTATATATGCCAAGAAATCCAAAATTTAAATTATAAATTTCTCAACTTCTGATCATTCATAATTTATTAATAAAAATCCAATTTCACTCTACTTACATTTAAAGTTTATAAAATAATATTCTCTAATTAGTGAAGGTTATTTCACTAAAATTAGAGTCCATTTGCAAAAAGTCGGTTTTGGGACCTAATGACAACGGGGTTTTGGACTAATTATTTTATTCTGAACATGTTATTTATATTATCATTGCTTTTATAATTTATAATTAATTTGTTGATCATTTAGATTGCATATAATTTATTTAAGAATTTTTAACCATTATATAATTTTTTATATAAATCAAGAACCCTAATTGATAGATGGAATTGAACTATATTAGATACATATGTATTTATTTATATATCAAAATTAATTTGTAAAAATCTAT
Source organism: Ottelia alismoides (assembly GCA_037367405.1). Taxonomy (NCBI): domain Eukaryota; kingdom Viridiplantae; phylum Streptophyta; class Magnoliopsida; order Alismatales; family Hydrocharitaceae; genus Ottelia; species Ottelia alismoides. Next base: position 792,397 of record JAZKJV010004535.1, on the reverse strand, counting down.
AAAATTCCATACATATTTTTGTTTATTATCCTATTAATTAATAAAATATATAAATAATATATTATTTGTTAAATTATTAAATTTAAAATCAAGATCTTATTTAGTATGTATATACCTATTATTAATATTATATTTATAATCCATAAAATATTTATTATTATAAAAAAATATACCATAAATTAGTTTATTTAATAATTTACATTTTTATTTTTATACCTATTCAAATGAAGCTATTTAATACTTATTTCTTAATTTATAATCAATTAAAATCCTAGCCTACCAGTCGCTAACACATGTCAGCACCTAATGCCTTCTTCAACCTTCAAGAAGTTATTGCTGGAGTTGTTAAACTGACCACTTTCATTCCTTTTTCCCGCATTCGCTCCATCACATGCACATGATCCAAACTCTTGTTTCGATCCACCTGACACTAAGACACTCACCAGCCATTGGATCATCTCATAACATTCATCAATCACTTTATTTATTGATCCAAATCACATCACTTCAAAACCAACCATCCTAACTCTCCCCATTCCAGAACAAAACTAGTCTTGACCCCCACCTTCCTCCCTCTGCTTCGACCATCCAAATTGGTGATTGCACTCTATTAAACCTTCGTGTTGAAGGTAGACGAATAGAAGATATGTTCTAAGGCTCCGCATGCCTTTTACCATTACCATCACATGACATTAAACTTCGGAAGACCGGCCGTTGAGAAACAACTGTGGAGTCATATACCCTGCAACCCTAGGTACTCATCCGCCCTTTCCATGTTTTCATCAGTCCTCGTTCCTGGATTAGGACATTAATCCCATCTTTAGATCACTCTAATCATCTACTTGTTAGTCACAAATCTAATTCCCATCCAAGTCATCTTGCTTCGCCTAATTTTGATTGATATTCATTTTTTCTCAAAACGACATTAGACATGCTAGAACGTATAATCATTTTGACCAATTTGTATAGAAGAGAGCAAAAAAATATTCATTGCAGGTTCTCTCAAGAATCTAGAGTAGCTACCTTCTACAACTTCATCTGGAGCATCTTGCCTATCTTCAACAATTGAATCCAATCGAGCAGTAGAAACATAGATAGGGTGTGAAACCATAGCTAACACCTAAGCAATAGCTGTAATCTTCCTCGTCCTCACCCCTACGCATGCATGAGAGAGAAGAGGTGTTCCCCTTTTGGCCCTGGTAGAGTAGAGCCATAAACGTCGCACCACAGACGATTGTTAGAGAAGGAAAAATCTACAACAACAGCAGCGATTTTGGGAAAGAATAATCAGAACACCTTATGTCCAGGATTCTGACATGTAACAAGAGTGGATGGACTGAATTACAGGATAATTTCTAATCCTAGCTGGTCTCTCATGAAATGATGGGAATTTTACCAAGTGGCTCAGTAGCTTCCATAAATTAAGTCATGTGTCCAGAACTTACTTTATTTACATTTAGATCCATGAACAAGGACCTAAGTGTAAATATTTTTAGTTATTTCTTGTAATTTGGTCCCTAACCAAGGACCTAATTAAAAGAAACCCATTTTTTATTATATTTTTCTACATTCTTCTACACTACTATTTGGTCTATTATGGACATTTTGGAATATTTTTCTTCACACATTATCTTCACTTTATTTTTCTTTGATTTTTGAAAATTTTATATAATCATTTTTTGAGATTTAGATCTTCGATTTTCGATTTGTTTTTTATTTTTTGAGATTTTGATCTTCATTGCTCGAACATTTCTTTCACTATATAGCATCACATTTATTTTCTGTCACACCCATACTATATATTAGGTATTTTATTTAATTGAAAATTTTAAAATTGAAAAAAATCAACTAAAAAATAAATACTAAAAATAAAAAAGATTATTCTTGTAGAAGAAGAAAAGAAAAGAAATAAAAATCACAAAAATATTTTCTCCACTCGAAAAATCGAGCGAGATTTTCTTCCTCCTTGTGTTCGACCCTAAAGCACTTGCCTAGATAAATTAAGATAGTGAAAACACCTATTTTTCGAGAAAGATCAATATTTCATCATTTTCTCTATTTATTCTTTTTCTCTCTCTTAATTGGTATTGTTGTTTGAAAAAAGACTTTCTCTTTAGCGGTCTCTTCAACAGACATTTTAAATTGCTAGGTCAGAGCCCTCTTTTCAAAATGGTACTGTTACTAGGGAGTCATAGCTGCGCTTGAGTGTTTGAGTTATATTTTGTGATTTTTCCCCTTTTTCTCTTCTTATTTTCTTCATTTTTTCTCGATTTTTTTACAGTTTTTTGAGTGTTTTTTCTAATGATTTTTTCTTATTTTTTCTCTTTTATTTTTTTGATTTCTTCTCAATTTTAAGTGTTTTCTATTTATCTTTATTTTTCTAAGTTTTTTATTGATTTTTATCGTCTTTTTGTTTAGTCCTGTTCTCAGTTTTTTAGTCTTCTTGTGTCTGATTTTTTTGAGTTGTGTGCTTGATTTTTCTTTTATCTGTCAATGCTCCATTTTACAGGTCCTACAGGATTAGATGGCTTCCTAGGAAGTTGATTCTGCTGAGAATGTGGATATCGGCTCAATCTAGAATAAGTTGATTGTAGAGGAGTAGAGTGAGTTAGACAATCATAATTTTTTTCCTTTTTTTCTTTATAGGCTATTATTTTTTGTTTTCTTTGAGAGTTAGGGAATTTACCTATTTTTCTGTTTTTGTAAGAGAGGAAGGGGCACTTGCCCATTTTTATTTTTGTAGAAAGAGGCCCACTAAGGACATCTCGATTGTAGACCGAACTTAGATTTTTTTTCCCGGGGTCTATTTCACCAAGTGCCGGTGCACTTGGGGGACCTCATCGTGGTTTTTTATTTCCCAATTTTATACTAGGTTCACATGATTTTGCGAAAGCCTAGGGTTGCATTATTGGTTGATTAGACGACTAAAGTAAATCTCAATATCCAAATCCACACTTGGGCGTAAATAATTGATTTTTGAAAATTAATCTGTTCTTCTGCTAGAGTTGCTGAATTAGGACTCGATTTTTACGACTTTTCATGAAATAGTCTAGGTTTACAATTTATGCACGGATCATTACATGTAGAGTGCTGGAGACATGTACCTCTTCTATCTTTGCATACGTCATCGTTTTCTGCCGCATTATGTGATTCTTCCTCCATGAGATACATTTTTTAGAACTAAAGGAAATCAGATACCTTTAGATATTGTTGAAAATATCCAAAAAGGCGAAAACTTCAAAAATAAAAAGATTTTTCCTTTAAAAACTTTACCAAAAATAAAAAATACATCGATTTAAATTGTATTGGGAGAGCAAACCCCTCATTGTTGTAGGTACATAACTCTATATAGAGTGGGTGAGGATGCGACCATAAGGATTAGAGCTGAAGATCTTTAGACTTGTGCCTTAAGTACCTGTGTACTACTTTTTGGTCCATGGTTGCAAAGGTAAGCACTTGCCTCCGACCATAGAAAGTTGTTTTGGTGTGATCCGACCAACAGTTCCCTTTTTGAGCCTGATATAACCCGACGATGAATCGCCAAATGCATGTACTAAGAGAGATCTGCTATAGCACGAGTACTTAGCTTCTCATACATAACTGAGAAAGAATCTCAGTGACGAGGTTCTCGGCTTTAATTTCTAACCTGGGAAGTCCAGGGTCGAACAAAAGGATGCAAGCAATGTATTGATTAAATTCAGACGTCAATATTTTAGATTGCTATTCATAGATTAATTATAATTGGTTAATGCATAAAACACACCAAGATAAGCTTTTTTAACACATTTTATGCAATTAATTAAATGCAAACAAATATGCACAAACAACACACTTAAAGACACATGGAAAATAACTTGGATTATCATGACAATACCTTGAATTAATTACTTAAGATATCGATTAAGCAGTATAGGAAATTAGTCTGAAAAGCCTACCTCATGTTAATCAAATATTCACTCTAATGACATAATGGTTTTAAGTCATTTAATGGTCCAATAATGATTAAATTTAAATAACAGTAGATCATTAAGAATAAAGATAATCTGTAAGTTCAAATGTTCACTAAAAGTACTTTTTTCAACAAAATTTCATGAATTAATAAATCACTTTAAACAAAGAACAATTAATGCGTCAATTTTAATCCAAAGTCATCCACAAAACTTACTACAAAATAGAGTATCAAACAAGCTTAAAACATGACCAAAATCACATTAATCAGACTTGAGGATAACAAGTTATTCAATAATGAATCTATGGTATAAATGTAATAAAACTCCCAAGTTTTATTGCAAATTAGGACAGACGGGGACTAGAATGTAATAAAATAAGCCACAAGGGATAATATGCAAATTAGACATGGCAGAAGGATTTATATGTTTAATCAAGAGGTAAGAGGTAAAAGGACCTCCGCGGCAAATATTCCAATCCATGTGTGCAGATCACATGAGAGTCTAGGGTCGGTTGTGAAGGCTCGGGCCATGCGTCAGCTCCTAGCACTTTATTGGTGGGTAGGAATTAAGTCCGGACTAAGGCTCGGCACCAGGCCTACGATCTGAACTATTGCTTTGGATATCAACATGGCTTATCTGGAATTGTTAGATCTCGCCAAATCAGGGAGATAAACGGTATCTGCTCCTCGAGTTCTTCAGCTCTTGCACGTACAACGAAGGCATGGTTGGGCTCCGACAGCGATTCTGCTCCTTTGCGATCTTCCTTGCTATCAGAAGGTCCTAGAACCTTTTTTGGACATCAACGATGATGATTGTTGCTCGGAGAAGGTAAAAAATGCCTGAAGAGCTCTGTTGATAAAGCATCACTAGAGAGAAATTTAATGATCGGAGCTATATCTCAATATCCAACCATTGAATCCTTAGGATGTCCTGCATGGTTATTCCATAGCCGAAACACTTTGGTGAATCTATTCAGATGTTAAGATACTACATGGAGGCTCAACAGGGGATGGAAGATCAAATCCCTAATGGGTGTATCCTTCATGCAGAAATAGACAATGGCACGGAGTGATCTACATGATGGAGAAATGGATTAAGAACAATGAAGAATATGTGTGAAACCCGGATCAATAGTGAAGGTATTGGAGGGTTCTAATATTAGATTTGTGAAGTATTAAAGATGCGAAAAGTGAGAATATCAGCAAAAACTAGTGACCAGAACTTTACTTTAAATTGAAGGTTTAATATGACTTGAATCAGGTTGAATCTTGAGCAAAGTATCGAAGCAGAAAGCTTCGAGATCTTTGGTTGAAGTCCTAGATATAAAATTAAGCTCAAACAACCTCAAAATTGGGTTGTAACTTGGTGACAACGCCAAGGATCTTGCTATAGGAGCATGACCGTTGTGGCACTCTATTTGGCCCTCGTGCTGTCACTGGAGGTTAGAGAGGCTAGGATGCAAGTACGTAAATGGCGGATCACCGGCGAAGATGGCTAGTGGTGAGATATTTAAAGAAGAGATGGTGGAGGTTGTCGGTGGTTTTTGGCCAAGTTCCAACTGCCATCATTGTGAAAGTAGTTAGGTTAGCAAAGCGTTATGGTGTTCGCATGGATTAGGGTTGAATGGTGAAGGGATTAGTGGAGGTTTCAAGGGAAGATGATGCTTAAGGAGGTTGGAGAAATTAGGGGAAGTTACCATGGAATGAAAGGTCATGACACTTGAAAAAAGAGGCTGGAGGTTGATGAAATCCAATGATCAATAGATCTTTTTATCCAACGGTGGAAATTTTGGATAAGAAGAGCGGCTTGGATCTGATACAAGAAAATCCAACGGTCTGTGAATAAGGTGCTGAAGAATGGTGAGGATTGTATCTAACCAAAAGGATCTGACGGTTAGAAGTGAAGCCAATTAGTGATACAAGAGCAGGCCACATGGCCAAAGTAGAGGGTGCCACATGACCTCATGAGATTTGAAGAAAATCGATAAAATAGAGATAATTCAAAAAGAAATGATTAGAGGACGAATTAGAAGAAACGGTGAACATGAAAGTTGCAGATCTTGATGAGATCTACAACTTTTATGGACAATTCAAAGAGATCAGAGGTCTTCTATGCATAGTTAATAATTAAATACTATAAAAATCATATAAAACATTTTCTTTAATTTTTTATTTATTTTTGTATTTTTCTTTTGTTTTATATTAATTTATTTATGTACAATTTTGTTCTGTTTTTTATTTGATTTTAAATACATAAAATATTACACCATAATAATATAATAATTAGTGTTAATTATATATGACACAATAGTTGGTAATTAGAGTTAACTAGTTAATAAATCATGTGATTAACTTAAGCAAAAGATTTAATAGTAGAGATTAATGATGATAAATTTGGGATTTATCACCTCCTATACTTAATCTAATTTCATCCTCGAGCTAATAAATAAGGAACTGGTTAGATAAAGTTAGATTAATTAGTGAATTCCCTGACTTGTGCTTGTGAGATTACAAGGCTTGGTTGACTTAGAATACGAGGTTTTAGGAATTCTAAAACTCTAAGTTGATCCATGTCTTAATCAAAAGTAATTCAACTCCTATAATTGTCAGAATCTCAATGTATACATATCGATAAGAAATATGACTTATTTGTAGAGTGCATCATGAGAGTAGAATCAAGATATCACCAAAAAATTCCAATCTCAAAAGCTCTCCTAAGGACCCAACCCTCAACTCTAGGGAATAGATCTAGTCTTGCTTCATTCCACCGTCTCTTTAGTTTGTTGGACTTTTAAAAGGACTAGATGGAAGGATAGATAATGGACGTTGTAGGTATGTGTACTTATTTTCTCTTCCTTTGATTGGAATAGGGTTCTCTCAAGTGCCAATACACAACACAATTTTATTTTGATTTCGCCACTCATTGTGTCCTTCAAGAGAAGTTGGAGTCGTCTGCACTTGTTAATCTAAGAGTACACTGGGTTGTGTTTTTTTAGTATCTAATATACCTTCTACACCCAGACTTGTATCATTTATGATGCAGAGCCCTTTTTGGGTGCTAGCCCGACTCCTGGTCCTAGTAGCGATGGTCGAAACGGACACTTTGAAAATGGTTGGGAACGCTTGCCTTTGGTGGAAGCTCTTTGATATTTGACTTTGTAAGGTAAGAGCTTTTTTCATTGTTTCTTTCTTTTCTCAATTTTGGCTATCTTCACTGCTTTTACCAAAAGATTAGCGCACATTGATCAACTTATTAATTAATGTCATCACTCCCTAGCACTTTAGGGTCAAAGTATAGAGGTAGCATGAGAACATGACCTATACTAGCTAAGATGCTCATACTCATGTTTCATGAAGCCATCATTAATTTTATCCCATCCTCAAGCATCATAGAATTCAAGTCAGAATTCAAACTTCCAATCCCAATTTCCTCAGTGATACCTTGGCTCATCTCATCATGAGTACAATCCTTCATGTGAGTGAAAGTCAAATTCTTTTAAGGGAGATTAGGCATGAAGTATAACATGCATATCTTTGAACTAGAAGAGTATGAATTTTTAATTCCATGACCCTAATGACTATACAAGATAACTCTAAGTTTAGGGATCCTTAAACCAGGGTAAAAAGATCATCATAAGCCATGAGTGCATATTAAAATGTGTTGGGGAAAGACACAATTCAATAAGTTAGCTAGTTAATTATCTTACAAAAGATTTAAGGAATTATTATATTTATTGAGATAAAGACAATAGACCTGGTATCTCTGATATAACATCAGAGAGTATCAATATGAAGAACACACTAAGATACCCAGCACAACACTACAAACTTTAGCTCTTTAGAAATCAAGATCGGCTTTTTGAGATTTAAACTCACAGGCTACCTTACGTTTCAATTGCTTCTTCCTAATGGAAACCATTTCGGAATATGAATAGGAAAGATCTTCCTCAACTTGAAAATTTATTCTTTTAGAATGATGCCATTCTTCCTGAAAAGTGATATTCATATCCACATGAGAAGCCTCAAAATTCTCCACGATGATGGGAAGACGAATCAGACCACGGAATCCTGCAATAGATTTTTAGGTTTACATTAAAAGATAAAAACTAGACACAGAGGGATGACCCAACTTACAAGAGAGGTAAGAATTCATCAAGTGAACATCCTCAAGAAAAGGTAAGGGAACCTCCTGATGAGGCTAAAATCAGATCGGACTTTTTGAAAGTAACGTGGTCGATGTAGAAAAAGCCGCGAAAATAGATCTCAACTCGAGAAAACGAATTCGGTTTTCGGAAGAAAACCTACACTAATTATTTATCTAGGTGAGTGTGCTTGGGTCGAACTCAAGGAGGCAGAATAGAAGACTTTGATTTTTTAGGGAAATATTTTTGCAATTTTATTTTATCTCTTCTTCAAGTGATCAGATGAAAGAAACACTTTTTATTTGATTTTTTATTTTTATTTTTATTTGATTTTAATCTTTTCAAATTTTTATTTAATTTTCAAAAGGGATATTTTTCAAAAGATTTATTTATTATATAATAGATGGAATATAGGTAGGTGATACAATATAATAGGTAAAAAGCCGAGCAACGGGCTCGAACTACACTCGAAAACGAAACAAAATGAGGTCGGTTTGCGACAAATTAAAACACGAGAAAAACACGTAGAAAAATACACGAAAAATACTAAAAAAACCTCGCGGGGGTAGTTGTGTAACTACCCCAAGAAAATCTCTAAAAAATAAGTTCGAAAAGAGGTCCAAATATCTCCTACAGCCCAGGGGCATAAGCGCAAGAAAACTATAGAAGTTGTTTTGCAATTAGGTCCTCAAAGGACTGTTCTGAAAGAAAAATAAAAGAGTTTTACATTTAGGTCCCTGCAGAGGGACCTAAATGCAATATCAGAAAACCTCTGGAGCGGCAATAAACTCTGGAAATCCTTCTGGATTTAAGGTGCAAAAATTCCACCTCTTCGGCTTTGACGGCTAGGATTAGAAGTTGAATGGTGCAATCCGACGCTCGTGCGTGTGCCACGTGTCACACACCTGTGCGTTCTGGAGCTTTGTTCTATTCTTGATTCTGTTGCGCGTGTGACGAAGGGTGCGTCTTCTCCGACTCTTCCCGAGCGAACGCCGGCATCTGGGGCTCTCCGCGGGGGCCAGAGGGGTGGCCCCTCCACCCCTCGAGCTCGCCCGCGGTAGGTGGCTGACGGAGGCGGCTCTGAGCGGCGGTGGAGGCGCAAGGAAGATGATGGTCTGATGCAATAGCGTCTGAAGGTCAGATGGTCACGCCGTCTTTAAATGTGATTTTCGTGAAGACAAGGACTTCCAGATGTGAATACATGGCTCCTTGTTGAAGATGGGCCTGCGACTAAGATCTTTATTCGCTCGATTCATGAAGAATCGACTCAAGGGTTAAAGGATTGCAAGCTCAAAACATGGAGTTTGATAAGGTTTCCAGAAGAATTAACAATTGTGTAAAAATGGCGATGGAATGAATAGCGATTTGAAATGGATTTGAAATGGTTTGAAAGTAAATTCGATTGGGCGTCTAAGTAGGATGGTTAAGCATCCTAGTGGCGCGATTAATCTCGCTAATAGGTACACGAAGATCGATGCATAAATTTGAAGAAATGAAGGGATAGGTTTGTGGAATTTAAGGTGTATTACCAGGAAATGGAGCTCGACAGGCGACCTTGGCCAGAGCTGGACGCGGCGCCGTGGCGGTGATGCAAGGCGGCGAACGGCCTTGGAACCTCCTCCGATGACTCCTCCTCCACGCGGGCTTGCTGGACCAGAGCTGTGACTCCACGTCGGGCGGAGCGCGGCTTGGAAGATGGGGGGTCAGGCAAGTGGAACTGGGATTCAGGTTGTTGGAGAGTTAGTTGAGAAATGGTGGATTTGAAGGGCTTTTATAGATGAGTTGCTTGCTCCCCAATCTTGATCGAGTGGCTGGCGAGCAAGGTGGTTGTTAGATGAATAGATCTGAGGGCTCAAATCATCGGAAGGAGTGAATAGGAGCGCTAGGTGATTCGGTGAAGAATTTTAGTTGGAACAGAGTCTGTTTCAGCTGCTTTGAGGAAGATGAACCAGGTGCTGACACGTGTCAGCACCTGGTTGGCCAGGTGTTTATAATGCTTGAAAATTTAATAATAGATATTAAATAGGGTTATTTTAAATAGGTATAAATACAAGAAATGTAAATAAATTAATTCTCTAATTTATGGAATATTTACTTTTTTATAAATAATAATTATTATTCGAAATATAAAATATTATATTAATAAATATGTATTTATAAATAGGTTTTAGATTTTTAGTTTAATAAATAAATAACTAAAAAATAATTTAATATTTTCTTAATTATTAGAATAATAAATACTACTTGTGTGAATTTTTGTAGATTTTAATAAATTAATTTACATATTTTAATAAATAAAGGTATAGGTTAGCCAGTTCATTTATACCTATAATTTAGGGTTTTTTATTTTATTAAAATAATAAATAGTCTCCAAAAATTATGAAATAAATTAGGGTTAAATTAAAAGATCATGAAAATATTTAAAAATTATAAAATTAGGAAAACTATAAATAATATGTGTTATATAAAATAAATATCCCAAAAACCACGTTGTCTTTTGGTCCAAAACCGACTTTTTGCAAACGGACTCCGAATTTGGTGAAACCAACTTTATTAATTAGACAATATTATTTTATGAACTTTAGAGGTGAGTAAAGTGAAATTGGAGTTCGTATGAGGAAGTTATGATGTTCGAAAGTTGGGATTTTGACAATTTATAGATTGGATTTCTTGGCATATATACAGGGTAATATTTTTAGCTTATTTTTATATTTTTATATACATTTTTAAAAATAATTAGGAAAAGAGTTTGGTGAAAAATATTACTTATGAATTAATCAAAAATCTTTGAAGTTTTGTATTTATTTTATAAATAGTAGAAAGTGTCTGGAGTGTGTATTAATTTATTTTTAGGGTTTTCTTTTCTTATCTCCCCCTACTTTTTGGTTTGTCGACCAATCCATGTTGACTTGGTCTCGGGGGTTAGGCTATAAATATACCTTGCAATTATATTTATATTTTAAGTCATATTGTATATATTTACATATATTCAATCTGCCTTTGTTCTTTTCTTGTTCTTTATTTTTTTACATGATTTTTGTGGTTAAAAGTGAATATTTATACATGAAGGATGATTTATTAAAAGATGGGAATTAATGAATATTTACATGCATTTGTTAAGGATTTTAAGACAAAATGCGACAGAAAAGTTAATGAATCATGGATTCATCACCTCCATATTTAATTCTTCCATCAATAGATCTTGCTCCTCAATTGGCATTACTCTTTTCAGAGTATTCCGATCAACTTTACCTTCCAAAATATAGAATTGAGATCCAGATTTGTCTCCATGTCAAACTTTCTAAAGCACTAAGGAAAAGCAAGCTTATAAAGAATAATGACATGACTGTAACATCCGAATTCGTACCAACCCATACCCGACTCAATTAGGGTCCAATTAACCCAATACAGTTATTAGTCAATGCAAAACAACCTAAATCGATCAAAAGATCGTGAATTAAAAGTCGTTATGGTGAAATCAACCAAAAATTGGTCGTATCGTAATGTGTGCTGCGGAAAAGCCACGCGTAAATTCGGAAACCGCGAAACGAATCAAGACTGCCATTAGATCAAATTCAACAAAACAAGATCGATAGAATTGACCGTTCGTCAATCGGTGATCTTTGGTGTTTTAATTTCGCAAAATTTAACCCCAAACCAAAGTCGTATCTCAAAAAGATCGGCATCCAAACTTCATCAAGAGTATATCAATATTATACTCATTTTTATCATCATTTAGAGACGATCAAATCAAGGTATTGCACATTGAAATCCGACACTCGAGGTACGTACACATGTGACTTTTAATATTTTCATAAAAGTACAAATTTATAATTTTATATGAAGGTATATAAATAATTGTTAAAGATTGATGTCATAAATGACATCATTGATGATGACGTCGTCAATGACCTCACTAGAGATGATGTCATTATTTTTTTAAAAGATGAACCATCGAAGAAGCTTCCTAATTCCCGTTTTCCTTTCATATATATTATCCCCATCAAACGAGATCTCTTTCAATTCTTTCTTTTCTATTCCAAAACTCCACCTCTCTTGTCTTATTTCCAATTTCTCCAATGGGGAAAACTCTCCTCTCCAACCAATAGAATGGATATTGCAATTCCATTACCATTCTAAGGATTAGAAGCTCTAGAGCCATCAAAACCCATCCTGCTAGAGCTGCACTCAAAAAATTCCAGCACTACATCTATATGCTTGTTTATCTTAATTTCTTGAAGAAATTTAGGTACAATCCTATCTCTATTCTTTTGTTGCCATGCATGTTGCTTTACATATAGATCAAAGCTTCGCATGTACAATTACCTACCCTTCTTTGCCGCCATATGTGGATTTTTCTACCTTAATCCCATAGGCACATTTTTAGAGGAAGTGCAATTGTAAAATCCTCTTTTAATTTTTTATCATGCATGCATGATTGGATTTCACCTTTTGATCTCCCACATGTATTTGGAGCATGCAAAAAAAGAAATTCTGAAATCTAGAAATTTAAATTCTCTAACATTGAGTTGTGAGTTGCTCCTTAATTACATTGAAATAAAATATTACATTCTCCTAATATTTTCTAAATGAAGACCTCCTAATGTCTAAGAAGGTTTTAAGATAAGTTGTCTTATATTTGCATACTTTCTCATAGAAAAAAAGTCAAAGTTCTTTACCCATGGAAGAGGAGGAAATCATGCCTAATCATTAAGATGATTTGGACCAAATATATTTATGTTGCATTTCACATGGTTCTTGAGTGTTTTGGAAGTGGTGATAAGAAATTCGAAAGAGATGGAACCTAAAGGACATGCCTTGGCGAAAGTATGGCTGACAAGGACCCTCGTGCCTAAATTAACACATGAGGTTCTCCATAAGCAAATTGTTGAAGTCATGCATGACTCTCTGCCACCACCTCTTCCTAAGCAAAGATCTTGCAGTTGCTTCATAATATTCATAAGATAAAGTAGGAATAAAACTCATTTCACACATGTTATTCTGGATTGTAGGCCGAGAGTGAGAATATTTACACCTACTTATTATCCATGAAACTACGAGATTTAGACAAGATTACCGAGATATGTTATAATAAAATCATCCAAATCTTCACAGCGGTCATCGTTCCTATATCATTCCCAATGATAAGGATATCATCTACGTAAAGCACGATGAGCGCAATGGCGCTCCCACTAAGCTTCTTGTACACACAAGGTTCATCAAGATTCTGCACAAAATCATAACTCTTTATGGTTTCATCCAATATGATGTTCCAGCTACAAGAAGCTTGTTTGAGCACATAGATGGATTTCTTCAGCTTGCATACTTTACTATCCTCAACTATGAAGCCCTGAGGTTGCTCCATATAGATATCCTCCTTGAGGTATCCATTGAGGAAAGCAGTCTTGACGTCCATTTTCCAGATGTCATAGTCAAGAGATGCAGCTATAGATAGCAGTGTCCTGATGGATTTAAGCATAGCCACAGAAGAGAACGTCTCATCGTAGTCGATGCCTTCTCTCTGTGTGTAGCCCTTGGCCACGAGCCGTGCTTTGAAAGTCTCTACTTTCTCATTAGGTCCCCTTTCTCTCTTGAAGATCCATTTACACCCAATGGGTTTCACCCCTTTTGGTTGATCCTCTAGGGTCCATACACCATTCTTATACATGGAGTCGATTTCTGACTTCATTGTTGGTATCCATCTATCCATGTCATGATCTGTGAGTGCTTCATCAAATGAAGAAGGATCATTGTCAGTGTCACCTGACACATGGAATCCATACCTTTCAGGTGGCGCAACCACCCTCGAACTCCTTTGAAGAGGTACGGGTGTTTTATCTTTACTTATCTCTTCAGTTTCTAGTTCAAGAATCTCAAAATCCTCAGGGGATTCAATGAGTTCCTCTACTTCATTTCTATCTTGACCTTTAAGGAAAACATACTCCATAAATTTTACATCTCTAGTGACAAAAACATTTTGGGTCTCAGGGTCATAAAGCTTATATCCAATACCTCTTTAACATACCCAATGAAGTAACACTCACACGTGCGAGATTCTAGCTTACTTGCGTCGACGTTCTTCGCATGGACCAAGCAACCCCAAACCCTCAGGTGTTTAACACTTGGTTTGGTACCATACCAGAGCTCGTGAGGAGTCTTGGGTACAAATTTGCTAGGAATCTTGTTCAGGATATATATGCAGTCTCTACTGTATATCCCCAGAAATTAAGAGGTAAACGTGCTTTGCTCATCATTGAATGGACCATGTCCATGATGGTCCTGTTTCGTCTTTCAGCAACACCATTAAGTTGGGGAGTTCCATGAGGGGTGAGATTGGAGATAATTCCATTCTCTTTAAGATATTCCTTGAATTCATCTAAGAGGTACTCACCACCTCGGTCAGATCGAATCAGTTTAATCTTCTTATCGGTTTGATTCTCAACCAAAGCCTTAAATTCTTTGAACTTTTCAAAAGTTTCAGATTTATGATGTAGTAGGAAGATAAAGTCGTATCATGAATGGTCACCAATAAACGTCAAATAATATCGATATCCATTTCTAGTTGTGGTACTAAAGGGACCATATACATCAGTATGTATTAGGACAAGAATACCTTCGCATCTTGTAACCTTGTTACGGAAAGGTGTTCTAGTCATTTTACCTCAAATGCAATGTTCGCATGTAGGTAAAGATTGAAACTGTAGAAAATCTAAAGGTCCATCCTTTATCAATCTATTGATCCTATCAACAGATAAATGACCAAGCCTTTGATGCCAAATCATATTCGAATGATTTCCATCCTCCCTGGATCTTTTAGGGTTTTTATTATTAGCGGTAGTAATATTCATGACAGATTCATCAATGCACAATCCATAGAGTCCACCAGAAGTCAAAATACCATCCACAATATATTTATCATAACGGTTTATGATTAACTTATTACAGAAAGAGAAGGAATATCCATTTCTAACAAACTTATATACAGATATCAGATTCCTTCTGACTTCATGTACATAAAGACACTCTTTAAGTACGAAGACTCGACCACTAGATAATGATAGTTGGCAGGTCTTGATGGTGATTGTTGCAACACTTGCATCAGATCCCATCTGGATGACTATCTCCCCTTGCTCCAGATTCCTAGTTTGCTGAAACAAATGCAACGAATTGCATACATGAACAGAAGCACCAGAATCTACAACCCAACTTCCTTCTCATCCAACAAGAAAGCTAGTTTCAACGATGAAAGTAGATTTCATACCTGTTGGGCTTTACCTTTGTCAATCGACTTCGGGTATTCTGGGCAGTTACGCCGCCAGTGCCCCGACTTCTTGTAGTGGTGACAGACATCGGTCTTCTTCAATGTCAATAGCGTAGAGGCACTAGAAGATGAACCTGAAGGATACGGGAAAATCCTCAAGCGCATCACAGAAGCGTGATAATCGTATCGAATGCGATCGGGAGCGATTAGTCGCACTAGTTGCTCGATGCAGCGGCAATTAAAAAAATTCATGTGACGAAACCACATGATCCAAGAACACTTCTCAGATCATTTCGTCTAAACCACAAAAAAGTAATAGGATTACCTATTGAAGTGTGGTTGCGATCGAGTCTCTAAACCAAGAGACCTTGTGTCTCAAGTCCGATCCGACGGAGGAGACGCTTGCGAGCGCGAGAATGAATCGCGTGCTCCTCGCAATCCATGTTGATGATCCAAGCGGCGGATCTCCTGATTTTGTCACACGACATCCAATATCTTCTTCACGGGCGAGACACACTGAAGGAGATGGAGATTCACGAGTAGATGATCCGGCAGCATAACGACGATGTTGCGTCGATGACGTCTCTTACAATGTCTCCATGTTGGACGGCCATTATAAGAGAGAGATAGAGACTTGGCGTGTAGAGAAAATAAGATAGAGAGAGAGAGACTCGTCGAGTCAGTGCAAGTCAAAAAGCGAGGCATGCCTCTTCTTATATAGGGTTCTGGGAGTCCATGGATCTCAATCCATGGACAACACACAATCAATGGTTGAGATTGATTTGTGTTTCTTTCAATGGCCAAGATGTTGTTGTAAGAACACAACAATTAATGATTTAATTTAAATTAATTTCCATTGATAAATCAACAAAATTAATTCGAAATTAAATCATCTTTGATAAGAGAAAAATAATGAAGAGGACAAACCAATTTTCTCATAAGAGGGGACGACTACTCTTCTCCTCATGGAGAGTTGTAGCCGTCCACTCCTCTTTGGTGGACTTGGTCTATCTCTTCATATTATCATGAGATCTCATTATCTCATGATATATATCATCATCTCTTTTTGACAATATTATCACAAAAAATGATTCCAAATTATCTTATGGAAAATATCAATCATGCCATTGAAATTATGTGAATCTTATTCACAACCCAAAACCAAATGTTTCAGTTAATCATTTAATGTGAATTCCATTCACATTAACAATATATCAACAAATATAAAACACAATATGCTCTCTCTAATATATTATAAATCACATTTATAATATATATGATTAATATGAAAAGTGTTATCCACATTATTCATATCCATGATAATTAAATCACATTTAATCATCTTGGATCTCTTTTCTCATGTGCCCAAATAACATGAATCACATTCACATTATCCATATCTTTGATAATTAAATCATGTTTAATTATTGTAGATGTCTCTCCTTATAATATGAATCAAATTCATATTATCCATGATAACTAAATAACAATTAATTATCAATTTTCTCGATGCTTGGATACTTATATCAACAATGAAATTATCCATGAACTCTATCAAGGATAATGCGCTTTCTCCGCGGATACTTGGAGATAAGGACAGGGCGATTGTATTGTTCCACGTATAGTGACTTGGATATTGAGACCACATCTCAAATCCAGATCTCGGGCCTCCCATAGATGCTTGATTAAATCAAGACCGCATATCTAATCTTCTCATTGCATCTGAATCAATTCAGATCAGTGTCCAACATTTGGACCAAGATCAGATTACTTCTCTACTGAGAGGGGTCACTAAAATCCAGACCCGTTTCATCACTCCCTAGGAATGGAAGCGTCATGGTTATACAATCGTTTATGATCACATCACCCTTAGGTATTCCCAGCACTTGTACATCCTGCATACTGGAAGACCCAAAATAAACCCGAAGTATTAGATCGACTTTATACCATCTACTTCAGGGTTTTATCAGTAACTTTCTCATTTGATCATTGGGAATTGGTATCGATCATATACTTTCCAAAAGCATATATCGTACCTAGGTCTTGATCATATACTGTCCAAAAGTATATATCAAACCTGTAAATTCAATCAAGCTTCCAAAGCAAGACGACCGTGCACGGAATTTGATTCTTCCCAATATCTCATGAGTGAGCTCATGTCTTTCGGTTCAGTAGTGAACCTGTATGATCCCTTTAAGAGATCGTATTACTCATATGCCCTTATATGCACACCAGCACTTCGGTGTATAGACCTTGGTTAGGTCATCAACCTATTGGTCTGCCAAATGTACATACTCAGACATATAGTAACACATCTGTCTCCGGTCAGAGGATGCGTGCCTATATCGTGACAGCATACGATATAGGACTTTGGTTATCTTGATCTCGTTAAGTCAACTCTTTGACCTAAGTAATCTGACACCTCCGAATCTCTATTCCTATGCAGAGGACATGCATCAAGAGGTTAGACAGATATCAGCCTATGTGAGAAAGGATTTCCATCTCCTACTCAGGCTGGAGATCACATCTTAACAATCATTTGACGGTGATGGATGAGTCCTCAATCTAACTCTTTAGATATTCATCCAAGCACCAGCCTCTATATTCAATAATTGAATCAACAGCTGTATGATCATTAAGATATCCATGGTACATAACCCTAATTGTACTAATGGACCTATTATGCAAATTAGTTATTCTTCATTTCAGATCAGGGAATGATATTTGCAATAACATTTATTGCATAATGGCTCGTCGTGGGCTCGCATGTCCAACAATCTCCCACTAGCCCAAAGAGCCATTAGTGGGCTAATCATTTAAACCCACACTCATGTGACAATCATAGGCTATTTAGAAAATAGCTAGGTAAGCTGATCAGTCACTCTGTTCCCAAAAGACTATGCCAAGTCCTTTTACGGCACTTGCATATCCCTGGGTAACAGTGCTCGCATCCAATGCGAATGTTGCATCTTACGCAACCAATACTCAATCTTAATAAAGCAATTATAGTGTCCTTGACATTATTGCTCAGTAATTATTATAACCAGTATTTTCATAATCCTTATCATAATACCTTTATTCCTAGAGATCTCTATCTCCCAAGGTATATACAGTTAAGACCTTTTGGATCACTATGTATAAAGTCTTAGGTTCTTGATGATGAGACTTTGAGATCATTATCTCTAAGTCTTGTCATCTTTGATGATTTTGTTATTACTGCAATCAAGTATTTTCTCTCCATAGTAGGATTAGCAACTCTTTATTACTCCCACTACATGATAGATATCTGGCTTTTGTACACACTTAGCTTCTCGCAACTGATGCACAAGTGCAAGCAGTTTTAGCATTCACTTCCTCAACTCATTGAGGTGTTATCCCGTTAGATAGGTCAGTACCATATCTTAAGGAAAGGAAGCCTTCCTTGGGGATTTCCAAGAATGTACAATCCCAATACCCTCTTCTCTTTGCTTCTGAACAACTTCAGAACTAAGATCTAAGAGGTATTCTCGAGATCATATCTCAAGGTATAGAATAGCCAGTCTATAAAACACTTATTATCATCCTTATATCATTCCAAATGATTAGGATATTATCTACTTTTAGCACGATGAACACAATGGCACTACCACTAAGCTTCATATGGTTTATCAAGATTCTATCTGAAATCATAACATTTATAATTCCATCAAATCTTATGTTCCAACAATAAGCTTTTTGAGTCCATAGGTGGATTTCTTTAGCTTTCACACCTTACTTTCCCCAATCATGAAGTCCTGGGCTACTTCATGTGAATATCCTCAAAGAGGCATTCATAGAGGAATGCAATCTTGACTTCCATATCGAAGATGTCAAATCCAAGTTGTGTATATATAGTTAGCAATAATCTGATGGGTTTAAGCATAGTTACTGAAGAGAAAGTCTCATCGCAAGCAATGTCTTCTCTTCCAGTGTGTAGCTCATGGCTACGAACCGAGCTTTGAAGGTCTCTACCTTATCATTAGATTCCCTTTCTCTTGAAGATCCATTTACACCTTTATGGGTCTTACCCATATAGGTGGATCCTCGAGGGTCCATATACAACACTTGTATATGAAGTCTACTTTAGACTTTACTGCTAATATCCATCTTTCCATGTCATGATCCTCAGGAGCTTCATAACATGAAGTCCAATCATTGTCAGACTTAATCGACACATGGAATACATCCTCAAACTCATTTGAAGAGGTATTAATGTTTCATCTTTAATTATCCTTTTAGTTTCTGATTTCAGGAGCCTCATTATCATCTCAAGATTAAATGAGTTCCTTTACTTCATTTTCTTCTTGATTCTGAAGAGTCTCAGCCTCTAAGAATCACATTCTCAGAGATGAGATATTTTAAGAATCTCAAGGTCATAAAGTAGGTATCACATACCATCATTTATTTTCCTAATGAAGTAGCACTCGCTAATGCTTAATTCCAACTTACTTACTTGGAATCTTATTAAGGATAGTGTAGTTTCTACTACATATATACCTAGAAACTAAGAGGTAATTATGATAAAAAAACATCATTCATCAAATCATGTCATACATGACCTAATTGTATCTCCCTACAACTCTATTGAGTTCAGGTTTATCAGAAGGAGTGAGATAGAAATGATATTCATATCTTTATAAGGTGTTCTTTGAATTTTATCTAACAGGTACAAGCTACCTAGGTTAGATCAAATTCATTTCATCTTTCTTCAAACTTTGGTTCTAAACCAAAATTGTGAAATCTTTGAACATTTCAAAGGTTTCGTAGATGAAGATAAGAAATCTCATATCACAAATAATCATTGAATGATATCACATATCATCAATGGTTATTATGATACAAACGATCCACATACATTAATATGTATAAGATCATGAATACCCTGCATCTTACACTATTCCGATAGAAGAGTGTATTGGACATATTTACTTTGAATACAATATTCACAAGTATGTAAGATTTCAACCTTCAGACAATCTAAAGTTCAATACCTCACTAGTCTATTGATCATGTCAATAGATATAAGTCCAAGACTTGATGCCGGATCATTGTCAAATGATCTTCATCCTCCTATTGATCTGTTAAGGTTTAATTTTCAGTATTAGAAATCTTAATGAACCAGTCATTAATTTTCTAATTTTGTGGAGTCCACTAGATGTTAGATTACTATCTGAAATATGTCCATCATAACCTTTTATGATAAGTCTATCTCAGAATTCATGTTTATTTCCAACATTTAGAAACAAACAATGAGTGTATTCTAATATCTAGGTCATAGAGACATTCTCTAAGACTAAGGCTCTCCCACTGAAACTTTGAAGTCTATCAATCCAACAGAGATTGTTGCAACAATTGGATCAATATCCATGTGGATAATTATAAACCTTAAGATCAAATTTTTCAGTCTTCTAAAACATATGCAACAATTGCAAGTGTCATTAGAAGAATGAGATACAATTATTAGACTTTAATCTTATTTTATAAGAAAGTCAATTTCAATGATCAAATGTAGATTATTTCGATGCACTATCTGAGTCCTTCTCTAAGGATCCTAGATAGTCCAGATAGTCATACTATCAATACATCGACTTGTTGCAGTATTGGTATTCATCCAACTATTTGGATACCATATGGAAGTCACAGAAGTAGGTCAACTCTTTTACTTTCCTTCTTTCTTGGGTCAGACCCATGCTTCCACTACGCTCTCTTTATCTATGAACAACCATTACTCAAGACAAAGAATCTCTTATATTGAATTCAAAAGATTTCAATACAAGAGAAATTCAACATTTATATATGCTTCATTTAATTCATACAATATGAATATTATTAAGATTCTTGAATGACTTGAGTATAGACAGTAGAATGATGACATTCATCATTTCTACATCCATCTAGACTATCAAAACATTGGTTCAGGTAGGTATTCAAACATTTTGAATACATCATCTCTTTCGAGCTACCATTTTGCATAATGCAGAGAACCATTCCATTCATGATTAAATGTCTAGAGCACATATAACATCTTCTTAGATTTTATAAGGATTATTTTGAGAATTGCGATCATTATCGACATGTCACTTCCAAAGTACACTCGATGGAAGATTAAGACTATAGATACATGCAAACCCAAATGTGATGTCTTATTGTCTTATTTAATTGTCATTCCTCATTATGTTGAGAAACTTGCACATCGCAACCACGTACATTACGTATCCAATTGCAAGTACAATATCTGGATCATGAGTCCAATCCATGATATTTTACTGGTTAATATTGAGTATAACATTCAGCGGGTTTAATGAAGGATTATCTGAAATAAGAAACTTGCATAAGGGTATATAATATATATACATATTTTACTTTGATTTAGGGATTTTTATATCAAAGTTGTCTTCCCTTGTCAACATTGAAAGTTCATTCCCTTAATCACTTTCAATGTAAGAGATATACTTACCATTATATCTCTAGCAAGATTTGGGATCTCCTTTCCTATCTTCATCACATCCGAATAATATGAGAACATGCGACTCCTATAAAAAGAAGCGGGAACACATTCCTCCTTGCAAGTCCAACTTGCATTTCCCATTCGGTCTTTAATACTCGGGCCCACCACCCCTAAGATGATGTTGACCTGTCATTAATTTAACCAACTCTCAATAGGCTTAATACTCGCTATACGCAATCCAATTTCGCCCCAATAATATGAGGACCCGATATTGGGGTCACTACGTATACGGCCTTACTTTTTCGAGAAGCAAAGAACCTGATCCAAATAAATCATATACAGGATCTGTCACTTTGGAAAGGCATCTCCTATATACAACATCTGGAGACGGAATCCTTTGCCTTGACGGGATACCATGGATGTCACTTATTTGATCCTCCACCTCATATTCAAATTGTAATAATTAATTATCGTGAATCATATTCACATAATTAATTCTTCCAAGAGAAATACACATCTATTCATAATAGAGTGTAATTAATTTAATCACATTAAATTAATTATCAATCCAATTATCAATCAACAAACTTGATTATTACTTGAATAAAAGGTATAATCTCAAAGTATGTATTATTCGAATTTTAATAATTAGAAAAATACACTTTAATTTCTCCGACATTATCGAGTCCCTACCCGATGTCATGCCCAGTACCGACGAGAGTGGGACGGACCACATACGTTGCAACTCGTTACCCCAATGCTCTACGACTAGTCACCATATCCACCTCTGGAAAGGATAATGCCAGATAGATCATTATGTACTTTGAGATGCTCATCGGTTTTCCAACCAAAATTATACCATATAATATTCATCAAAACCATTTTGATAATATTAGAAGGAGATTTGCTAAACAAATACCCAATCCTATTCAAGCAATAGGGTTTTGCATGTAAAAGTTGTCCTACAACTTTTGTAGGATAAACTAGGGTTTTTCATGAAAACAATGTTTGTTGATGATTTCATATCAACCAATTATGATCAAGATCAACTATCTTATCATTTTGGTTAGTGAAATGTCATTCAAGGAAACAATTATCATCTTTAAATATTTCACAAATATTTATCAATAATCATTTCATAAAATTAACAATTAATTTTCATCAATTTATTTGAATGACTATCACAAGGTTTTGGATAATCATGCAATTTCTAATAGTGACCCTCACTAACTAAAAATAGCATCTCATTCATTTTAAATCCAAATTAAGCAAAATCAATTTCCAGAGATTGATAACTTGATTTAAAAACGAAACCATGTGATAAACACGCATTTCCAAGTGTTTTAAAATCGAAATTAACATCTTAATTACGTCTCTAATCGTCATCCCCGAAATAGTGGAATGGTTAATAAAATGACCATATCTTGAGCAAACAGAATCTAAATTACGCAAACTCAATCGTATTATTTCCTTGATTAATGGCGAATACTATACAATTTAAAATTCCATGTTTAAACATTTTAAACAGGGCTGAAACTTTGTCACAAGACCGGGCTGCGAAAATCGAAATGCTAAAATCTTCATGAACCCAAACGAGCCCAAATTTTCGTAGGTTCATGTGTCTAATCAAAAAAACTTCGACAACCTGGCTCTGTTACCCCTTGAAGGATACGGGAAAATCCTCAACCGCATCACGGAAGCGTGATGATCGCATCGAATGCGATCAGGAGCGACTAGTCGCACTAGTTGCTCGATGCAGCGGCAATTAAAAAAAATTTATGTGACGAAACCACATGATCCAAGAACACTTCTCATATCGTTTCGTCCAAACCACAAACAAGTAATAGAATTACCTCTTGAAGCGTGGTTGCGATCGAGTCTCTAAACCAAGAGACCTCCTGTCTCAAGTCTGATCCGACGAAGGAGATGCTTGCGAGTGCGGAGATGAATCGCGTGCTCCTCGCAATCCATGTTGATGATCCAAGCGGCGGATCTCCTGATCTTGTCACACGAGATCCAACATCTTCTTCACGGGCGAGATGCACCGAAGGAGATGGAGATCCACGAGTAGATGATCCAACAGCATAACGACGATGATGCGTCGATGACGTCTCTCACAATGGATCCATGGTGGACGGCCATTATAAGAGAGAGATAGAGACTTGGCGTGTAGATAAAATAAGGGAGAGAGAGAGAGAGAGACTCGTCGAGTTGGTGCAAGTCGAAGAGCAAGGCATGCCTCTTCTTATATAGGATTCTAAGAGTCCATGGATCTCAATCCATGGACAACACACAATCAATGGTTGAGATTGATTTGTGTTTCTTTCAATGGCCAAGATATTGTTGTAAAAACACAACAACTAATGATTTAATTTAAATTAATTTCCTTTGATAAATCAATAAAATTAATTCGAAATTAAATCATCTTTGATAAGAGAAAAATAATGAAGAGGACAAACCAATTTCCTCATAAGAGGGGATGGCCACTCTTCTCCTCATGGAGAGTTGTAGCCGTCCACTCCTCTATGGTGGACTTGGTCTATCTCTTCAAATTATCATTACATCTCATTATCTTATGATATATATCATCATCTCTTGTTGACAATATTTTCACAAAAAATGATTCCAAATTATCTTATGGAAAATATCAGTCATGCCATTGAAATTATGTGAATCTTATTCACAACCCAAAATCAAATATAATTATATTTTCAATTAATCATTCAATGTGAATCCCATTCACATTAACAATTAATCAACAAATATAAAACACAATATGCTCTCTCTAATATATTATAAATCACATTTATAATATATATGATTAACATGGATAGTGCTATCCACATTATTCATTTCCATGATAATTAAATCACATTTAATCATCTTGGATCTCTTTTCTCATGTGCCCAAATAACATGAATCGCATTCACATTATTCATATCTTTGATAATTAAATCACATTTAATTATCTTAGATATCTCTCCTTATAATATGAATCAAATTCATATTATCCATGATAATTAAATCACAATTAATTATCAATTTTCTCGATTCTTGGATACTTATATCAATAATGAAATTATCCATGAACTCTTTCAAGGATAATGCGCTTTCTCCGTAGATACTTGGAGATAAGAACATGGTGATTGTATTGTTCCACGTATAGTTACTTGGATATTAAGATCACATATCAAATCCAGATCTCGGGCCCCCCATAGATGCTTGATTAAATCAAGACCGCAAATCTAGTCTTCTCATTGCATCTGAATCACATTCAGATCAATGTCCAACATTTGCACCAAGATCAGATTACTTCTCTACTGAGATGAGTCACTAAAATGCAGACTCGTTTCATCACTCCCTTGGAATGGAAGCGTCATGGTTATACAATCGTTTATGATCACATCACCCTCAGATATTCCCAACACCTGTACATCCGGCATACAGGAAGACCCCGAATAAACCCGAAGTATTAGATCAACTTTATACTGTCTACTTCAGGGTTTTATCAGTATCTTTCTCATTTGATCATTGGGAATTGGTATCGATCATATACTTTCCAAAAGCATATATCATACCTAGGTCTTGAACATATACTTTCCAAAAGTATATATCAAACCTACAAATTCAGTCAAGCTTCCAAAGCGAGATGACCGTGCACGGAATTTGATTCTTCCCAATATCTCATGAGTGAACTCATGTCTTCCGGTTCAGTTTTGAAACTGTATGATCCCTTTGAGAGATCGTATTACTCATATGCCCTTATATGCACACCACCACGTCGGTGTATAGACCTTGGTTAGGTCATCAACCTATTGGTCTTCCAAATGTACATACTCAGACATATAGTAACACATCTGTCTCCGGTCAGAGGATGTGTGCCTGTATCATGACAACATACGATATAGGACTTTGGTTATCTCGATCTCGTTAAGTCAACTCTTTGACCTAACTAATCTGACACCTTCGAATCTCTATTCTTATGCAGAGGACCTGCATCAAGAGGTCAGACAGATATCAGCCTATGTGAGAAAGGATTGCCATCTCCTACTCAGGCTGGAGATCACATCTTAACAATCATTTGATAGTGCTGGATGAGTCCTCAATCTAACTCTTTAGATATTCATCCAAGCACCAGCCTCTATGATTCAATAATTGAATCAACAATTGTATGATCATTAAGATAGCCATGGTACATAACCCTAATTGTACTAAGGGACCTATTATGCAAATTAGTTTTTCTTCATTTCAGATCAGGGAATGATATTTGCAATAACATCTATTGCATAACGGCTCGCCGTGGGCTTGCATGTCTAATAATCTCCCACTAGCCCAAAGAGCCATTAATGGGCTAATCATTTAAACCCACACTCATGTGACAATCATAGGCTATTTACAAAATAGCTAGGTAAGCTGATCAGTCACTCTGTTCCCAAAAGACTATGCCAAGTCCTTTTACGGCACTTGCATATCCCTGGGTAGTGGGTAACAGTGCTCACATCCAATGTGAATGTTGCATCTTATGCAACCAATACTTAATTTTGATAAAGCAATTATAGTGTACTTGACATTATTGCTTAGTAGTTATTATAACCAGTATTTTCATAATACTTATCATAATACCTTTATTCCTAGAGATCTCTATCTCCCAAGGTATCTACAGTTAAGACCTTTTGGATCACTGTGTATAAAGTCTTAGGTTCTTTATGATGAGACTTTGAGATCATTATCTCTAAGTATTGTCATATTTGATGATTTTGTTATTACTGCAATCAAGTGTTTTCTCTCCATAGTAGGATTAGCAACTCTTTACTACTCCCACTGCATGACAGATATCTGGCTTTTGTACACACTTAGCTTCTCGTAACTGATGCACAAATGCAAGCAGTTTTAGCATTCACTTCCTCAACTCATTGAGGTGCTATCCCGTTAGATAGGTCAGTACCATATCTTAAGGAAAGGAAGCCTTCCTTGGGGATTTCCAAGAATGTACAGTCCCAATACCCTCTCTTCTTTGCTTCTGAATAACTTCAGAACTAAGATCTAAGAGGTATTCTCAAGATCATATCTCAAGGTATGGAATAGCCTGTCTATAAAACACTTATTATCATCCTTATATCATTCCAAATGATTAGGATATTATATAGTTTTTGCACGATGAACACAATGGCACTCCCACTAAGCTTCATATGATTTATCAAGATTCTATCTGAAATCATAACATTTATAATTCCATCAAATCTTATGTTCCAATAATAAGCTTTTTGAGTCCATAGGTGGATTTCTTTAGCTTTCACACCTTACTTTCCCCAATCATGAAGCCTTGGGGCTACTTCATGTGAATATCCTCAAAGAGGCATTCATAGAGGAATGCAATCTTGACTTCCATCTCGAAGATGTCAAAGCCAAGTTGTGTAGATATTACAGTTAGCAATAATTTGATGGGTTTAAGCATGGTTACTGAAGAGAAAGTCTCATCGCAAGCAATGTCTTCTCTTCCAGTGTGTAGCTCATGGCTCCGAACCGAGCTTTGAAGGTCTCTACCTTATCATCAGATTCCCTTTCTCTTGAAGATCCATTTACACCTTTATGGGTCTTACCCATATAGATGAATCCTCGAGGGTCCATTTATAACACTTGTATATGAAGTCTACTTTAGACTTTATTGCTGGTATCCATCTTTCCATGTCATGATCCTTAGGAGCTTCATCACATGAAGTCCGATCATTGTCAGACTTAATTGACACATGGAATACATCCTTAATAAGATTCCAAGCAAGTAAGCTGGAATTAAGCACTAGAGAGTGCTACTTCATTAGGAAAATAAAGGATGGTATGTGATACCTACTTTATGACCTTGAAATTTTTAAAATATCTCATCTCTGAGAATGTGATTCTTTGAGGCTGAGACTCTTGAGAACCAAGAAGAAAATGAAGTAAAGGAACTCATTTAATCTTGAGATGATAATAAGGCTCCTGAAATCGGAAACTAAAAGGATAATTAAAGATGAAACATTAATACCTCTTCAAATGAGTTTGAGGATAACTAAAGATAAACCTATGAAGTAGCACTCTCTACTACATATATACCTGGAAACTAAGAGGTAATTATGCTCAAAAACATCATTGATCAAATCATGTCATACATGACCAAATTGTATCTCCCTACAACTCTATTGAGTTCAGGTTTATCAGGAGGAGTGAGATAGAAATGATATTCATATCTCCATAAGATATTCTTTGAATTTTATCTAACAGGTACAAGATACCTAGGTTAGATCAAATTCATTTCATCGTTCTTCAAACTTTGGTTCTAAACCAAAATTGTGAAATCTTTGAACATTTCAAAGGTTTCTTAGGTGAAAATAAGAAATCTCATATCACAAATAATCATTGAATGATATCACATATCATCAATGGTTATTATGATACAGATGATCCACATACATCAATATGTATAAGATCATGAATACCCTGGCATCTTACACTATTCCCATAGAAGAATGTATTGGACATATTTACTTTGAATACAATATTCACAAGTATGTAAGATTTGAACCTTCAGACAATCTAAAGTACAATACCTCACAAGTCTATTGATCATGTCAATAGATATAAGTCCAAGACTTGATGCCGGATCATTATCAAATGATCTTCATCCTCCTATTGATCTGTTAAGGTTTAATTTTCAGTATTAGAAATCTTAATGAACCAGTCGTTAATTTTCTAATTTTGTGGAGTCCACTAGATGTTAGATTACTATCTGAAATATGTCCATCATAGCCTTTAATGATAAGTCTATCTAAGAATTCATGTTTATTTCCAACATTTAGTTACAAACAATGAGTGTATTCTAATATCTAGGTCATAGAGACATTCTCTAAGACTAAGGCTCTCCCACTGAAACTTTGAAGTCTATCAATCCACAGAGATTGTTGCAACAATTGGATCAATATCCATGTGGATAATTATAAACCTTAAGATCAAATTTTTCAGTCTTCTAAAACATATGCAACAATTGCAAGTGTCATTAGAAGAATGAGATACAATTATTAGACTTTAATCTTATCTTATAAGAAAGTCAATTTCAATGATCAAATGTAGATTATTTCGATGCACTCGGAGTCCTTCTCTAAGGATCCTAGATAGTCCAGATAGTCATACTATCAATACATCGACTCGTTACAGTATTGGCATTCATCCAACTATCTGGATACCATAAGGAAGTCACAGAAGTAGGTCAACTCTTTGACTTTCCTTCTTGCTTGGGTCAGACCCATGCTTCCACTGCGCTCTCTTTATCTATGAACAACCATTGCTCAAGACAAAGAATCTCTTATGTTGAATTCAAAAGATTTCAATACAAGAGAACTTCAACATTTATACATGCTTCATTTAATTCATATGAATATTATGAAGATTCATGAATGACTTGAGTATAGACAGTAGAATGATGACATTCATCATTTCTACATCCATCTAGACTCTTAAAATATTGGTTCAGGTAGGTTATCAAATATTTTGAATACATCATCTCTTTCGAGCTACCATTTTGCATAATGCAGAGAACCATATCATTCATGATTAAATGTCTAGAGCACATATAACATCTTCTTAGATTTTATAAGGATTATTTTGACAATTGCGATCATTATCGACATGTCACTTCCAAAGTACACTCGATGGAAGATTAAGACTATAGAGACATACAAACCCAAATGTGATGTCTTATTGTCTTATTTAATTGTCATTCCTCATTATGTTGAGGAAACTTGCACATTGCAACCACGTACATTACGTGTCCAATTGCAAGTACAATATCTGGATCATGAGTCCAATCCATGATATTTTACTAGTTAATATTGAGTATAACATTCAGCGGGTTTAATGAAGGATTATCGGAAATAAGAAATTTGCATAAGGGTATATATAATATATATACATATTTTACTTTGATTTAGGAATTTTTATATCAAAGTTCTCTTGCCTTGTCAACACTGAAAGTTCATTCCCTTAATCACTTTCAGTGTAAGAGATATACTTACCATTATAGCTCTAGAAAGATCTGGGATCTCCTTTCCTATCTTCGTCGCATCCCAATAATATGAGAACCAGCGACTCCGATAAAAAGAAGCGGGAACACATTCCGCCTTGCAAGTCCTACTTGCAGTTCTCAATTCGGTCTTTAATACCCGGGCCCACCACCCCTAAGATGATGTTGACCCGTCATTAATTGAACCAACCATCAACAGGTTTAATACTCGCTATACGCATTCCAATATCGCCCCAATAATATGAGGACTCGATATTGGGGTCACTATGTATACGGCCTTACTCTTTCGAGAAGCAAAGAACCCGATCCAAATAAATCATATACGGGATCTGTCACTTCGGGCAGGCGTCTCCTATATACAACATCTGACGACGGAATCCTTTGCCTTGACGGGAGACCATGGATGTCACTTATGTTATCCTCCATCTCATATTCAAATTTTAATAATTAATTATCGTGAATCATATTCACATAATTAATTCTTCCAAGGGAAATACACATCTATTCATAATAGAGTGTTTTTAATTGGATATAATCTATTTAATCACATTTAATTAATTATCTTTCCAATTATCAATCAACAAACTTGATTATTACTTGAATAATAGGTATAATCTCAAAGTACGTATTATTCGAATTTTAATAATTAGAAAAATACACTTTAATTTCTCCGGCATTATCGAGTCCCTACCTGCTGTCATGGCCAGTACCGACAAGAATGGGATGGACCACATACATTGCAACCCGCTACCCCAATGCTCCCCGACTAGTCACCATATCTACCTCAGGAAAGGATAATGCCATATAGATCATTATGTACTTTGAGATGCTTATCGGTTTTCCAACCGAAATTATACCATATAATATTCATCAAAACCATTTTGATAATATTATAAGGAGATTTTCTAAAAAATACCCAATCCTATTCAATCAATAGGGTTTTGCATGTAAAAGTTGTCCTACAACTATTGTTGGATAAACTAGGGTTTTTCATGAAAACAATGTTTGTTGATGATTTCATATCAACCATATATGATCAAGATCAACTATCTTATCATTTTGGTTAGTGAAATGTCATTCAAGGAAACAATTATCATCTTTAAATATTTCACAAATATTTATCAATAATCATTTCATAAAATAACAATTAATTTTCATCAATTTATTTGAATAACTATCACAAGGTTTTGGATAATCATGCAATTTCCAACCGTGACCCTCACTAATTAAGAATAGCATATCTCATTCATTTTAAATCCAAATTAAGCAAAATCAATTTCCAGAGATTGATAACTTGATTTAAAAAGAAACCATTGATAAAAACACATTTCCAGGCATTTTAAAACCGTAATTAACATCTTAATTACGTCTCTAATCGCCATCCCCGAAACAGTGGATATATGGTTAATAAAACGGCCATATCTTGAGCAAACGGAATCCAAATTATGCAAACTCAAATCCTACTGTTTCCTTGATTAATGGAGAACTTTATACTGTTTAAAATTTCATGTTTAAACATTTTAAATAGGGCCAAAATTTTATCACAAGACAAGGCTGCGAAAATCGAAATGCTGAAATCTTCACGAACCCAAACGAGGCCAAATTTTCGTAGGTTCATGGATCTAATCCAAAAAACTTCGACAACCTGGATCTGATACCGCTTGAAGGATACGGGAAAATCCTCAAGCGCATCATGGAAGCGTGATGATCGCATCGAATGCGATCGGGAGCGACTAGTTGCACTAGTTGCTCGATGTAGCGGAAATTAAAAAATTTCATGTGACGAAACCACATGATCCAAGAACACTTCTCAGATCGTTTCGTCTAAAACACAAACAAGTAATAGAATTACCTCCTGAAGTGTGGTTGTGATCGAGTCTCTAAACCAAGAGACCTCCTGTCTCAAGTCCGATCCGACGGAGGAGACGCTTGCGAGCGTGGAGATGAATCGCGTGCTCCTCGCAATCCATGTTGATGATCCAAGCGGCGGATCTCCTGACCTCGTCACACGAGATCCAACATCTTCTTCACGAGCGAGTCGCACTGAAGGAGATGGAGATCCACAAGTTGATGATCCGGCAGCATAACAACGATGCTGCATCGATGACGTCTCTCACAATGGCTCCATGGTGGACGGCCATTATAAGAGAGAGAGTTAGAGAGAGAGACGTGGTGTGTAGAGAAAATAAGAGAGAGAGAGAGAGACGCGTCGAGTCGGTGCAAGTCGAAGAGCAAGGCATGCCTCTTCTTATATAGGGTTCTGGGAGTCCATGGATCTCAATCCATGGACAATACACAATCAATGGTTGAGATTGATTTGTATTTCTTTCAATGGCCAAGATGTTGTAAAAACACAACAATTAATGATTTAATTTAAATTAATTTCCATTGATAAATCAACAAAATTAATTCGAAATTAAATCATCTTTGATAAGAGAAAAATAATGAAGAGGACTAACCAATTTCCTCATAAGAGGGGACGACTACTCTTCTCCTCATGGAGAGTTGTAGCCGTCCACTCCTCTTTGGTGGACTTGGTCTATCTCTTCAGATTATCATGAGATCTCATTATCTCATGATATATATCATCATCTCTTTTTGACAATATTTTCACAAAAAATGATTCCAAATTATCTTATGGAAAATATCAATCATGCCATTGAAATTATGTAAATCTTATTCACAACCCAAAACCAAATGTAATTATATTTTAAATTAATCATTCAATGTGAATCACATTCACATTAACAATTAATCAACAAATATAAAACACAATATGCTCTCTCTCTCTCTAATATATTATAAATCACATTTATAATATATATGATTAATATGGATAGTGTTATCCACATTATTCATATCCATGGTAATTAAATCACATTTAATCATCTTGGATCCCTTTCTCATGTGATAACATGAATCACATTCACATTATTCATATCTTTGATAATTAAATCACATTTAATTATCTTAGATATCTCTCCTTATAATATGGATCAAATTCGTATTATCCATGATAATTAAATCACATTTAATTATCAATTTTCTAGATGCTTGGATACTTATATCAATAATGATATTATCCATAAACTCTTTCAAGGATAGTGCGCTTTCTCCGCGGATACTTGGAGATAAGGACAGAGCGATTGTATTGTTCCACATGTAGTGACTTGGATATCGAGATCACATCTCAAATCCAGATCCCGGGCCTCCCATCGCATCTGAATCACATTCAGATCAATGTCCAACATTTGGACCAAGATCAGATTATCAGATCAGACCAGCATCGGCTTTTTCTTGATTTATCTACCTTGGTTCATCACACATGATTTAAATGGAATTGGGTCTATTCGTTAGATGAGGAATGCTTGATTTGTGCTCACATTATATTCAGTTACAACCTAATCTAAAATCGGGACTGATAATGCAAGTCGACTTTTATAACATGGAGTAAAATTATATTGTATTATGGGAGAGCAATACCCACATTGTACGCAGGATGTGTTGCGTGTTGAGAGATGAGGACGTATCCCTATGATAGTTCCCAAAATATATCACTAAACCCTTTGTAAAGGACTTATATTTTGGATGATCGCCAATAAAACCGACAAGATAAAATGACTGACTTTTGTTGTTCTTCATGTGTGAGTTGGTGAACTAATGGTGTTTTCCTGATTGGTTGGGCATTGATTGTGTATTCTACCCAACCCTTCTGTAACCCCAGACACTCCATTATTCCATATCCATAGATGAATTCATCTCCGAAGATTTAGCCATCTTGTAGATCCATTCCACTCTAACCCTAATTGGTGTCCCAATTCCTCATCCTTAGTTCCATATCCAATATAGGGGGGACCATGTCCATCTATGAGTGTTCACCTTGGGTCTCTCCACCTTC
Source organism: Ottelia alismoides (assembly GCA_037367405.1). NCBI lineage: Eukaryota > Viridiplantae > Streptophyta > Magnoliopsida > Alismatales > Hydrocharitaceae > Ottelia > Ottelia alismoides. Next base: position 758,628 of record JAZKJV010004535.1, on the reverse strand, counting down.
ATTGCATATCTATATTCTTAGGCTCTTCTCAGCCAAAGTGTAGGGGAGATCTGAGCCCCTATCATCTTCTATTCTTCACTTTTTTATCCCTCTTTCATACCTCTTCTTATACTTAGGTTCTTTATAACCTAAGTATAGGGGGGAACCTGAGTTACTCTCAAATATCACCTTGTATTTTAGCATGATATATAGCTTCATATCACTTTATTTTAAGAGGACATAACAAAAGCTAAGTATAGGGGGTGTACCATATATATCTCATATGTACTTTAACCATAGCTTATGTATACTTTAGCCACAACAAAAATATTTGTGTTGAGCAATAAGCCACTCGAGAGAATCCTTCTTCCAATGAGAAGGAGAGAAGAAATTATACAAACTTATACTCTCCATAAACTGGCCTTCTATATACACTTTCAAGTCTGACAAACTACTGAGATGGTGGATTAGAATCAAGAACTTGTTACCCATGTGAGCTCGAGGCGAACCATTTCTACAATAAATGTTATTGTAATCTTTCATATATTAATAAAGGTTATTGGTTTATTTCACTCCTTATTCGAGATTAAATGAATGAATGTATATATAAGGCACATTCATACAATTAGGTTTATGCACCATGGCCATATTAATAATCATACTATTGTAGATTCAATAGTTAGATCATAGAGGCCAGTGCTTGGATGGTATCTAAAGAGTTAGATTAAGGACTCAGCAACCACCGCCAAATGATTGTAAAGAGATGATCCCCAACCTGAGAAGGAGATGGCAATCCTTCTCTAAAGGCTAGTATCTGATTGGCCTCTTGATGTAAGTCCTCTGCATAGGAATAGAGATTCGAAGGTGTTGGATAAGTTAGGTCAAAGAATTGACTTAACAAGATCGAGATAACCAATACCTATGTCGTATATTGTCACAATATAGGCATGCATCCTCTGACCTTAGATAGATGTATTGTTATATGTCTAAGTATGTACACTTGGTACAATGTTAGGTGGATGACTGAATCATGGTATATACACTGAGGAGCTGGTGTGCACATGGGGCATATGAGTAAAATATGATCACTCAAAGGGATCAAACTGGTTTATTGTTGAACCGGTAGACATGAACTCACTCTTGAGCTATTGGGACCGGTCAAATTCCATGCATGATCGTCTTGCTTTTAAAGCATGACAAGAATTTGTATGTATGCTATATGCCTTTTGAAAAGCTTATGATCGACACCAACTTCCAATGACCGAATAAGAAACATAATGATAAAACTCTGAAGAAAATAGTATAAAAGTAAAAAAAATGCGGTGGCTCTACATGGATCTTCTATGCCCTCGAGGAATATAGAGTCTTTGGGTATGCCCATATTTTAGGGGTCTTAGAATAATTGCACTAGCAGGTTGTCCCTCATTCGAAGCTTTATTTCAACCCATTACTCTGGTCTTTAGACGCCCATGCTACCAAAGAAAGAAACACATGATCTTCCAAACACCTCATCTGAGTTAAGCCAAGTGTGCAGTGTAGAGTACATAATAATTCCATATCCAAGAATCTACTTAGAATGAGATGTAACATCTGCATCCGAATAAACTATTTTCTAATCCGATTAAGGGTCTACATAAGTCATATTCTATTAATATTGAATAACATCATATCGATCTGTAAATCACATATCGAAGCTTGTTCAGTTGTAATCGATTAAAAGTTAATCGCATCGTAATGCATGCCATCAACAAAAAGTCATGATGTAAAATTCGAACCGTAAAACAAATTGGTACCACCATAAAATCTGATTTGACAAAATAATACCAACAAAATTGATCATTTGTAGATTGAAGGTCGTTTGATAATTCAAAATCACAAAATTTAGATGCAAATCAAGACCATGTCTCAGAACATTCGAGAATTCATCTTCAATCTAAATTATATTAATATTATACTCATTTTGATCGTCATGCAGAGAAGGTCAAAATGAGCTATTGTTCATCTGAATTAGAGATTAAAAGTAGAAATGAGGTTGACTTTGATAATCATATCAGATAGAGATATCTAAAAAAAGAATGAAATTACAAATGGACAAAACCAGCCACACTTGGATCTTTCTCTCCCTCCATGTGGCACACAACAAAGCCTCTCTCCCCCTTATTTATACCTCCCAAACTCCATTATTTATCCCACTTTTCTCTCTTTTTCTCTCAATTTCTCAGTCGAAGGAGAGCTTCATCCCTCTCTCCCTGCTACAGCAACTTCAGCAACCCTCTACTTGATGAGTCCGTGAAAACCCTACATTAATTTGCGTGAATTATTGTTTAAATTTGTCATTTCATTGTAGGTAAGAATTCGGAATCCATCAATAAATAACCACAATAATTTATTCAATTTTATTCATGTGGCTTTATGTTTATTTTACTTGGGCAAGTCCCAAGGTCGAACTCAAGGAGGAAAAGGAACATCCGAGAATTGTGTCTATCAAAGTTCGTGCACGGTTTTAAAGGTGAAATTTTTAGCATTTATTATGCAATTTTGAAATGCAAAATGCGAATGTGTACAATTTTAGGGACAAAAATCCAATTTCAATCAAACGATGTCCAAAAATTACAAAACTTGGCAGTGATGTGAGATGAACACACTGTATTTTTTTGGAATTTTTGGATCTAAGATGAATATTTAAAGAATTTATAAATGGAAATGACGTGAATTTCAATATTTAATAATAGTAAATATTAAACCTATTTATTTTCAAAGAATAAAATTATCCAAGATCTATCACTAGGTGATTGATCTTAAAAAAATCCTAAACCTTAAAAATACGAGATTTAATACCTCCTAAATATTAAAAATATAAATTCACAAAATATTTTTAATGAGAAAACCATTCATGCAAATGCAATTCTTTTTTATCACAATTTAGTTAACAATTAGTTCAATTATCCGTGAGTTTCTGGCAATTTTTAGAGAAACGGTTAATTATCTAAGAATTTCTTAGCACGGACTAGGTAAAATATGTAATTTTTCGTAAGAATATTAATTGTTAAATAACACAGCATCATAATATAGAGAATTATTTGAAGAATAAAATGTTATTTTTGAATAATAAAATGGTGCAAGAAGTAAGTTCAAAATATAGTGAGAACTCAGGGATCTGTTTGTAAAACTACAATAATTAAAATAAAACAATATGCAGTAAATGTACTGAAGGTAAATACCGAGACCCCAGGAGGGGATCTTGCAAAATTCCTAATGGGTCACGTGCTCCTTAGGTAACCCTTGGGCTCGGTGGTCGACAAGAGATAAGATAGAATTTTATAGGGCTCTGAAGTAATTGTCCCCTCGCTCACGTGGGATGGGGGTCGTTCGTTGAAGCTATTCCCCCAAGCTTATGTGAGTATCACATGGCGAGGGCCTCGAGTCTCGGTGTTCAGTGGCTTGCAGCGAGATGACGGCAGAGGATGGATGACTCCGGTGTACAAATGGGGCAGAGGAAGAGGAGCAGCTAAAGTCGGGGACACTTCCCAGAGGAGGGTGCGATGCTCTAATGGCCGACACACGACCGTGGGTTGTCAGAGGTGGGAAGGAGAGACGGAGTCGATGCAAACAGAGCTTCTTGCAAATAGATGAGCGGCTGTTGTGCGCGAGTCAGAGGTAGTTGAGGTTGTAGTTGAGGTGGAGTGGAAGCACGTTGGAGATGGAGCAAAGACGATGAGGCGTTGGTGGAGGGCACCACGGCGGAGTTGATGAAGATGATCATTGGTGGAAGGTGATGGAGATACGTTATCTCAACGGTGATAATCGAAGCAATGGCATGTGTGGCGGTAGCGTGCGACAAGACCTTGATGGCTCGGATCTCGTCGAAGGAGGTGGGGGAACCGGGATATCACCACCAACGCCCTTCTCCTGTGCAATCGACAGATGTTTTGGAAAGGAGCTACAATGGCGTTTAAAGAGCGGGAGGGGCAGGTTTGAAGATGGCAGGAGATCGACGAGGATCTCATCGGAGATGTGATGTTGGGGTGACGCGGTGAAATAGAGGGGGTGAAGGATCTAATGGTGATTGGGGATTGAAGATCGTGACGAGGAAGGCGATGCTGGGATTTGATGAAGGCTGAGAGATTCGTGGCCATATCTGTGAGGTAAAGGCTGGCATGATTGGGAAGGTGATCGGGGACTTGCGGCGACGGGGTCAGCGTAGGATATTGGTACGATGGAGAAAAAGGAAGGCGGTGGCGCTGCCCTAAAGAGGAAAGAGGTGGAGGACAGTTGAGGAAGGAGAAGAGAGGAGGGTCGTCTTATCGGTCGAAATCAGACGATCCTCATTGTGCCACATGTTTATTATTTTTATTTTATTTATTTTTAAATTTTTTAAAATTTATTTTTCTATATTTTTTATATATTTCTTTTTTTATAAAATGAATATGAAATAAAGTCGAAAATGAGTGACATGTGGCGACACCAGAAGCTGCCACATGTCAGCCTTGGAAAATTTGGAAAATTAAATACAAAGAAAAATCTATAATAAATAGCAAACAACCTTGGATCAAAAAATTTTCTTCACAAAAGTTGCTCATCTAGATGAGATCTACAACTTTCATGAAAATACCAAAACCAAAATATCATTTTCACAAAGTGATATTTTTGGGGTATCCCATGTGCAAAGAATACCTTCATTTTTAGGTTTAATAATTTTTTATTATTTTTAAACTAGAAAAAAATCCCAAAAAATGATAAAATCAAAGATAAATATTTAAGCATTAATCTAATTTCTTTTTTATTAATTAAGAAAAAAAGAAATAAAATCAAATATTAAAACTACAATTTCCGTACATACTGTTAGTGAAGACTCGGACTCATTTAATTTCTTTGATTTCAAGTACATTTTGGATTTGGATTTTTACGCATTTTAATTAAACTTTTATCAAAGAAAATAAATGAAAAAGAAATAATATAAAATGAGTACATAAAACAACCCAAAATCTAACTTTTACATATGAGCTCTGATTCACTTGAACTTGGTCTTGTTTTGAAGGTAATTGAATGTACATTAGTTCAAAAGTGAGTAGGATCAAATCGGACACTATATGAGGAAGATATCAATGTTTTAGTATGGAAATCCTAGAATTAAGTTTTGAGTTTCTGGTCCACTTATTTATGTTAGTGATTTTTTGTTTATTCTTGTTAGTGATATGTACACAATGGAGGTGGTTTCAGGTCATTTAGAGTTAGCATGAATTGGTTAAAAATCAGGGAATTTAGGCTATTTTACATGTCAATTGGGCTGGGATTTTTGGCTCCTTATTTTATGCAATAATGAGTGATAAAATGCAATGATGATTCATACATGCATGAATGCTAATTATGCAATATAAATGAAGAAATACCAATTAATTTTGTGTATTTGAGCTTAATTAGTCATTTTTAGAGTGATGAATCTGAAATTCATCACTACTGCTTGTTGTTGATGCTACAGTAACCAATCAAGCTACAGCTCCTTACCTATTTAATTATGAGCTGCAGCTGCCAATTTCCAACCGAGGATCCTAGTTGTTGCTCCCATCCAGAGCCTGGAGCTTCTTCACAAGCCCTGTTGGAGCTTTCAATTTAGCCCCCACCCCTAGAAGTTGATGTTGCAGCATTACTATAACCATTTGCTTCCATTTTTGCAGTAGATAGTTGTTGTCCATCAGATATTCTTGTTGCTACTCCTACCAATTTCAAGCCAAATTCTCCATTTTTGGAGAAATTCAAAGGGTACAATCACCCCCCCCCCTTTGTTGCCTTCCATGCATGATTCAAACCCATCATTTTGCTTCTAAAACTAGATAAAAAAATGAGAAGTTTTAAGTGGAATTTATCCTAACTTTAGATCCCTTAAATATGCTCCTCGTTTGCTAAGTTTTGAGGATAAAACTTAGATAATTAGCATACAAATGGAATCTAAGATCAGATCTATAAGTATTCCAGTTTGCATGCATAAAAGATGATAAATTGATGATGCTTTGCGTGCATTTTTGTATAAAACATCATACCATCACATGTTGTAGTTTGCTTGCCTAATGATGATAGTTTAGGGGTTATTTGCTTAAACAAGTCTAAATTTCATACCATCAAATATGTCACAATTTTATGCTCCTGAATTCTTAAACAATTGAAAATAAAAAATTAAGTGATTAGCATGCAAATTAATCTAAGATCAATCCACAAATTAGACACTGATTTTTCATTAAAAATTTAAAGTGTTTTGGTGATTAGCATGCGATTTAAGTCAAAAATCAGACCATTGATTATACACAAATCTCATATCCAAATTATGAATAATTGAAGATGAATTGCATGTTTTAAGATCTAGTTTCAGACCATGATATACTACAGTTTTTCAAGCTTGAAATATTAGGAGCTAATGACGATTTACATGTATTTTGACCCGATTTCATAACACAATTATGATCTAATTTCATGTTAAAATTATAATGGAATTGAGAGTGAATTTCATGTGATCGGAGCTTGATTTTAGAACATGGATAATATATTGTATACATGGAATATGATGAATTAGGATGGATTAACATGCAGATGGAGTTTAAAATTAATACCAATAAGACACAGATTCCATGTCGAGATATGATCCAATTTGGGGGTTCTTGCATAAGTTTATTGCTACTCAAAAGACACGAGTTAGCAAAATCAACTCCATATTCAAATCAATTTTAAAGCTTCTAATTCAAAATTTTTAAATGATGAAAATTTGAGGATTTTTGTAGGTGATTTGTTGTTGTCCAAAAGTCACAAAATTGTAAATTTAGTCCCAATTTCAGACCCAATTCCTAACCCCATGAATTCATAACTTAGAAGATGAAAACCGGGGGGTCTTGTATGAGATTTGTGACTATTCAAAAGTCATTAAATTGTGAAATAGGTAATTAATCTAGGCCATTCCTATTATTCATGTTTTTAGAGTTTAAAGGCCAAAAAGTTGAAGTTTTTAGTACACAAGATGAGATAAATTTTAGATTTAAAGAGTGACACTTTAATCTCATGACTAAATATGAAGAATTTGAAATTTAGCATTGATCTAAATTTGAATCCATATCTAATGAACAACTTATAATATCATGATTCAAAAATTGAGAAAAATGGGATATTTTCATACAAGTGATTTATAAAAGTTAGATCAATAATCACGCCACTAAAATATGAGTTAAATAAGAAAAGAGGAATTTCTGCATTGAATTGAACTTAGATCTAGATCCAATGAATAGCTGCTAATCTCATGTTTTTAGAAGTAATAACTTATGACCACAAAAAAATCATATTCATGAATTAATCATTTAGGTATACTCTACTCACTATAGATCACCATTGATAGAATTATTAACAAAAAAACCTAGATCTGCACAGTCAACCACATAAAGGATTGAGAAAGGATGAGGAATCAAGTCGTTGGTGGTGATTCAATGATGATTAAAAACTAAAAGAGCCAGTCACGGTGAGTCTTATACATGATTGTACGAGGGTGTGGTGACCCTCAGCTGGGCGGGAGATAGGAAGCCTAGTTAGGACAGCGACCGCTTAGTGTAGGGGTCTAGGATCCTAGTCATTTCTAGGTTTTTCACAAGAGCTCGCAGTTTCACACCTCTCTGGGATCCACAGTTTTCCTTTCTGAAGAGTTCCACTGACCCTGTGTTCTTTAGTATGCCTACGTTGGAGGGCCCTTGGTTTTTTTTTTGAGCTCGTTTTCCCATACCGGTTGGGCATCTTCTTTGAGTAACTTGTTCGTGAAAGTCTCTTCCCCATCTCATGGGTGTAGTTTTGGAGTAGTCCTCGTCCTCATCTGGACCGCACTTCCACTAGGTGAGCGAGACAAAATGGTCTCTTCGGAGGCTTCCTCACCGCTTGAGTTTTGGTTACTGTTCTTGTGAGCTTGGTTACAGTTGAGTTGATTACAATTGAGCTTGGTTACAGTTGAGTTGTTACAGTTGAGATGGTTATAGTTGTTCTTGGTTACTATTGAGCTAGTTATTATTATACCAGTAGGTCCTAGCAAAGAGAAAGGATCGTATTATGAAAATCATCCTTATCAGACTAAGGGGAACTACCACTATTGTCAGAGAAGCTAGTAGACATGTTGGAAACTTAGTTAGGATGCATTTTACCCCACCACACGCCTATGGAGGCACCCCAACCCTAGTGCTTCCTTACTACCTTAAAGTCATAGTGTGAGGTCTCAACCAAACCAAGACCACAGACTATCCATTAAGATTGAGAAATTTAACAAGAAAGGAATCACAACATGAGAGACATCATCTTCACTTAATAAGATCCATCCACATGACTCATAAACATGAGAAAGAGATCTTGATCTCCTCAATCATAATAAGAATTTAATAAATCAAATAAATAATGAATCGTTGAGACTTGAAATAGGATAAGATAAAATGGAAATCTTATATGGTTTTATACTAGAGCCTACAGTTGTTAGATGGAGCAAGTGGACGTGTTGGGAAGTTAGTTAGGATGCATTACATTCCACTGCATGCCTACAGAGGCCCCCCAACTCTAAGGCGTTCTTCACTCCTTAGAGTCATTGTGTGAGGTCACACTCAGACCAAGATCACAAACTATCCACTAAGCCTAAGAGATTAGACAAAGACAATGATCAGAATAGAGACTCATCATCCATGTTACCAAGATCCATCAAATATTAATTATAATTAATAAGAAGACGATAACTTAAATATTGATCATACAATCAAAATATGAAAATATTAAATATGGGTAATTGAGGTAGGATGAGTAAGTCAGTGGATTCACATACATAACAACTTGAAAATCAATTTCCATGCAAGTATCTCGTTAAATTTAATTGCCAAACCCAACCTACTTGCTTTCTTTTGGAGCCACTGAATTACTTGTTATTCATAATTAATTAGATTATACTCAACTTTTATTGATATTTTTTTCTCTCTAATGCATGGATTGCAAGATAAGTACATGCATTGCAGGAGTTCAATAGATGAACCTAAGCTTTCGTAGTTTCTCTTGGTAGGTGCACATATTATAATTTATGTTCAGGATAATATAAAAAAATTTCTTTCTCTCCTTCTATAATTTGTGGTACATGTACATAATGCATATTCTTTTGTTACATGTAAATTTATATGGAAATTAATGTAATATAAATTGGTGATACATTGTTGGCTCGGTTGCTTGTTTAGTTAATTGTAAATGTCATTCAAAATACGAAAATTTTTTCCTCATTTTTTTGATACCCTAATGTGATCTCTAGCGAACACAATACTATGAGTCATGTATAAATGGGTAACGTGGATCCATGTGTGTAACATGAGGCGACCAGGTTAGACACTAAGAATCAAGTCTAAACATTGTCTTGTGAACTCAGAGGATTAAGTCTAAGACATGAAGTTCCTAAAATCCTATTTCTAAATTGAAGTTCCTCTGAAATTTAAGTGAATTACGGGCAAATGAAGTACATCCTCGATTTTTATTCATGGCTCGGCTTAGAACTCACTATCATTCCACTTTGCATATGTAACATATGAAAATGAAATGCAGATGATATGAAATGCATGTAGATGGAGTGCAAAATGATATTTTTGAATGCAATAATTATATGTAATAGTAAATAAGAAGCCTTTTTATTGGATAAAATTTTCCTTATTTTTTTGTTATACCTCCTATTTTACAACAATTTTACAAAATAATATTATTTACAATGATTTTACAAGATTATACAAGTTATACGCAGAGAGTATTAAACACATTATACATATTTTACAGTGTGTATACAATAATAAGCATTATACATGTATTTTACAAAAATAGAAAAACTCAATTTTACCCATCCCGTAATTACTAAATAATATATAAAAAAATACATGAAAGTACAAGTTATGGATAATGTATATATGTAATATATAAACACACCCTTATACTTAGTGGGTGTTATGTCCTCAAAGCACGAGAAGCGAGGAAAATACATAGCTCGTGCTAAGCGTGGGAGAGTGAAAAGAATGAAAGTATAGAAAGTCGACCCGCCCTCCTATACTTAAGCTCTGGTCAGCATAAGTGTAGAAGAAGAGCAAAAATGGGGCGATCGAGGTCAAGAGGAGAAATGGATGAATATATACAAGATGGGCATCGATCCCCCCCTATATTTAGGCTATGTTCAACCTAAGTATAGGACCGGAGCAAGTATGGGAACTGATGGGGTTGGGTAATATACAGAGAGAAAGGGAGTGGGGAAAAGAGTTGCTTGGAGATGTAGAGATTAGTGAGGATTCATGCATTCCCTAAAAGTGGATCATGGGATTTCGGGACACGCGTGATGGAGATCCCTTCAACATAGGCTAATTGCTCATCTGGTCCTACAAAATGTCTCAGTAGTTGCCCATTTACAAGGAACGGATGTGCACCCTTTCCTCCCTAGCAACGGCATCATTGGATGAACCGCTAAATACCCTATGTTTGTTGATAATTTTATTGTAGTAGTCAGGCACTTAGTATTAATAAAAAAGACAACTTAATTAGTCTTACAATTAAAGAAAGCGATCATTTTTTTTATTTTACTACGGCAAGCGCAAGGATGAACTCAGGGAAGACACTTTCTCCTTAGGTCAGTTAATAGTCGATTTAGAAGCAAGGTTTTCAGAGAGGCATTTTTTGTAATTTTTTATGCACTTAAGTATGACATATAAATCAGGCAAGTTCATGGACTAAATTGCAATTTAGAGTAAACAATATCCAAAAACCCTCAAACTTGGCCAGATTGTGAAAAATGAAGAAATGAATACAATGCAATTTTTGGAATTTTTTGATGCAAAATGAATTTATTAAGAATTAAACATTCATGTAGGATGATTTTTCGCAAATTAATTAAAATAAATAACAAACCTGATAAAATTATCCTAGATAAGTCTAATCAAAATGTATCCGAGAAAATTAACAGATCCTAAAAATAATTGATCTACGGGCTATTAAAAATTAATCAAAACACTAGTTAATTTATTATGAACTAGATATGTTTGCAACTGGAATTTTTTTGGGCACAAAATAGAATGCACATTTACCTACTATGAATTTTTTAGAATTCTTGGAGAAATAATTAACGTAAGATTAATTTCAAATCAGCAATGGATGAATTAAGCAATTTTACACTCAAATAATTAATTTAAATCAACCATAGCTCATAAATATCCAATCAAATATCGGCATGATATAGAATTACTTATTCTACACAATTCTATTTTTTGAAACGATAAAATGAAGACAAAATGAGACTCAAATAGGGACACAAACATAAGGTTCTAAATGTAATTATAGAAAATAAAAAACCGATTAAATAATAATAATAATAATAAACTATGCAAATGTAATTACTGAAATGATTGAGAGATTGCCTATAACTTTTACACTCATGCATGTGTTATGCATGTACGGGTAGTCGGCGTGGCACTTTTGCAAAATTATGGAACTGTAGGGGTGTAGGCATAATTTCCCCTACCCCACGTGCTCCTCACGTGTGAAAGGAGGGGAAAATAGGGCGGTGAACGATGGTGAACACGGGCTAGCTCCCTACTGGCGGTCGTTGGGCATTGGGGAGAGTCGAGGTGCAACCAAGGAAGTAGGGGTTGTTAGCCATGTGAGCCCGAGGCAAACCACTCTTACAATAATTGTTATTGTAATATTTTATTTATCAATAAAAGTCATTGATTCTTTCATTCCCTTTCTGAGATTAAATGAATGAATGCAATATAACGTCTCTCTATACCATGGCCATCTTAATAATCATACAACTGTTGATTCAATAATTGAATCATAGAGAATGGTGCTTAGATGAATATCAGAGTTAGATTGAGGACTCCTCGAGCACTGTCAAATGATTGTAAAGAGATGATCTCTAGCCTGAGTAGGATATGACAATCCTTCTCATCAGGCCGATATCTGACCAACCTCTTGATGCAGGTCCTCTTCATGGAAATAGAGATTTGGAGGTGTCAGATTAGTTAGGTCAATGGGTTGACTTAACGAGATCGAGATAACCAAAGTCCTATGTCGTATATTGTCACGACATATGCACACATCCTTGGACCAGAGACAGATGTCATGCTATATATCTGAGTGTGTACATTTGGCAGACCAATAGGTTGATGACCTAACCAATGTCTATACACTGGTGAGCTGGTGTGCATGTGAGGGCATATGAGTAATAAGATCTCTCAAAAGTATCATACAGTTTCACTTATGAACAGGAAGGCATGAGATCACTAATGAGGTATTGTGACCAATCAAATTCCATGCATGGTCGGCATGCTTTGGAAGCATGACAAGAATTTGTAGGTATGATATATGCTTTGGGAAATCATATAATCAATACCGACTCCCAATGAGCTTGATTGAGAAACTTGATGATGAAACCCTGAAGATGACAATGTAAAATTGATCTATATCTTTGGGTTTATCATAGGTCTTCCAGTATGCAAGATGTACAGGATATTAGGAATGCCAGAGGGTGATGTGATCATAAAACATTGTAAAACCATGACGCTTCCATTCTGAGGGAGTGATGAAACAAGTCTAGATATTACTGACTCCTATCAGTAGAGAAGTAACCTGATCTTGGTCCAAGTGTTGGAAATTGATCTGAATGAGATTCAAATGCAATGAGAATATTAGGTTTACGGCTTTGATTAAATCAAGCATCTATGAGAGGTCCATGGGATCTGGATTTGAGATATGATCTCCATATCCAAGTCACTATACATGGAACATGCAATCGCCATGTCCTTATCTCCAAGTATCTACAGAGAAAGCGCATTATTATTGAAAGAGTTCAGGAATAATTCCATTATTGAATTATATCTAAGAATTGAGAAATGGTTAATTAAATATGATTTAATTATCATGAATAATGTGAATTTGATTCATATTATTTGGATGTATGAGAATGATAATCCAATATAATCAAATGTGATTTAATTATTATGGATATGAATAATGTAGATAGTAATATCCAATTATTCATTATATATTATAAATGTGATTTATATTGTATTAAAGAGAGCCTGTTATGATTTATATTTGTTGATTGATTATTGGTGTGAATTAGATTCGCATTGGATAATTAATTAAAAATCTAAATAACATTTTATTTTAGGTTGTGAACATGATTCACAAATTTCCAATGGTAAGTGATTGTGAATTTTTTTAAGGTCCGAGGACTTGGTTGGGCCAAGCCCTAGTGCACCAGGCACATAGCTAACTTCAAAGCGTATGGTGCGGGAAATCCTTCTCTCTATATCTATAAGTAGAAGGTCTGTTCGTTCGTGTCAGCCTTTTCAGCGATCTCATACTAATCTGGTAGAGATCGTAGAGATGAAGAACTTACTTCTCTTTCCTAAACTCTCAAACTTTCCCACGCCTCCTCGCTCTATCATCTCAGGATCTTTGGGGCTTTAGCAAGAGAATAACTATTTACAAAAAAGTGGTTTTGTAAATCTTGTAGATTTCCAAGGAATAATGCAATCTCATGAGATTGCATGGAATCTCCCTTCCATATTGGAAGGGTGGATGGCCACCCAATCCTATTAGGAAAGGGTGGTCGTCCACTCTATTATATGGAAGAGTGTGATTTCCATTCCATTATATACTTATTTTGTTTGATTTAATTTTAGGATTAATTTGTATTGATTTATTATTATATATTTGATAAAAAAATAAATCAATTGTTGTTGTGTTTTTGCAGCAATAACTTGACCATTGAAAGAAGCACAAATCAATCTCATCCATTGATATCGTGTAGTCCATGGATTGTGATCCATGGACTCCCAAAACCCTATATAAGAAGAGGCACCCCTTGCTCTTCTAACTGACAACAACTCTTGAGATATCAAGATCTCTCCCTCCCTTCATTCTCGTGCCCTCTCCCTCTCTCTCCTTGGGTGGCCGTCCACCCAAACCCTAGAGGGAAGGTGGCGTCGCATCGTCGTTGTGCCGTCACCACGATTTCCCATGGTTCTCCATCTTCTTTGGTGTGCTTCTCTTATGAAGAAGACGTATGATCTCGTGCAATGAGATCAGGAGTTCTCTTGCTTGGATCAACAACTTTCATTGTGAGAAGCACGTGACTCATCCCTGCGCTCACAAGTGTCTCCTCCGAAGATCAGACTTAAGATAGGAGGTCTCTTTTCTTAGAGGATTGATCACAACCACACTACGAGAGGTATTCCTTTATCTATCATGTGGTTTATATGAAATGATTCAAGAAGTGTTCTTTAATCATGTGGTTTTATCGCATGAAAAAATTTTAAAATTCCCTTGCATCGAATAACTAGTGCGACTAGTCGTTCTTGATCGTATACGATACGATCCTCATACTTCCATGATGCATTTAAGTATTATTCCTTATCCTTCGAGTGGTATTAGAGTATTCGGTCGAAGATTTTTGATACGATACATAAACCTAGGAAGACTTTGGTTCATTAGGGTTCGTGAAAGTTTTATTGCATTTGATTCATGCAGCCCAGTTTAATGAATATTTTCGGCCTTATTAAAAATGTTTAAATATAAATTATCAATTAATTTTTCCCCATTAAAAAAGTAAACCATGGTATTTTATTTTCCATGATTTGGAATTCGATTGCTCAAGTTATAATCATTATAATGAACATGTATCCTTTATTTCGGGGATGGCAACTCTCGACATAATTAAAGAGTTGATTACTATTTTGAAACCACCTAAAATGTGTTCTAATCACTTTATTTCTATTGTAAATCAAATTATCAAACTTTGAAAAGTTATTTTGCAAGATTTGGATTTAAATTGATTGAGATATGTTAATTTTAATAAGTGGGAGTCACTGCTGGAAATTACATTTCTAAACAAGAACCCTGTGATTGTCATTTAATCAATTAGTGAAATAATGGTTAATTTTCTAGAATAATTATGTATGAAAATTTGAGAAATATTTGATGATAATTATTTCCTTAAATGGCATTGCCTTAACTAATAATTAATTAGATATGATCTAGATCACAAATAAGTTACATGATCTTGTTCCCAAAAAACAAATTTGCTTGAATAGGATTGGGGTTTGTTTAGAAAATTTCCTTAGAATTTGAATCAAAATAGTTTTGATTATTATATATAGTATAACTTCTATTGAAGAACTAATTATCATCTCAAGTACAAAGTGATCAATTTGATATTATCCTTTCTTGAGGCGGATATGGTGTCTAGTTGAGGAGCATTGGGATAGTAGGTTGCACCGTGTGCGGTCTATCCAACTCCCATCGGAACTGGCCATGACAGCGGGTAGGGAAGGGATATAGTTAGAGAGATCGTGATGTATTTTTCTAATTATTAAAATTCGAATAATGTGTGCTTTGATATTACATCAACCTTTAAAGTAACAATCAAGTTTGTTGATTGAATTGGATTGATAATTGATTTAATGTAATTAAATGAATTATACCCAATTAAAAACACTCTATTATGAATAGATGTGTATTTTCCTTGTAAGAATTAATTATATGAATGTGATTCATAATAATTATTAAAATGTGAATATAAGGTGGAGGATAACATAAGTGACATCCATGGTCTCTCGTCAAGGCAAAGGGTTTCGTCGCCAGGGATTGTATGTAGGAGATGCATGTCTGAAGTGACAGCTCCTACATGCAAGCGCATCTGGATCAAGTTCTTTGCTTCTCGAAAGAGTAAGGTTGTATGCATAGTGACCCCAATATTGGTTCTTCGTATTATTGGGGTGATATTGGATTGCGCAAAGCAAGTACTAATCATGTTGGTGGTTGGCTCAATTAACAATGGGTCAACATAATGTTAGGAGTGGTAGGCTCGGGTGTTAAAGATCGAATTGAGAAATTCAAGTTGGACTTGCAAGGCGAAATGTGTTTCCTCTTCTGTTTATCTGAGTTACAGGTTCTCATATTATTGGAATGTGACAAAGTTAAAGAGGAGATCCCAATTCTTGCTAGAGATATAGCAGTAAGTATATCCCTTGATTTGAAAGTGATTAAGGGAATGAACTTTCAAAGTTAAAAAGGCAATACTAATTTGATTAAAAAATCCTTAATCAAAGATTTCAAATTAAATATATAATTAATTATATGTTCTAATATAGTGCATTATTAATTTCAGAAAATGAAGTCCATGAACTCACTTATCATACTCCTGGAGGTCAATCAGTTGACCGAACCAAATTATTCGGATTGGATCCAAAATTTGGATCTTGTCCTTTCGGTTGAACGCATCTCCTATGTGCTATCAAAGGACAAGTATACAGACCCAAAGACTTTAGAAGAAAATTATTTTAATGAGAAATATGATGAAGACCATAATTGGCAAGGTGTTACATTCTGGGTTCATTGTCCAATGTGTTGCAGAATGAACATGTGAAGATGGACACTTGCCATGCCATTATGGTGAATCTGAGATAAATATTCGGTGACGTAAACTACACATAGTGTTACAATATAATGAGAGAACTTATTCGCAGAAAGATGCAGGAGGGGACCTCTGCGAGAGAACATGTACTCAAAATGTTTGTGTACCTTTCTGAGTTGGAAACCTTAGGAGCTAACATGGATGCAGATATGCATGTTGACTTCATTCTGTTGTCGCTCCCTAAGTCATTCAATAACTTTGTTTTCAGATTCCACATGAGCGAAGTTGATTATACTTACGCAGGGCTATTAGATGCATTAAAGTCTGCTAAAGACGTAATGAGGAAGGATGGCTCCTCTGGCAGTGTAATGGTTGCACAAGTCAAAGGAAAGCACGGTCGAAAGCAAAGTTCTTGGAAGGGTCTGACTCATACGAGAAAGAAGAAGAGTCAAGAAATTGGCTCATCTTCCAATACATCCATGCTGATTCCATCGAAGAAAACCGACGTTTGTCACCACTTCAAGAAGCCAGGGCACTGAGGCGTAACTTCCCAGAATACCTGAAGTATGTCGATAAAAGTAAAGCCCCTGCAGGTATGAAATCTACTTTCTAACTTTCTCTTTGGATGAGAAAGAAGTTGGGTTGTTGATTCTAGTGCTTCTATTCATGTATGCAATTGGTTGCATCTATTTCAGGAAACTAAGAATCTCAATGAAGGGGAGATAGTTATCCAGATGGGATCTGATGCAAGTGTTGCAGCAGTCGCTGTCGGGACCTGTCAACTGTCGTTATCTAGTGAAAGAGTCTTTATACTTAAAGAGTGTCTTTATGTACCCTAAGTCAGAAGGAATTCAATATATGTATCTAAACTTGTTAGAAGTGAATATTCATTCCTTTTCTGTAATAAATTAGTCATAATTCATTATGATAAGCATATTGTGTATGGTGTTTTCACTTCTGATGGACTCTATGAATTGTGCACTAATGATCGTGTCATGAATTTTACTACCACTAATAAAAATCTAAAAGATACATGGAGGATGGAAATCATTCGAAAATGATTTGGAATCAAAGACTTGGTCATTTGTCTGTTGATAGGATCAATAGATTGATAACGGATGGACCCTTAGATTTTCTACAGGTTCAATTTTTGCCTACCTGTGAACATTGTATTCGACGTAAAATGACTAGAACATCTTTTCGTAACAAGATTACTCGATGTGAGGGTATTCTTGACCTAATACATATCGATGTATGTGGTCCCTTCAGTACTGTGACTCGAAATGGATATCGATATTATTTGACGTTTATTAATAACCATTCGTGATAAGGGTTTATCTTCCTACTACGTCATAAATCTAAAACCTTTGAAAAGTTCAAAGAGTTCAAAGCTTTGGTTGAGAATCAAACCAATCAAACGTATTCGATCTGACCGAGGTAGTGAGTACCTCTCGGATGAATTCAAAGAATACCTTAAAGAGAATGGAATTGTCTCCAATCTCACTCCATCTGGAACCCCCCAACTTAATGGTATTGCTAAAAGAAGCAACAAGACCATCATGGACATGGTCCGTTTAATGATGAGCAAAGCATATTTACCTCTTAGTTTTCGGAGATATGCAATAGAGACTACAATATATATCTTGAACAAGATTCCTAGCAAATCTGTACCTAAGACTCTTCATGAGCTATAGTATGGAACCAAACCTAGTGTTAATCACTTCAGGATTTGGGGTTGCATGGTCCATGCGAAGAACGTGGATGCAAGTAAGCTAGAATCGCGCTCTTGTGAGTGCTACTTCATTGCGTATGTTAAAAATGGTAATGGATACCAGCATTATGACCCTGAGACTCAAATGTTTTTTATTATAGAGATGTGAGATTTCTTGAGGATGACTTTGTTAAAGGTCAAAACAAAAATGAAGTAGAGAAAATCATTGAATCTCCTGAGGATTCTGAGCTTCTTGAACCAGAAACTGAAGAGATAAATAAAGATGAAACACTCATACCTCTTCAAAGGAGTTCGAGGGTGGTTGCACCACCTGAAAGGTATGGATTCCATGTGTCTAGTGAAACTGACAATGATCCTACTTCATTTGATGAAGCACTCACGGATCATGAGATGGATAGACGGATACTAGAAATGAAATCAAAGATTTACTCCATGCAAAAGAATGGTGTATAAACTCTAAAGGATCCAACTAAAGGGGCAAAACCCATCGGATGTAAATGGATCTTCAAGAGAAAGAGGGGCCTGATGGGAAAGTAGACTTGCAAGGCACTTCTCATGGCCAAAGGTTACACACAGAGAGAAGGCATTGACTACGATGAATTGTTCTCTCAGGTGGATATGATTAAGTCCATCAGGACACTGCTAGCTGTAGCTACATCTCTTGACTACAATATCTGGCAGATGGACATCAAGACAGCTTTCCTCAATGGATACCTCGAGTAGAATATCTATATGGAGCAGCACCAGAATTCATAATTGAGGTACGAAAAGTATGCAAGCCAAAGAAATCCATCTATGGGCTCAAACAAGCTTCTCATAGCTGGAACATTGATGAATATCCATTTCATCACCTTTATTCTATCATTTTGGCCTTAAAAATCCTAGCTAATACAAGTAAATAGCATTAATTCGTATAAAATAGCATCCATCAATTATTACATTTAATGTGTAAATAATACTATTTTTAATGCCAAAATTATATGATAAAGAGAAGAAAAGAAAAAGGAATAAAATATTGAAAATATTTTATGACCCTAAACCCCAAGACCAAGTCAAGAATTGAGTTGGTTGATAGGGAATAAAGTAGGGGGAGATAAGGGCCATAAATAAAATAAAAACCATATTCTTTCATTCATTATTTATGCATTTTTTGCATCTATTTTATTCTTTAATATTTATTCTTCAAATAAAGAAATTTTGTACATAAAAGTTGGAGATAACAATGTGAATAAAAATGCAAAATTGAGTTTGTGCAAAAATAATAGACTATGTACCTTTTAAACCCAAAATAAAAAGGCAGAAACCAAACATCACATACCCATATCTTTCAAATAAAAACTCAAAATATATCAAACTCATCTCTAATTGTATATACTTTTCAAGAGATATTTAACGGCGGCAGTTTATTTTTTGGAGTTACTGTGTAAAAGTTAGGTTTTGAGCCCTATTGTACATTCTACCAATTAAAATATTTAGTTTATTCATTCTTTCTTATTTTTACAAATTTATATTTTTATAATTTTGCAAATATATTTATAACATATGTGAATATTGAAATTATAACAAAACCAAAAGAAAAATGCAAAATAAAATAAATCTATGATAAAACATAGACAAAATACATATGTTTCTACTTGTAAATTAATAAAAGGGAAAATATTCTTTTATTCTTTATCCATCCATATTTTTATAATATTTTAAATATCATTTATATTCTACTAAAAATACAAAACCAAAATAAAACTCATTAAAATGCCTTAAGATAAAAAGATGTATATAAAACATAGGTAAAATACCTATAAATAGACTTATATAATATACATATCTATTTATTTAACTGTACAAATAAATCCTAAAAATAAAATAAAAATATCTTTATCCTCACAAAAATAAATTATAAATACATAAAATAAAAGAGTAAAATAATAAAATAAAATATTCAAAATAAAATTAAAATGCACAAAACATAGATGAATATACCTATAAATACACTAATAACAATTAACTGTTAATAATCTAAGCCAAATAAATAAATAAAAATCATAATAAAATACTACATAAAACAATAAATATTTTTTAATTTTATACTCAAAAATTAATAAAATCAATTACTATTTTAATTTAATTATTTTCGAATAAAACTCGCTATTTTGTTGTTTAGCGGCTAACGTGGACCAATAGGGTCGCGTCAAATGTTGACCGAGGTCAACTGCATCCTCTGCTTTGGATTTGATGCACACATGTGTTTCCCCGTGATTTTCGTCTTTTTTCCTAGGCGTCTCGTCGCTCAATCGTCGTCGATCCCTTCATACGAAATGATCATTGATCCTTGTACATACACGACATGATTTTTAATTACGTGTATCTACGCTTAAATCATTGTTTTCCCCAGTCAATAAGGGTGCTCGATTAAGTCTATAAATAAATCCCTCCGCCTCCTTCTTCAAATTTGGTCACTCTCACGAGCCTAGGAGCCCTTGACTTGAATCCCAATTGCCTTCTCGTGACAAAAGGAGGTGTCACGTGCTCAGACGAAGCTCCAGGAGGCCGGGGTGCACCCACAGCCGTCGTCGCCGGTGACCCTGGTCCATGGGAATCTCCCAGCTATAAGATCCGATCCTTCTTCATTTATTTTGCTTATTTTAGTCATAGGTTTAATTCTTTGTCATTAGTTAAGGATTTAGCGAAGTAAATTAGTCTTAATCAATTCACATGTTCTCCGCCAGAGTTGAGCTCCGACGAGCTCCTCCGCGTATCATCATCATCACTCTGCCACTTTATCCACTTCCATTTTCATCTTTATCGCCTCCTAATCATTCCATGTACCTCCAACATCAGAACCGCCTCGGTTCTGCGTAACGAGGATCTCCTCCACCGCGTCACCGCAATCCTCTCCACCCACCTCATTCCTTGTGTATCCAGCTTCATATTCAATTGAGGAGGAGCCCCTCGAGTCGCATTTCCTTCCTGTGCAGGTTAGGCATGCAAAGGAGAGCCAGGTGATGAATCTACAGTTTATCGGAGGTTCCTGGGAACCCATTTCTTCCCCGACATCGTGGAGGGCCTCCGATCGACCTCATGCTATTTTGATGCCGCCAGGAGATAGAGAGACCTGCCAAGAAGCTTTTGGGACCCATGGGAGTAGCAAAGATCGACGGGGGAGGGAGATGTCGTCGAAGGAAGTTCGCCCAGGCGAACCTTCTTCCATGTTCTTCCTCATCCCTCCCCTATCGCCAGATGAAGAAGGTGGCCCCATATCACACCAGAGTCGTTGGATCGTGCCATGCATCAGTCGCCCGATCATGACCTGCGATCTAATCTCGTACATCCATTAGTGAAGCGTCATTGTTCGCTAGATGCGCGATAAGTGGCAAGTGAAAAGACCAGCACCATTTCATGGCACGCATATATGGGGTAAATTGCACATCTGAACCCGCATTTTTGTATTTACTATTTAGCTCTGTAAATAAAGTATAGCATGTAAAATAAAGTGGAAATTTTGCATAAAGGACTCTGATCTTTCTGTAATTACAAATAGGTCCAGTCCACGTCACCTCATGTGTTATCCCACGTGAGGTGGCAAAATTGCATGTAAACCCATGTAGCTTTTGTGTTTATGATATAGTCCAATAAAATTAAATTCATATTGTATCTTTTGTAAAAATTGTTGTAAGGTCCCTTAACTGTATCTTAATTACATTTTGGTTTCTCCTAATACGTATCACGTGTGGTCCCACGTGATGGGGTAATTTGCATGCATGCCCTGGCGGGTTTTGTAATTGTTAAATAGTACATTAAAATGTTAATTACATTGTAAACTTTTCATAATTTTGCACAGAGCTCCCTAGACTTAATATTATTTGCAAAATTCCCCTGTTAGGACATGTATTTTTGTGTGTTTTATCTAACTATTAAAAAAACCAACAGCACTCCTAAAAATTCACAAAAATAGGGATAAATGCTTTATGTCTTGTATTTCACGCTATGATTTTTAATTGGTATTTTTTGCATTTTATCTGTTTATGAAAAATGAAAAGGATCCTAAATAATCCTTGTTCAGCTAGAAAAAATTCCAAGAAAATATAAAAACATTTTGAAAAATTACAAAAAATCATATATATTATATTTTGGAAATTATTGAGTCCATAAAACAAAAACCCCTAAAATAAGAAAAAGAACATTCAAAAAAATCATAAAGCTCCAAAATCCAAAAAGAAAAATATAAAAATTCACCAAAAATCCAAAAATATGTTTTTCTATTTATGATTATCTATATATTATTATTTATAAATTAAAATTGTTTTGGGTAATTTTGGGACTTCTTTATTATTTTTAAAACCCAAACTAATCTAGGATTATTTATTAATCCCCTATTTGGGATATTTTTGACTTAAAAAATACATAAAAAATAGCAAAAATTACAGGAAAATAAGAAAAAAATTAAAAATAAGAATCACAAAAATATATTAATTACTATATTTTGAGTATTTTTACATATTTATATCTAACTAGTATTTGTATACACCTTATATTGTATTTATACATATACATATATGGGGAAAATGGGGTTGCCCCCTAGGGGGGAGCTAACTTAGCTCCCCCCACCCCATTTTTCCTAATTTTTCTATTTTTTTTGAAATTTATTCCATGAATATTCATCACTACATCCCTATATTATGCCATTCGAATTTCATGCGAAACAGAGGATCCTACGACCTCCATCTAAACAGTCATTTTTTAACGGTCGCAGGATTTTTTAAATCGACCATGTCTAGATGGAAGCCGTAGGAGTCTCCGTTGATCACGAAAATTGAGAGACATAATATAGGGATATAATAATGAAATTACATGATTTTATTTTTCAAAAAAATATGGGGAAAATGGGGTGGGGGGAGCTAAGTTATCTACCCCCTGGGGGCAGCCCCATTTTACCCTACATATATACCAATACATATATTTATATTTATATATTATTTAAATGAAAAAGAAAATTTAAAAATGGAAAATGGAAAATTTAAAAATAAAATACAAAATTATAAAACCAAAAATAAAATAAATAAATAAATAACATCCAAAACCCCATAAAAAGACCTATATAAATAAATGACTTGGTTGTACATAAATAACCTTACGCTACATGTTTTGCTCTTTGTTGTTCGACCTCTACATGCTTGTCTGCTATGCATTTCACGGCAGAGATAAATATTAATTCCACACTTATGCTATTAATTGTTTCATTAATTATTGTTGGTTAATTGCTGATTAAAGTTGGGTTTTGTTGAGTGGTTAGATCAGTGATGCTAATTGAGTTTGATTAGTAGACCCTTGCAAAACCCCTCTTTATCAGATTAAGTTGTTGCCGGGGAGCAATGAGTGTAGCCTATTTTTACCAGTCATTGTTGTACAATCATGTATCTAATTCATTGATTAATTATTGTAAATATTCAATAATTTATGTGCAATTAATTCTTTGATCAATGTTGTGAATATTCATTGATTTATTTGATTATTTATTCATTAATTCTTGGATTTGATTATTTAATTATAAATGCTAATGCCATATTTTTGCAACTTTGATGCAAGGTCCCGCCACGTGAGGACAGTTTCCTAGGAAGCCCATGCAGCCAAGCTTGGAGGAGGCTGGTTTTCTCTTTATGACCAGCTGGAGAGAGCACCAAGAGAGCAAGGAGAGGAGTTAGCTTAGAAAAAAAAATCCAATTTTGTAATTTATGGTGAGAGAGAGACAAGTTTGGCATGTAATATAACTTGGACTCTACTCTTCACAATGAGGTCCAGTGCCCGGGTGTATGTTCACCTAGAGGTTTCGTCGCTACTTTATGTGTTTTCTCGCATACTTTTTTCCCCGTTGTTTTGAGCTTTCCGCCTCATTTTACTTAGATTTGTGTGCATGGAGCCCTCAGATTTAGGGTGCTTGACTCGGTAACTAGGTCCACACTTTAATAAGAATGCATGTGTTCCTATAGTATCTTACGTATGGATCTAGTAAAATTAATAATTGTTGATTATTTAGCTTCGAACCTGCGTGCCTTGAGAGATGTCGTACAGTGCTAGCACGACTAGGGACGCGAACGGATGCGGTTATATTCGTATTCGTTCGTATCCGTATTCGTTTTAAAGAGGTTATGAATCTTGTTTTCCTAAGACAGACGAATACGAATACGAATACGAATACGAATATTGGAAACGAATTTTTTGCGGATATGAATACGAATACGAATCCTAACTTAACGAATACGAATACGAATACGAATACGAAAGTTAAAAAGAATACGATTACGAATACGAATATTCGTAATTAAATGAATTATTTTATTTAAATTATTTAAAACATAGGGCCTAACTTAGTAGGGTTTTCGGTTCTTGCCCCCTCCCACTCCCACCCGAGACCCAACACCCGACGCCTCTTCTTCCTTGAGCCTGCGCGCCCCCAGCCGTCCTCCTCCAGCGCTCCTGCCGCCCTCCTCCACCATCCTCCCAGCACGCGTCGGCCCCCTGCGGCCCCCCTCCAGCCCGCGCCTCCCTCCTGCGCCCCCCCTCCTTCCTCCTCCGCCCCCGCCGCCCCCTGCCATCGCCCTCCTTCCCCTCCTCGACCACCCGCCCCCGCCGCCCCCTGCCATCGCCCTCCTTCCCCTCCGCCCCTTGAGCCCGCGCGCCCCCCTGCCGCCCCCTTGCGGCCCCCCTCCATCCCCTCCGGCCAGACCAGCCCCTGCGGCCCCCCTCCATCCCCTCGGCCAGACCAGCCCCTGTGGCCCCCCTCCTTCCCCTCCGCCCATCCCGACGCCGCCCCTGCGGCCCCCCTCCTTCTCCTCCGCCCAGCCCGACGTCGCCCCTGCGGCCCGCAGCCTCCCTCCTTCCCCTCCGCCCAGCCCAACGCTGCCCCTGCGGCCCTGCTCCTGTGCCTCCGTTTGCGATCGATTATTGGTAAATTTCATATTCTTGTAATGTTTTTTATGTATGGATTATGTTGTTAAAAAGAGTTAGAGTATGGAATGTTTTTGTTTATGAATATGGTTAATGTTATTGGAATATGCTTGTTTGATTTTTAACTTCAATGTTTGTAGAAAAATAATGAATACTGACCCATCCATGGAGAATGAGAGTACTAATTTGGAAGATGGTCCAAACCACTTTAAGAAGCAAAAAAATTGAGATTCAAGTCATAATATGGAAGTAATGCGGAAGTGATTGCCAAATAATCAGGTACGCTTTTATATATAATTTTTTATTGCAATATTCGTTTGATATTCGTATTCGTTCGTAAAAGATTCGTATTCGTATTTGTATTCGTATTTTGAGGATATGGATCTTGATTTTTTTATATTCATATAACATTCTTATTCGTATTCGTATTCGTAATATAAAATGAATATGGTTATGGTATGACCTGAATTCGCATTCGTATTCGTTCGTTTGCATCCCTAAGCACGACCCATTGTAGCGGGCACCGAGACGTCTCCAAGATCAAACTTTAGGGTTTGATTTTGAATAGCTAACATATAGTCCTTCACGATTAATAGCAGCTACTGTTTAGGGCCATTTTGTCAATTGCACGCCGCCATGTAGATAGGTTTATAAATTCTATTTTGTATACCGCATGGAGAGAGCTGGAAAGCATTGTAAGTCCTCTAACTCAGCATGCATCATTAGATTCAATGGTGAAATCTCCATCATTGAATCGACTTGCACGGCTTTTTTGCTATCTCCCTCTGATTTTGAGCACAAGGACTTAAATGAAAATCTACAAAAATGTTAGGCGCTGGTATGAAACAGATCCAAAAAAAGTAAAAATCAAAACAATAAAACAAGGGGACTGCTAAATAAACTTTGACCATAATTAAAATTTGTAATGGACTATCATTATTTTGGGTTCATAAAGCCCTCATTATTTTCAAGTACCTTAGGAGGGGACCAAAACCCCTTCCATGAGCGAGGAACGACCCGCTAAGGATTAGAGCCCAAATACCAATCTGTAATTGCCTTGTGTAACGACTGGATTTCTGAAGTATTGGCACTTCTATCATACATGACCAAGTAGGGCCTTGTCAGTGATGGTAGTTCCCTCGTTATGTGGAACATCGACAATAGTCTGAAGTGTTGAGCTTAGGCCATGCCTTCACAAGGGTGTCTGTCTCATCGGTTTGCATCTGAGTAGGTTCTTGCATGCTCATGGGTGATTCCGTTCCGAGCGAGAACTGAAGTATTGGTTTCGCCTATTGGCTCCCTCTCTCTATTTCTTTAGCTAAGTAGGGATCCATGAAGGGTTACAAGGACCTCAAAAAAGTACAGACTATAAGTTAAAAAGGAGGAGGACAAGTACAGGATACTCTTCTAGCAAAACTCTCTCTCCTACAGGGTTTGCGTGCTAAGGACTTGTTACAAGATATGCCTGAAATAACAACTCTAAAACTGAAAAGATAATAAATAGCTCAACCCTTACAGCTTCACATGGCATGAGTTGGTGAACCCAATTTTGTATAGTGTTTGTATGGATCTAGATTAAGGTTCAAAGATCGAGTCCCGTGCACTTGCACAAATTTTGTCATGTGTTTCTCCCTTTTGACCCCTGCTCAGTTTGAACCTTCTACCATTTTGCACTCCATTTTATTCCTCGTTGACCACCGTATCTTTCTTCATGCATCGATCTCCCTCTTGCTTCATGAAGATCCATGGATGGTTTAGTCAGGATCCCGTTGACATCTACATCGATTCCATGGACTCAGTCTCGTCAATAATTAGAGGTGATTCCTGAGAACCTGATCCAGACCTTACGGGTCGATCTCCAGACTCCTCGTCTTCTACCCTTCCTTTTGACCACCCAATAAACCAGGACCACTCTTATCCCACTTTCGCCGTTGTGAATGAAAATCGATTATAGTCCATATCCTTTTCATTCACAATACTCTGGGATTGACCTTAATTCTAATTCACCCAGGCATCTGGGAACCGATTTCAAAGTGGTCTGATTGGGATTCTCTCATCTTGCTGATAGAAGCCAAACCAAGCCCTGGATCCCAATCCAAAATTCATCTCCTCAGATTCGGACCCTGAAATCACACCTCAAGGAAGAGGAAAGGGTTAGCAGCCACCCCAGCCTGAGCAAGGAGATATTCCTGATCAGAATCAGGTGAATGCACGGTTATTGGAATCAATCCAAGCTATCCAGTAGTAGTTGATCGAGCAAGCCCTAGCACAGACTGCATTCCAGGAAATACTGAATGATGTGATGACCATACCAGAGGGAGGAGGAGGCAGACAAGGAGGAGGAGGTGGCGGACCCCAAGATGATGAGGAAGAGCCTGAACAAGGGAGGCCCAAACCTACATTAAAAGAAACATATAATCCTGGAGACATCCAGATGATCGAGTGGATCCTCATTCCATCGGTGCATGCTCACTTTGAGTTGAAGCCCTAGTTCCTCGCTCTTCTTCCTTCTTTCCATGGAAATACCAATGAAGAGCCTTACATCCATCTGCAGAAATTTTAACGCATCTGTCGTACTACTCACTACCCTAGTATCCCCTTGGACATTGTCAAGATGATGGCATTCCCCTTTAGTCTACAAGACAAGTCCCTCTACTGGGTCAACCATTTGGGAAATGTTGTGACAACTTGGGAGGAATTGAAGTCTGCTTTCCTACACAAGTTTTACCCTCTCGATCGGCTCAACCAGATGCGAGTGGGAATTAGCAACTTCTCTGAAGAAGCTCGCGAATCCATCCATGAAGCTTGGGAGAGGTTCACAGATCTGTAGGAGAAATGCCCTCACCATGAGATTCCGAGGACCAGCTTGGTCCAACACTTTTTCGGGGGCCTGAACATAGAAAGTCAAAGGCTCGTTGACGCAACATGTGGGGGCTCCCACTTTAACAAGGATGAAGATGTCATCTGGAAGATCTTCAAGGAAATAGCTGAAGGAGAGCCTGCCCTCTCTTCATCCAAGGTGTATCAGAAGCAGCCCCAGATCCTCCAGAAGAAAGTACACATGGTAGCGTCCTGAGAGGCGGAGAGAGATGAGAGATCAAACCTTAGCATTATAGAGGGCCATCTCATGAAGGTTGATATCATTGAGAAGCGATCACAAGACCTTGAGAAACTCGCTGTTATCAAGAAAAGGACGCAGAATCTCGATAAACTGGATCAGATCACCAAGCAGTTGGAACTGCACCATCAACTTTATCCAGTCGGCAACACCATCCCCAGATGCTCCAACTGAGAATAAGGATGATCCATCATCGCCAAATCAACCTCAGCTGAGCCAGCAATCATCGACTGTCCAGCACGTATATTACGTGCAGGCGCCCGAACAGGGCCAGTCGCAGCAGTAGATGGTTGTTTACCAGTCAGACTTTCTTTCAGCATCTGATCCAGCCTTCCCACAACCATCCCTGATTCAAGAAGTCAACGGGGTTTGGAGCAATGATGCACAGACGTCACGTCCTACCAGACACCCTCAAGGACAGCTTCCAACCAACAGGCAATATTGCCAACCACAGGGTGGTCGTTTCGGGCAGTCCTCACAGTTGTCGCCGCCACAGTACCATCAGCCTCCTCAGTATGCCAAACAATGGAAGCAGAATCAGCACTATCAGCGGTCGCAGTACTGTCAGCCACCGCCATACCACCAGTATGCGGTTGCCCCCACCTCAGCAGTGCCAGTAGTATCCTCCTCCCTCCTACAATCAATTTCATCTTCCTCCACCACCGCAGCACCACCAGCAGTTGTCGCCTCAGCTCCCGCACACGCAGCAACAATGTGGTCTGCACGTTGAATCTTCAGAGGCGAATCACGTGAACCCGACCCTGGATTGCTTGGCCCAGATAGTCAAAGGCCTAGCAGATACGACCAAGAAATTGGATGACCCGACTACCACGAAAACCACCATTTCGGTGCAGGTCAAAGCTAACCCCAACAGCTTCAAGATAAAGGAGCAGGTAGAATGTGATGTCCCATATATGCCTGTAGAGTCCGATGATTGTACTATTGTTATATCTAATGTTGTCACTCTCAGGAGCGGTAGGGCCTTGCCTCCACCTGCCACTAACAAAGGGGAAAGCTTTAGGTGGATCGTCATCCTCTGCATCAACCGTGCCAACTACAGGGACGAGTGAGAAAGAAGAAGGAGGAGGAGACATTCCAGCAGCCACCCACCATCCGCATCAACAAAAAGAACAAAAAATGGAAAAACAAAAAGAACAAAAAGAAGATCATCGCCGAAGTAAAAAGCGCCAACCTTGGAAGAGCCACCATCAGCAACCGATCCCTTGCCAGCCGATGGAGCGGAGGCCCCACTTTTTGTCCATCCACCGACATCAACATCTCAGCTTCCCGATTATACTCCTTTTTGCGACCCGGATGTACAACATATTGTAGACGATGATTTTGTTGTAAATAAGAACTTTATTTCATATCCTAGTAATGTACATATTCCTTTTCCTTATGCAATAGAAAAATCCAAAAAAATTGTAAAAAGAAAAGGTGCATTATCTGATCTTGGAGTTGTGGATATCATTAACAACTTGACTGTTGAGATTCCTTTGATGAAGGACATGTAGTACATGCCGGCTGTGAAGAAAAGTTTGAAGGAGGCATTTACATGAAAGCGTTGCTCAGCACAAAAGAACAGACACGGACAGGTTGAGAAGCATGTCCTTACCATGGCCACTGTAGCAGACATCAACAACCTCCCACAGAAGAAGCAGAACAAAGGAGCACCTCTTATCAGTTGTGAGATTTTTGATCAAGTCTTTAAGCGCACTCTGCTTGATAGTGGTTCTTCCATCAACCTTCTGCCCTCGTCATTACTGTAAGAATTTGGGCTAGATCCCCTCAAGCAAATACGAATGATCCTTCAGTTCGCTGACCAATCCATCAAGCGACCTAAAGGTCTTTTGGAAGACGTTGTGGTAAAGGTATGGGAAATGCAGTTCCCATTTGACTTTGTAGTCCTCGATATGGACTCCCCTGCACCCTTACTCCAGACTCCTATCATCCTTGGTCGGCCATTCATGTGCACCTCAGAAGCCGCGTTTGATTATGGGTTTGGCAAGATTACTTTCAGCTCGGGCAGAAAGAAAATCACTATAGACATGATCAATGAGCTAAAAATCATGATTAGTGAGAGTCGTGCAGCACCAGAAGCAGACTGTGACTTTATTACAGAAATCAGAGATACGCCACTCTCTTTGGACGATCCATTGACCCAAGAAATCCTCTCCTTAGAGGAGGACTTGGAAAGCACGCTCGACACTTGCTCTGATGATACTTGGGAGACAGAATCCAATGTATTGATATACCTTTTTGACTCTAATAATTCACTCCAGCCCAAACACAATGAGCCTAGTGCAAAAATGTTTAGCACAGTATCAGAATCTCAAAAGAATTCAGAGGTTAGTAGTTCTACCAAAGTTCAAGCAATACCTCCCACCACCAGTGCAGTTTCCAAGGTGACTGATAAGTTGGCTAGATCAGAACTAGAATTCAAGACATTTAGCAGGCCTGAAGTATGCTTTCCTTGTGGGTGAAGAAAACATGTATCCGATCATCATCAGTATTCGGCTGACCCCGGAGCAAGAATCTCGACTTCTCGAGGTTCTAGAGAAGAACCGCAAGATGCTTGGTTGGCACGTATCGGATCTTCACGGGATAAATCCTGCCTTGTGTTCACACCACATTTATTTGGAAGAAGATACCAAGTCGTCCCGCGAATTCCAAAGAAGACTAAATCCAAATCCCAGAGACGTCATCATGAAAGGAACCACGAAATGGTGTGACGTAAGCTTCATTTATCCCATCTTCGATTCAAAATGGGTAAGCCCTCTACACGTAGTTCGAAAGAAGTCAGAGCTTACCTTGGTTAAAAATGATAGAGGAGAGGAGATATATACTCGGGTGTCGACATCCTGGCGGGTGTGTGTTGACTACCGCCATCTTAATGCAGCAATGAAGAAGGACTAATTCCCCTTTCCATTCATTGATAAAGTTTTGGAAAGACTAGCCGGCAAGGAGTTCTTCTGCTTTCTGGATGGGTATTCCGGGTACAATCAAGTAGCACTCGCCCCCGAGGATCAAGAGAAGACTACCTTCACTTGCTCATTCGGCACCTATGCTTTCAGGAGAATGCCCTTTGGATTGTGCAATGCACCTGCAACATTCCAGAGATGCATGCTTGCAGTCTTCGTCGAGATGGTAGGCAGTTTTCTTGAGGTGTTTATGGATGACTTCTCTATCTATGGTGACAATTTCGATTCTTGTCTTGAGCACCTGGACAAAGTACTTCAGAAATGTCGTGAAGTCAATATAGTGCTATCATGGGAAAAGAGCCACTTCATAGCAGCTGAGGGAATTGTGTTGGGTCACATCATTTCCAAACGTGGCATGGAAGTCAACCTGGCAAAGGTGGATGTGATTGCTATTGGACATGCGAGCCCACGGCGAGCCATTATGCAATAAATGTTATTGCAAATAACATTCCCTGGTCTGAAATGAAGAATAAATAATTTGCATAATAGGTCCCTTAGTACAATTAGGGTATGTACCATGGCCATCTTGATGATCATACAGCTGTTGATTTAACTGTTGAATCCTAAAGGTTAGTGCTTGGATGAATATCTAAAGAGTTAGATTGAGGACTCGTCAAGCACCGTCAAATGATTGTTAAGAGATGATCTCCAGCCTGAGTAGGAGATGGCAATCCTTATCTCTAAAGGCAGATATCTGACCGACCTCTTGATGCAGGTCCTCTACATAGGAATAGAGATTCGGAGGTAGATTAGTTAGATCAAAGAGTTGACTTAAGGAGATCGGATAACCAAAGTCCTGTATCGTATGCTGTCACGATACAGGCATGCATCCTCTGACCGGAGACAGATGTGTTACTATATGTTTGAGTATGTACATTTGGCAGACCAATAGGTTGATGACCTAACCAAGGTCTATACACCGGCACGCTGGTGTGCATATAAGGGCATATGAGTAATACGATCTCTCAAAGGGATCATACAGGTTCAGTTACTGAACCGGAAGGCATGAGCTCACTGATGAGATATTGGGAAGAATCAAATTCCGTGCGCACGGTCGTCTCGCTTTGGAAGCTTGACTGAATTTGTAGGTTTGATATATACTTTTGGAAAGTATATGATCAAGACTTAGGTATGATATACTCTTTTGGAAAGTGTATGATCGATACCGACTCCCAATGATCGAATGAGAAACTTACTGATAAAACCATGAAGTAGACAGTATAAAGTTGATCCAATACTTCGGGTTTATTCTGAGTCTTCCAGTATGCAGGATGTACATGTATTGGGAATACCTGAGGGTGATGTGATCATAAACGATTGTATAACCATGACGCTTCCATTCCCAGGGAGTGATGAAACGGGTCTGGATTTTAGTGAAACCTCTCGGTAGAGAAGTAATCTGATCTTAGTC
This sequence comes from Ottelia alismoides, assembly GCA_037367405.1. NCBI lineage: Eukaryota > Viridiplantae > Streptophyta > Magnoliopsida > Alismatales > Hydrocharitaceae > Ottelia > Ottelia alismoides. The sequence continues at coordinate 726,033 of JAZKJV010004535.1, read as the reverse complement.
CTAATATTGGACATTGATCTGAATGTGATTTAGATGCAATGAGAAGATTAGATTAGCGGTCTTGAATTAATCAAGCATCTATGGGAGACCCGTGATCTGGATTTGAGATATGATCTCAATATCCAAGTCACTATATGTAGAACAATACAAGCGCCCTGTCCTTATCTCCAAGTATTCGCGGAGAAAGCGCATTAGCCTTGAAAGGGTTCATTGATAATTCTATTGTTGATATATGTATCCGAGCATTGAGAAAATGGATAATTAAATATGATTTAATTATCATGAATAATATGAATTTGATTCATATTATAAAGAGAGTTATCTAAGATAATTGAATGTGATTTAATTATCAAAGATGTGAATAATTTGAATGCGATTCATATTATTTGGGCACATGAGAATAGAGATTCGAAATGATTAAATGTGATTTAATTATCATGGATATGAATAATATGGATAGCAATATTCATATTAGTCATATATATTATAAATGTGATTTATAATATATAAGAGAGAGCTATTTTTAATTTACATTTGCTAATTTATGTTAGTGTGAATTGGATTCACATTGGACATTAAATTGAAAATGTAATTTACATTTTATTTTGGGTTGTGAATTTGATTCACAAACTTCCAATGGCATGATTGCAATTGTAACAAAATAAATTGGATTTATTTTTATGAAATAATTTGCAACAAAAGTTGTTGCAAATATTGGAGAGAATCATGAGATAATGCAATCTCATGTAATATAGAAAGGAGGCTCCCTTCCTAATAAGGAGAGGGGACGGCTACCAAGTCCTTATAGGACTCATAGCCGTCCTCCCCCCTTTATGGAAGGAGGCTTGCCTCCTTCCTATTTCTCCAATGGAGATTGATTTGATATAAATCAAATTATATTTATTATATATTTGATTTTTATTAAATTAATTATTGTTGGTCTTTTACCAACAAAATCTTAGACATTGAAAGAAACACAATCAATGTGAACCATTGGATTTGTGTTGTCTCATGAATTTAGATCCATGGATCCCAAAATGTTATAAAAGGAGAGTCACCCCATTGCTCTTCTTGACACAATGCTTGAGAAGCACATCTCTCTCTCTCTCTATTTCTCTCTACACGTCAGCCCTCTCTCTTCCTCTCATGGCCGTCCACCAAGGATGCCCTAGAGAGGTTCCCCATCACCGCAGCGTCGTCGTTGTGATGCCCGACGGTTTGCTCGTGGATCTCCGTCTCCTTCAGTGCGCCTCGCTCGTGAAGAAGATGTCGGATCTTGTGTGTCGAGATCAGGAGATCCGCCGATTGGATCATCAACATGGTTGCGAGAAGCACGCGGTTCATCCCCGCGCTCGCAAGCGCCTCCTCCGTCGGATCGGACTTAAGACAGGAGGTCTCATCGTTTAGAGACTCGGTCACAACCACGCTTCAAGAGGTTATCCTATTAATTGTTTGCTGTTTATACGAAACAATCCGAGAAGTATTCTTGGATCACGTGGTTTCGTTGAATGAAAAAAAAGTAATTTCCGCTGCATAGAACAACTAATCCGACTAGTTGTTCTTCGTCGTATTCGACACGACGCTCACGCTTCCATGATGCGCTTGAGGACTATACCATATCCTTCAATTTCCAATCTTGAGCCACCTCAGACAGTGAACAATGTGAGGTCATTCCTGGGGCATGTGGGATTCTACAGAAGGTTCATTCATGATTTCAGTTGCATCGCCCGACCTCTTACACAACTTCTATGCTAGGAGACCAGTTCAATGTTGATCATCAGGTTCTCCTTTCATTCAATCAATTGAAGGAGCTTATCACTCAAGCTCCAGTCCTACAGCCGCCAGATTAGTCTCTACCCTTTGAGATCATGACGGATGCGTCAGACTTTGCAGTTGGGGTTGTTCTAGTACAGAGGTAAGACAAGGAGTCATATGCCATTCACTATGCCAGCAAAAAATTTGATGAAGATCAGAGAAATTACATGATGACAGAGAAAGAGTTGCCGATTTTAGTATTCGCCTTAGAGAAGTTCAGATCTTATTTGCTTGGATCGAAAGTTGCCATCTTCACCGACCACTCTGCTATCTGATATTTATAACAGAAGAAGGATGCCAAGCCCAGACTGATTATATGGATCCTTCTCCTCCAGGAATTCGATTTGGAAATCAAGGACAAGTATGGAGTTCAGAATGTGGTAGCAGATCATCTCTCCATACTTGAGCAGCAAGAACCTCCATTGAGTAGTGCACCCATCATAGAAACCTTTCCTGATGAGTCGATTTTGGCTGTGGATTCACTCCCTTGGTATGATGATATTGTCAACTACCTCATTTCGGGGGTAGTACCGTGGGATTGGATGAAGATTCAGAAGGACAAATTCTTGTCGACAATCCATTTCTACCATTGGGAAGATCCTCTCTTATTCAGGGAAGGAGCAGATTGCATTTGGCGTAGATGAATCCCTTAAGAGGAGCATCATAGTGTCCTCGAGCATTGACATTCACTTGAATACGGTGGACACCACTCTGGAGAGAGAAAAACAACAAAAGTACTTTAGTGTGTCTTCTGATGGCCCACACTATTTAAGGATGCAGCAAATTTCTTGAAACGGTGCACTGACTGTCAAAGACTGAAAGACACCCTCACCGCAAAAGATTCAATGCCCCTAAAGATCATCCAGATTGCATATGTATTTGATGCTTGGGGGATCGATTTCATGGGAGCTTTTCCCAACAGTCAGTGATATGAGCACATCCTTCTTGCCGTTGACTATGTGAGTCATTGGGTTGAAGCTATCCCCGCTCAAGCCGTTGACAGCCGCACAGTTTGTCGCTTCTTAAAAGAGAACACCATCTCGCGGTTCGGGATTCTGAAGATTCTTATATCGGACGGGGGTAGTCACTTAATAAATTAAGAGGTCAAGAAATTAACGAAGGAATACAATATCGAGCATTAAGTCGCATCTCCTTATCATCACAGACCAATGGCATGGTCGAACTATCAAACATAGAAATCAAGAAAATTCTGCAGAAACTTGTGCCCGTAGAACTAATTAACAAATCCTTATGGGCAATCAATATGTGCAATTTGGACTCACAGAAAAGTGGTCAGAAAATAAAAGATGATCTGAACAGACTCCTAGATTTTCGAGACTATGCATACGATAACACATTGATGTACAAAGAGAAGCTGAAACGTTGGCATGACCGACACATCAGACGAAAGACCTTCGAAGTTGGACAGAAAGTGTGGCTATTTGATGCAAAGTTGAGGATCTTCCCAGGCAAATTAAATAGCAAATGGACAGGGTCATTTCTAGTACGAGAAGCGCGTGACAATGGCAACATTGCAATATCAGAATTGTCTCTTGACGCACAGCCATTTATTGTCAATGGTCAGCTACTGAAGCCCTACCTTGAGCATGATACTTTCTTGGCTATTGTCGATTCAATCCAAGTATTGCGCTCTGAAGATACATCCGCAGCGCTGGCAGTATCAAAAGATTCAGATAATGCACCTCAAAAACTTTTCCTCTAATCTCTTATCTTTTCTTCTTTCCTTATTTTCTTCATACATGTCCCCACATTCATCCTATATATATTAGAAAAAGAAAAAGGAAAAAAAAGAAGGTGTATCACCCCTGTCAGTCTTCTATATTTAGGACATACTTTGTCCTAAGTATAGGGGGTATGCACCCCAATTACCTTCATTCTTTGATCCTCTCCATTGTCTCCTCTTCTTGCCTATCGTCAGGGATTTCTCACCCTAAGTATAGGGGGGAGACTACGAGTACGATATGTTCATCCTCATCCTTGACCATCCCTGCCTTGTGTACAGCCTGCTATACTTAGGATTATTTGATCCTAAGTATAGGGGGGACTGTCAACTTCCAGTTCATTTATTCATCTCCTCATTCATTTGTTCCTTAGACTTTTCTATACTCAGTCCGAGTTATGTCTTCTCTTTTTCTCTTTGATCTATGAGGACATAGCTTGAGCTAAGTATAGGGGGTCGTATATATTATCTATATACTTTAAGACATAACTCATGCTATTGTATTCTAAATAACACTTATGGCTAAAAATAATGTTAAATTCATCACAATCTTCTAATAAAAAGATGTTTATAGCTCCTCAAACTCTTTTTATACATACTGATTAAAAACTCAGGAAAAAATACTTTTGCAACATGTTTGAAAACTAGTTTGAAAATCCTTGTGAAAAATCTTTTAAAAACTGTTTGGAAAATATTGTGTAAAGAATATTCCACCTTTGTAAAAATCTTTTTGTTTGTAAATTTTTATTTTCTTTGCATGAAATAAAAATGTTTGAAAAAATGTTTTCAAATGGTTGGAAAAATGATTCAAAAATACTTGAAAATCCATATATACTGGTTGAAAAACCTTTGCAAAATGATTTTCAAATACGTGTAAATGTATGTAAAAATAAAAACCGTTTGCGAAAATTATGTTGGACTATAATTTTCAAAATTGTTGAAAAATGATTTTCAAATAAGTTTGAGGAGTTTAAGCATCATACTCAAAAATTTTGTATACATGTATCTATTAAGAACCAAAACTTTTGTAAATATAAGATGCATCCCCATGTAAAAGAAATATACTTCATTTCTTAACATAAACCCTCTCCTTTCAAAAACACCAAAAACATTTTATTCACAAATGACATTTTTATTCCTCAAATACTCTTTGTATATATTGATTAATAAATCAGGCTAAAATTTTTTTTTTACAAAATGATTTGAAAAATGGTGTGACCCGTTTGGAAAACTTTTTGTGAAATGTTTTCAACCTTTGTAAAGATATTTTGAGTGCAAAATTCTTTTTCTTTGTGTGAAATAAAGGATTTGAAAAAACTATCTGCAAATGATTGTGAAAATGTTTATAAAATTATTTTGGAAAATGTATATATATTGTTTGAAAAATCTTGGCAAAATGGCTTTCAAATGCTTGTAAATATTTGTTTGTACTATAGTTCTCAAAATTTCTCTCAAATAAATTTGAGGAATAAATGCATCAATAAAATGTGTATACAATACATAAAATTATTTACCAATTGTATATATATACCTATAAAGTAACTTGTTAAAGCCTGTAAATTCTAGATAGTTCTTAATAAATAAAAATAAGCATGCCCATGTACATAGTTGTATATATTTATACTTCGAGTGCTAAGATCCGTTTTCTTTCCCAAAATCCTTTTTATTTGCCAAAATTCGTTTTACAAATAAATTCTTTGTGTAAAAATTCTTTTTCTTCTCAAAATTATTTGAAAATTGCATCATTCTTTGTATGTAACATTTGTATAGCATGCATATTCTTTTCAATTGAGCTTGATGATTGAACAAGTCCAAATAAAATCGAATATTGGAGTTTGGTTGGACCTTGCTGCACCTAACTGCACTGGAACCTTATGGGCACTAGGTTTAAGGTACCTCAGGTCTATTCGTACTTAATTCTTTGAGAATCAGGGCTGGGTTCAAGCCACCTCAACTGACTAACTAGAACTTTTTGAGATGCATGCATGACTCTTGTCGGGCGTGACCTAACTTGAATACTTGTACCTTTCACTTGGCACAACTCAGTTGGAGTGGTGCGAGGGTTGGATTTGCTGGTCTGAGATGCACAAGAGTGGAAACATTCATCCTCGCCTAGGGAGGGAAGTGCACCCCAACCTGGTCCAGTTACAATGAAGTCGAATGACATGAGAGTGCGGGTTGCAAGAAAGCTTCAAAAGAGGGATAGTTTTCTGGCTCAAGAGGAAAAAGTCCTTATGTAAATGCTGCTGTAAATAGTATTTTGAAAAAAAACTCCAAAAAAAGTGGACAGGCATGCAAATAAAAATAAAATGCCTGTCGGAGTATGTATATATGTTGTATAGGAAATAAGAAAGCTTGAGCATCAAATTTATACCATGTGAGCCTGCAGCTGGATGACTTGATTACAGTGGTCATGCATCTCGGGATAGGTAGCTACACTGGCTACCATCCATTCTTTTCTTCAGCTCCTCTTGAATCGGATGCCACTTGAACTTAGAAGGGAATACCCCGCTCCTCGACGACAGAGTATTGGATTGGGGATTCATTGGGTTGTCATTCCGGAGAAGTCAGCTCCTTTGTCATTTCAGTTGGGGAGAGCCACTATCACTTACACTGTACAAGTCAGCTTCATAGTCATAAGAGTTTGCATATGATGTAGGCAAGTTCTAACCTGGCTATTCAGGTGGTTTGAATCGAGTTCTGTGACTCTCGAAGGCTGTTGTGTTTTAAATTTGGTTCTCGACCAGGTTCCACACACATTCTCACATCAAGGTCTAACCTGAGCTCCAAACTTTGATTTTGTAAAGAAAAGTTAATAACTGAAAGCAATTTTATTCATTCTTTCTTTTTCTTTTCTTCTTTATTCTTTTTGTACTTATTACGTAAGTGTTTGCTAGGGACTAGCAAAGGTAAATATAGGGGGGCGATGAATCTCCATTTCATCACCTTTATTCTATCATTTTGGCCTTAAAAACCCTATCTAATGCATGTAAATAGCATTAATTTGTACAAAATAGCATCCATCATTTATTATATTTATTGTGTAAATAATATTGTTTTTAATGCCAAAATTATAGAATAAAGAGAAGACAAGAAAAAGGAATAAAATATTGAAAATATTTTATGACCCTAAAGCTCGAGACCAAGTCAAGAATTGAGTTGCTCGAGAAAGGAATAGAGTAGGGAGAGATAAGGGCCAGAAATAAAATAAAAACCCTGTTCTCATTCATTATTTATGCATTTTTGGAACCTATTTTATTTTTAATATTTATTCTTCAAATAAAGAAACTTTGTACATAAAAGTTGTAGATAATAAAGTGAATAAAAATGAAAATTTTAGTTTGTGCAAAAATAATACAATGTATACCTTTTATACCCAAAATAAAAAACCAGAAACCAAATTTCACAAATCCATATCTTTCAAATAAAAACTCAAAACATATCAAAATCACCTCTAATTGTATATAACTTCTCAAGATCTATTTAATGATGCTTGGTTTTATATTTTTTAGAGTTACTGTGTAAAAGTTAGGTTTTGAGCCCTATAGTACATTCTACCAATTAAAATAGTCATTTTATTCATTCTTTATTATTTTACAAATTTAGATTTTTATAATTTTGAAAATATATTTATAACATATGTGCATATTAAAATTATATTAAAATCAAAATAAAATGCAAAATAAAATAAATCTATGACAAAACATAGATAAAATACATTTGTTTGTACTTGTAAGTAAATAAAAGGGAAAAGTTTTCTTTTATCCTTTATTCATCCATATTTTTATAATATTGTAAATGTCATTTATATTCTATTAAAAATACAAAACCAAAATAAAACTCATTAAAAACATTAAAATAAAAATATGTATATACAACATAGGTAAAATACCTATAAATAGACCTATATAATATACAAGTCTACTTATTTAATTGTATAAATGGATCCTAAAAATAAAATAAAAATACATTTATACTCATAAAAATAATTTATAAATATATAAAATAAAATAATAAAATAATAAAATAAAATATACAAAATAAAAATAAAAATGCACAAAACATAGATGAATATACCTATAAATACACTAATAAAAATTAACTACTAATAAATTAAGACAAAAAAGAAATAAAAATCATAATAAAATACTACATGAAACAATACACATTTTTATTTTATATTCAAAAATTAATAAAATCATTTACTATTTTAAATTAATTATTTTTGAATAAAACCCACTATTTTGTCGTTTAGCGGCTGACGTGGACCAATAAGGTCGCGTCAAATGTTGATCGAGGTCAACTACCTCCTTTGCTCTGGATTTGACGCACACCTGCATTTCCCCATGATTTCTGCCCTTTTTCCCGGTTGTCTCGTCGCTCAATCGTCGTCGATCCCTTCATACGAAATGATCATAGATCATTAAACATACATGCCATGATTTTTAATCGTGTGTACATACGCTTAAAATCATTGTTTTTCCATGGTCAATAAGGGTGCTCGATTGAGTCTATAAATAAAGCCCTCCGCCTCCTTCTTCAAATTTGGTCACTCTCACGAGCCTAGGAGCCATTTCCTTGAATCCCAATCGCCTTCTCGTGACAGGAGGATGTGTTGCGTGCTCAGACAAATCTCCAAGAGGCCAGGGTGCACCCACGGTCGCCGTCGCCAGTGACCCTGCTCCCTCGGTGTCCCCTAGGTGTAAGAGTTGTTCCTTCTTTCATTATTTTGCTTATTGTAGTCATAAGTTTAATTCTCTGTCCTTAGTTTAGAATTTAGCGAAGTAAATTAGTCTTAATCAATTCACCCATACTCCGCCGAAGTTGAGCTCCGACGAGCTCCTTCGCACGTCATCATCGCCACTCCTCCACTTTATCCGCAACCATCTTCATCTTTATCGCCTCCCGATCATTCCTCGTACCTCCAATCCATCGGGACTGCCTCGGTTCTGCGTAATGAGGATCTCCTCTAACGCGTCGTCGGAATCCTCTCCATCTACCTCATTCCTTGCGTATCCAGCTTCACATTCAGTCAAGGAGGACCCCTCAAGCCGTATTTCCTTCCTGTGCACGTTAGGTGTGCAAAGGAGCGCCAGGTGACGAATTTGCAGTTGGCCGGAGGTTCCTGGATACCCATTTCTTCCCCGACCTCGCGGAGGGCCTCCGATCGACCTCGTGCCATTTTGATGCCACCAGGAGATAGAGACACCTGCCATGAAGCTTTTGGGACCCTTGGGAGAAGCAAAGATTGATGAGAGAGAGATATTGCCGGAGGAATTTTGCCCAAGCGAACCTTCTTCCATGTTCTTCCTCACCCCTCCCCTGTCGTCGGTTGAAGAAGGTAGCCCCAGATCACACCAGAGTTGTTGGATCTGAAGGATATTGTGAATCCTTAAGCGCATCACAGAAGCGTGTCGATCGCATCGTATGCAATCGGAGCAACTAGTCGCACTAGATGCTAGATGTCACGGAAATTAAAAAATTTTAAATCTAAAGATGAAACCACATGATCACGAGAACACTTCTCGGATCGTTTCATCAAATCACAAGTATAAGGAATACCTCTTGAAGCGTGGATGTGATCGCAAGATCCCAAAGTAGAGATCCTCCTGTCTCAAGTCCGATCCACGAAGAACGCACTTGCGGGCACGATGATGAGTCGCGTCCGTCCCGCAATCCTCAATGAAGATCCAAGCAATGGATCCCCTGATTTTGTCAAACGAAATCTGTCGTCCTCTTTTAGAGTAAGAAACTCCAAAGAAGAAGGAGATCCTCGAGTCGTCGAAGAAGAAGCCGAGAGTCTCTCCTTTCTCAACACAAGATGGACGGCCATCTTTGGAGGAGAGAAAGAGAGAGGGCGAGAATATGAGAGAGAGAGAGAGAGTTGTGAGTTGTAACCTTGTACAACTCTTCATAATGTACATTGGAAGGCTAGGCTACCTCTCCTTTTATACTAGTTTGGGATCCGATGGATCTCAATCCATGGGACACATAGATCCAACGGCCATGCTTGGTCTATGTTATAATCAATGGCTATGATTGTCGTTGGTTAAAACCAACAACATTTATTTATAATTAAATTAAATATATGTTGCAACATTATCAACACAATTTAATTTAGCATAAATCAATTAATTAAGAGATTTATCAAGATAATAAAATGGAGATAATGTAGCCTCCTAAAATGGGGCGTCACCCATGACTTTTTCATGGGTGACGCCACCTCATCAATGGTGGCTTATTATCTCCTTTTTATTATATCATATTATCTCTTAATAATTTGTGATAACTATTATCACAAATATCCACCAAATTAATTCCAAATTAATTTGTGAATATTTCAATCACGCCATTGAAAAATGTGAATCATATTCACAACCCAAACTAATTTGTAAATTACATTTCCAATTAATTAATCAATGTGAATCCAATCCACATTATTAATTAACAAATGTTATTTACATAAATTCTCTCTCTTTAATATATGTATATTATAAATCATATTTATAATACACAAATAGTATGGATAGTATTATCCACATTCTCTAATCCTTGATAATTAAATCCCATTTAATTATCTTGGATAATAATTCTCACAATATGATTCACATTCATATTATGTTTGATAATTAATTCTCATTTAATCATCAAGTTCTTCTTGCTTTGATATGAAGTACATCAAATGAATTATTCTTGAATCCCTTCGAGAATAATGTGCTTTCTCCGCAGATACTTGGAGATAAGGACAGGGTGATTGTATTATTCCACGTATAGTGACTTGGATGTTGAGATCTCATCTCAAATCCAGATCTTACGGACCTCCCACAGATGCTTGATTAAATCAAGACCGCAAATCTAATCTTTTCATTGAATCTGAATCTCATTCAGACCAATGTCCAACACTTGGACTAAGATCAGATTGCTTCTCTACTGGAAGGAGTCACTAAAATCCAGACCTGTTTCATCACTCCCTCGGAATGGAAGAGTCATGGATATAAAATCGTTTATGATCACATCACCCTCAGGTATTCCCAATACCTGTACATCCTGCATACTGGAAGACCCATGGTCAATCCGAAGATTAAGGTCAATTTTACACTGTCTTCTTCAGGGTTTGATCACTAAGTTTCTCATTTGATCATTGGGTTTGGTATCGATCATATACTTTCCAAAATCATATATCATACCTAGGTCTTGATCATATACTTTCCAAAAGTATATATCAAACCTACAAATTCAGTCGAGCTTCCAAAGCGAGACGACCGTGCACGGAATTTGAGTCTTCCCAATATCTCATGAGTGAGCTCATGTCTTCCGGTTCAGTAGTGAACCTGTATGATCCCTTTGAGAGATCGTATTACTCATATGCCCTTATATGCACACCAGCGCACCGGTGTATAGACCTTGGTTAGGTCATCAACCTATTGGTCTGCCAAATGTACACACTCAGACATATAGTAACACATCTGTCTCCGGTCAGAGGATGCGTGCCCATGTTGTGACAGCATTCAACATAGGACTTAGGTTATCTCGATCTCGTTAAGTCAACTCTTTGACCTAACTAATCTGACACCTCTGAATCTCTATTCCTATGCAGAGGACCTGCATCAAGAGGTCGGTCAGATATCAGCCTATGTGAGAAAGGATTGTCATCTCCTACTCAGGCTGGAGATCACATCTTAACAATCATTTGACGGTGCTTGATGAGTCCTCAATCTAACTCTTTAGATATTCATCCAAGCACCAGCCTCTATGATTCAATAATTGAATCAACAGCTATATGATCATTAAGATAGCCATGGTACATAACCCTAATTGTACAGAGGGACCTATTATGCAAATTATTTATTCTTCATTTCAGATCAGGGAATGATATTTGCAATAACATTTATTGCATAATGGCTCACCGTGGGCTCACATGTCCAACAATCTCCCACTAGCCCAAAGAGCCATTAGTGGGCTAATCATTTAAACTCACACTCATGTGACAATCATAGGCTATTTAGAAATAGCTAGGTAAGCTGATCAGTCACTCTGTTCCCAAAAGACTATGCCAAGTCCTTTTACGGCACTTGCATATCCCTAGGTAACAGTGCTCGCATCCAATGCGAATGTTGCATCTAATGCAACCAATACTCAATCTAGTCAAAGCAGTTATAGTGTCCTTGACACTATTGCTCAATAACTATTATAACCAGTATTTCCATAATCCTTATCAGAATACCCTTATTCCTAGATATCACTATCTCTCAAGGTATCCACAGTTAAGACCTTTTAGATCTCTATGTAAAAAGTCTTAAGCTTTTGAAGATATGACTTTGAGATCACTATCTCAAAAATCTTGTCTTCCATGAAGATTTTGTTATTACTGCAATCAAGTGTTTTCTCTTCATAGTAGGATTAGCAACACTTTGCTACTCCCACTGCATGGCAGATATCTGGCTTTTGTACACATCTAGCATACACTTAGCTTTCCGTAGCTGATGCACAAGTGCAAGCAGATCTAGCATTCACTTCCTCAACTCTTTGAGGTGCTATCCCTTTAGATAGGTCAGTACCTAATCTTAAGGTAAGAAAGCCTTTCTCGGAATTTCCAAAAAGTGGAACATATCCAAGGTGTACTACTAATGTGACAGTCCCAATACCCTCTTCTCTTTGCTTCTGAACAACTTCAGAACTAAGATCTAAGAGGTATTCTTGAGATCATGTCTCAAGGTATGGAATAGCTAGTCTATAAAACACTTATTATTATCCTTATATCATTCCAAATGATTAGGATATTATCTACATTTAGCACGATGAACACAATGGCACTCCCACTAAGCTTCACATGGTACATCAAGATTCTATCTGAAATCATAACATTTATAATTTCATCAAATCTTATGTTCCAACAACAAGAAGCTTATTTGAGTACACAGATGAATTTCTTTAGCTTTCACACCTTACTTTCCCCAATCATGAAGCCCTGGGGCTACTTCATGTGAATATTCTCATAGAGGTATTCTTAGAGGAATGCAATCTTGAATTACATCATGAAGATGCGATAGTCAAGTAGTGTAGCTAAGGTTAGCAATATTCTGATGATTTTAAGCATGGTTACTGAAGAGCAAGTCTCGTCGCAAGCAATGTCTTCTCTTCCGGTGTGTAGCTCATGGTTACGAACCGAGCTTTGAAGGTCTCTACCTTCTCATCAGGTTCCCTTTCTCTTGAAGATCCATTTGCACCTTAATGGGTATAACCCTTATAGGTGGATCCTCGAGGGTCCATATACAACACTTGTATATGAAGTCTTCTTTAGACTTTATTTCTAATATCCATCTTTCCATGTCATGACCCTTAGGAGCTTCATCACATGAAGTCCGATCATTGTCAGACTTAATCGACACATGGAATACATCCTTAAACTCATTTGAAGAGGTATTAGTGTTTCATCTTTAATTATCCTTTTAGTTCCCGATTTTCAGGAGCCTCATTATCTTCGAAAGATTAAATGAGATCCTACACTTCATTTTCATCTTGATTCTCAAGAGAGTCATCCTCTAATAATCACATTCTCAGAGATGAGATCTTTTAAGAATCTCAAGGTCATAAAGTAGGTATCCAATACTGCCCTTTATTTTCCTAATGAAGTAGCACTCTCTAGTGCTTAATTCCAGCTTACTTGCATGGAATCTTATTAAGGATATATAGTGTAGTCTCTACTACACATATATACCTGGAAACTAAAGGATAATTATGCTAAATTCATCATTGATCAAATCATGTCACACATGATCCAATTGTATCTCCCTACAACTCTATTGAGTTTAGGTGTGTTAGGAGGATTGAGATAGAAATGATATTCATATCTTCATAAGGCATCCTTTGAATTCATCTAATAGGTACTTGCTACCTTGGTTAGATCTAATTCATTTAATCTTCCTTCAAACTTTGGTTCTAAACCAAAATTGTGAAATCTTTGAACATTTCAAAGGTCTCTCAGGTGAAGAGAAGAAATCTCATATCGTACATAATCATCAATAGATATCATATATCCATAATGATTACTATGATATAGATGATCCACATACATCAATATGTATGAGATATTGAATACCTCGACTTCTAACACCATTCCCAGAGAAGGGTGTATTGGACATTTTACTTTGAATACAATATTCACAAGTATGTAAGATTTGAAATTTTAGACATTCTAAAGTTTCATATCTTACTAGTCTCTTGATCAAATCAACAGACAAATGTCCAAGGCTTGATGCCAGATCATTGTCAAATGATCTTCATCCTCATATTGGTCTTATAAGATTTGATTTTCAGTATTAGAAATCTTAATGAACCATTCATTAATTTTCTGATTTTGTGGAGTCCACTAGATGTTAGATTGCTATCTGAAATATTTCCATCATAACTTGTTATGATAGTTCTATCTCAAAAGTCATGTTTATTTCCAACATTTTGAAACAAACAATGAGGGTATTCTAATATCTAGGTCATAGAGACATTCTCTAAGACTAAGGGCTCTCCCACTGAGAATATGAAGTCTATCTATCCAACAGAGATTGCTGCAACAATTACAACAATATCCATGTAGATGACTACTAAACCTTAAGATCGAATTTCTAATCTTCTAATATATGCAACCAATTGTAAATGCCATTAGAAGATTTGGATACAATTGTCATACTTTATATTATGAAATAAGAAAGTCAAAGTCAATGATTATATGTAGATTATTTTGATGCTCTATCTGAGTCCTTCACTAAGGATTTTAGACAGACTTGATAGTCATACTATCAACACATCAACTTATTGCAATATTGGCATTCATCCAACTTTTGGATGTCATATGGAAGTCACAGAAGTAGGTCAACTCTTTGACTTTCCTTCTTACTCGGGTCCGACCCATGCTTCCACTGTGCTCTCTTAATCTATAAACAACCATTGCTTAAGACTAAGGATCTCTTATGTTAAATTCAAAAGAATTCAATGTGAGAGCATTTCAACATTTATACATGCTTCATTAAATTCATTCAAAATGATTATTCCGAAGCTTCATGAATGACTTGAGTATAGATAGTAGAATGATGACACTCATCATATCTACATACATCTTAACTCTTAGAGACTTAGGTTCAGGTGGATATTCAAACATTTTGAATACATCATCTATTTCGAGCTGCCATTCTGCATAATGCAGAGAACCATGTCATTCATGATTAAATGTCTAGAGCACATATGTATGCCAGAACATCTTCTTTTATTTTATAAGGATTATTCGACAATTACGATCACCATCAACATGTCACTTCCAAAGTACACTCGATGAAAGATCAAGACGATAGAGACACACAAACCCTAAGGTGATGTCTTATTGTCTTATTTAATTGTCATTCCTCGTTATGTTGAGGAAATTTGCACATTGCAACCACATACATTATGTGTCCAATTGCAAGTACAATATCTGGATCATGAGTCCAATCCAAGATATTTTACTGGTTATTATTGAGTATAACATTGAGTGGGTTTAATGAAGGATTATCTGAAATAAGAAATTTGCATAAGTGTATATATATTATATATACATGTTTTACTTTGATTTAGGAATTTTTATATCAAAGTTGTCTTGCCTTGTCAACACTGAAAGTTCATTCCCTTAATCACTTTCAATGTAAGAGATATTCTTACCATTATATCTCTAGCAAGATCTGGGATCTCCTTTCCTATCTTTGTCGCATCCCAATAATATGAGAACTTACAACTCCGATAAAAAGAAGCAGGAACTCATTCCGCCTTGCAAGTCCAACTTGCATTCCCAATTCGGTCTTTAACACCCGGGCCCACCACCCCTAAGATGATATTGACCCGTTGCTAATTGAATCAACCGTCAACAGGATTAGAACTCGCTATGCGCAATCCAATATCGCCCCAATAATATGAGGACTCGATATTGGGGTCACTACGCATACGGCCTTACTCTTTCGAGAAACAAAGAGCCCGATCCAATTAAATCATGTACATGATCTGTCACTTCGGACAGGCGTCTCCTATACACAACAACTGGCGACGGAACCCTTCGCCTTGACGGGAGACCATGGATGTCACTTATGTGATCATACACCTCACATTCAAATTGTAATTAATAATCGTGAATCATATTCACATAATTAATTCTTCCAAGGGAAAATACACATCTATTCAAAAATAGAGTATTTATTGGATATAATTAATTTAATTACATTAAATTAATCATTAATCCAATCATCAATCAACAAACTTGATTATTACTTGAATAGTAGGTATTATCTCAAAGTACGTGTTATTCGAATTTTAATAATTAGAAAAATACAAATTGACTTTCTCCGGTATTATACAGTCCCTACCCGTTGTCATGGCCAGTACCGACGAGAGTGGGACGGACCACATACGTTGCAACCCGCAACCCCAATGCTCTCCGACTAGGCACAACATCTGCCTCGGGAAAGGATAATACCAGATAGATCATCATGTACTTTGAGATGCTCATCGGTTTTTCAACCGAAATTATACCATATAATATGCATCAAAACAATTTTGATTATATTATAAGGAGATTTGCTAAACAAATCCCCAATCCTATTCAAGCAAAAGGGTTTTTCATGTAAATGTTGTCCTACAACTATTCTAGGATAAACTATGGTTTTTTAATGAAATCAATGTTGTTGATGAACCAATGATCAAGATCAATTATCTCATCATTGTGGTTTAGGCAAATGTCATTCAATGAAATAATTATCTCTTTTAATATTTCCCAAATATTTATCACTAATTATTCTAGAAAATTAACAATTAATTTTCATCATGATGATTGAATGACTTATCACAAGGTTCATGATCAATAAATGTAAATTTCCAGCAGTGACTCCCAATCACTAAAATTAACATATCTTGATCAATTTAAATCCAAAAAATGAAAACTAAGTTTCCAAAGATTGCCTATTTGATTTATTAAAGAACCCAAATGATAATTCACGCATTTCGAGGCGGATTAAAACCGTAATTATCTCATTAATCACGTTTAAATCCGCAGTTCCCCCAACAGTGAATATAGTCATATTTAAAAAGCCATATCTTGAGCAAATGAAGTCCAAATTTCACAAACTCAAATCCTATGGTTTCCTTAATTAATGGGAAACAAAATCCAATTGAAAATTTCGTGTTTAAACAATTTAAACAGTGCCTAAAAATTCAATTATACAGAGGTGCGAAAATTGAAATGCAGTAAAATCTTCGCAACTCTTTCAAGAACCAAATCGTCTAAGGTCTATGGATCATATCCAAAACCTTTTTCAACATGGCTCTGATACCACTTGAAGGATATTGAGTATCCTTAAGCGCATCACGGAAGCATGTTGATCGCATCGTATGCAATCGGAGCAACTAGTCACACTAGATGCTAGATGCGGCGGAAATTAAAAAAATTTAAATCTAAAGATGAAACCACATGATCACGAGAACACTTCTCGGATCGTTTCATCAAACCACAAGTATAAGGAATACCTCTTGAAGCGTGGTTGTGATCACAAGATCCAAAAGTAGAGATCCTCCTGTCTCAAGTCCGATTCACGAAGAACGTACTTGCGGGCACGATGATGAGTCGCGTCCGTCCCGCAATCCTCGATAAAGATCCAAGCAATGGATCCCCTGATTTCGTCAAATGAAATCCGTCGTCTTCTTTTAGAGTAAGAAACTCCAAAGAAGAAGGATATCCTCGAGTCGTCGAAGAAGAAGCCGAGAGTCTCTCCTTTCTCAACACAAGATGGATGGCCATCTTTCGAGGAGAGAAAGAGAGAGGGCGAGAATACGAGAGAGAGAGAGAGAGAGAGTTGTAACCTTGTATAACTCTTCATAATGTACATTGGAATGCTAGGATAGCCCTCCTTTTATACTAGTTTGGTATCCAATGGATCTCAATCCATGGGACACATAGATCCAACGGCCATGCTTGGTCTATGTTATAATCAATGGCTATGATTGTTGTTGGTTAAAACCATCAACATTTATTTATAATTAAATTAAATATATGTTGCAACTTTATCAACACAATTTAATTTAACATAAATCAATTAATTAAGAGATTTATCAAGATAATAAAATGGAGATAATGTAGCCTCCTAAAATGGGGCGTCACCCATGACTTTTTCATGGGTGACGCAACCTCATCAATGGTGGCTTATTATCTCCTTTTTATTATATCATATTATCTCTTAATAATTTGTGATAACTATTATCACAAATATCCACCAAATTAATTCCAAATTAATTTGTGAATATTTCAATCACGCCATTGAAAAAATGTTAATCATATTCACAACCCAAACTAATTTGTAAATTACATTTCCAATTAATTAATCAATGTGAATCCAATCCATATTATTAATTAACAAATGCAATTTGCATAAATTCTCTCTCTTAAATATATGTATATTATAAATCATATTTATAATACACAAATAGTATGGATAGTATTATCCACATTCTCTAATCCTTGATAATTAAATCCCATTTAATTATCTTGGATAATAATTCTCACAATATGATTCACATTCATATTATGCTTGATAATTAAATCTCATTTAATCATCAAGTTCTTCTTGCTTTGATATGAAGTTCATCAAATGACTTATTCTTGAATCCCTTCGAGAATAATGTTCTTTCTCCGCAGATACTTGGAGATAAGGACAGGGCGATTGCATTATTCCACGTATAGTGACTTGGATGGTGAGATCTCATCTCAAATCCAGATCTTACGGACCTCCCACAGATGCTTGATTAAATCAAGACCGCAAATCTAATCTTTTCATTGAATCTGAATCTCATTCAGACCAATGTCCAACACTTGGACTAAGATCAGATTGCTTCTCTACTGAAAGGAGTCACTAAAATCCAGACCTGTTTCATCACTCCCTCGGAATGGAAGCGTCATGGATATAAAATCGTTTATGATCACATCACCCTCAGGTATTCCCAATACCTGTACATCCTGCATACTGGAAGACCCATGGTCAACCCGAAGATTAAGATCAATTTTACACTGTCTTCTTCAGGGTTTGATCACTAAGTTTCTCATTTGATCATTGGGATTTGGTATCGATCATATACTTTCCAAAAGCATATATCATACCTAGGTCTTGATCATATACTTTCCAAAAGTATATATCAAACCTACAAATTCAGTCAAGCTTCCAAAGCGAGACGACCGTGCACGGAATTTGAGTCTTCCCAATATCTCATGAGTGAGCTCATGTCTTCCGGTTCAGTAGGGAACCTGTATGATCCCTTTGAGAGATCGTATTACTCATATGCCCTTATATGCACACCAGTACACCAGTGTATAGACCTTGGTTAGGTCATCAACCTATTGGTCTGCCAAATGTACACACTCAGACATATAGTAACACATCTGTCTCCGATCAGAGGATGTGTGCCCATGCTGTGACAGCATTCAACATAGGACTTAGGTTATCTCGATCTCGTTAAGTCAACTCTTTGACCTAACTAATCTGACACCTCCGAATCTCTATTCCTATGCAGAGGACCTGCATCAAGAGGTCGGTCAGATATCAGCCTATGTGAGAAAGGATTGCCATATCCTACTCAGGCTGGAGATCACATCTTAACAATCATTTGACGGTGCTTGATGAGTCCTCAATCTAACTCTTTAGATATTCATCCAAGCACCAGCCTCTATGACTCAATAATTGAATCAACAGCTATATGATCATTAAGATAGCCATGGTACATAACCCTAATTGTACATAGGGACCTATTATGCAAATTATTTATTCTTCATTTCAGATCAGGGAATGATATTTGCAATAACATTTATTGCATAAGGGCTCGCTGTGGGCTCACATGTCCAACAGGATCGCACCTTGCATCAAGCATCCGATCGTGACCTGTGATCTAATCTCGTGCGTCCATCGACGAAGCGTCATCGACCACTAGATGCGTGACACGTGGCAAGTGAAAAGACCAGCATCGTTGGATGGTGCACATAAATGGGGTAAATTGCACATTTGAACCCCACATTTTTGTATTTGCTATTTAGCCCTGTAAATAAAATATAGCATGTAAAATGAAATGGAAATTTTGCATAAAGGACCCTGATCTTTATGTAATTGCAAATAGGTCCAGTCCACGACACCTCACGTGTCGTCCCATGTGAGGTGAAAAATTGCATGATGTAGTTTTTGTATTTATGATTTAGTCTAATAAAATGAAATTCACGTTGTATCTTTTTGTAAAAATTATTGTGAGGTCCTAAAACTTTATCTTAATTACATTTTGGTCTCTCATAGTGCGCATCATGTGTGGTCCCATGTGATGGGGTAATTTGCATCCACACCCTAGCGAGTTTTGTAATTGTTAAACAGTCCATTAAAATGTTAATTACGTTGTAAACTTTTGGTACTTTTGCACAGAGACCCCTGGACTTAATATTGTTTGCAAAAATGCCCATATGAGGATATATATATATATTTTTGTGTGTTTTTTTCCAATTATTAAAAAATACCTACAATACTCCTAGAAATTCATAAAAATAGGGATTAATGCTTTATGACTTGTATTTTCACATATGATTTTTAACTGGCATTTTTTGCATTTTATTTATTTATAAAAAATGAAAATGAACATAAATAATCCCTGTTCAGCTAGAAAACTTCCAAAAAATAAAAAAACATTTTGAAAACAAAAAATTATATATAGTATATTTTGGTATATATTAAAAACAAAAAGCCCTAAAAAATAAGAAAAGGAAGAAAATCATAAACCTCCAAATCTAAGAAAAAATATAAAAAATCAATAAAAAGCCAAAAATATGTTTTCTATTTTATGATTATCTGTATATGATTATTTATAAATTAAAATCAATTTGGGTAACTTCGGTACTTATTTATTATTTTTAAAACCCAAATTAATCTAGGATTATTTTTTAATCCCCTATTTAGGATATTTTTGACTTTAAAAATACATAAAAATGAGCAAAAATTACAGGAAAATAATAAAAAAATTAGAAAAATAAAATCACATAAATATTTTATTTACTATATTTTGAGTATTTTTACATATTTATATCTATCTAGTATCTGTGTACACCTTATATTGTATTTAAACATATACATATATACCTATACGTATATTTATATTTATATAATATTTAAATGACAAAGAAAATATAAAAAATGGAAAATATAAAAAGAAAATACAAAACTATAAACCAAAAATAATATATATATATAACATCCAAAAACTCACAAAAAGACCTATATAAATAAATGACTTGGTTGTACATAAATAACCTTAAGCTACTTGTTTTGCTCTCTGTGTTTTGACCTCTACATGCTTGCCTGCTATGCATTTCATGGTAGAGAAATAAATCTTAATTACACACTTTTGCTATTGTTTGTTTCATTAATTATTGTGGGGTAATTGTTGATTAAAGTTGGATTTTGTCGAGTGGTCACATCAGCGATGCTAATTGAGTTTGATTAGCAGGCCCTTGCAAAAACCCTCTTTATCAAGCAAGGTTTGACAAAACCATAAGAGATATGATTTTGTGCAGAATCCTGATGAATCGTGTGTGTACAATAAGCTTAGCGGGAGCACCATTGTGTTTATCGTGCTTTACGTGGATGACATCCATATCATTGGGAATGATATAGGGATGATGACCAATGTTAAGATTTGGCTATCCCATACTCGTGAGATGAAAGATTGTGTATAATCCTCTTACATCTTGGGCTTGAAGCTGTTCATAAACCAAGAAAAGAGGATATTGGGATTATCACAACATGGCTGCATTAAGAAAATTCTTAAACATTTTTGTATGGAGAGTTCCAAGAAAAGTTTCCTCCCTTAAGACACGGTATCCACCTATCTAAATGGATGGCTCCTCAAAGTGTTGAGGAAAAGAAAGCCATGGCTGGTGCCCCTATGCACCAGTTGTAGGAAGCTTAATGTACGCCATGATGTGTACCAGGCCAGATATCTGCCATGCAGTGGGAGTGGTAAGTCATTACCAATCCTGCTATGGAGAACAACATCGGACTGCAGTGAAGAACATTTTCAAGTATCTAAGACGGACACAAGATTACATCTTGGTCTATGGAGATGTAATCTCCAAGTCTTGGGATACACATATTCAGAGTTCCAGTCAAATATTGATGATCGAAAGTCGACATCAGGGTATGTGTTCCTGTTGAACGATGGTGTTGTGAGCTGGAGAAGCAAGAAGCAGGACACTACAATAGATTCAACAACAGAAGCCGAATACATTGCTGCATCGGATGTTGCAAAGGAGGCGGTGTGGTTGCGCAAGTTCATCATGGAACTTGGTGTAGTTTTCTTTGATACTCCCATCCCATTACTCTGCGATAACATGGGAGCCATTGCCCAGGTGAAGGAACCCATATGGCATCAAAAGAGCAAGCGCGTGGAAAGGAAATACCACATCATTCGAGAGATTCAAAAGCGTGGTGATATCGTCATCACCAAGGTGGCCTCTGCCGACAACGTTGTTGGTCCCCTTACCAGACCTTTAACACAAAACATTTTCGACCATCATGTAATGAGTATGGGTTTAAGGATTGTACATGAATGGTTATGAGGGCTAGTGGGAGATTCTTAGCCATGTGATCCTGAGGTGAACCATTCTTACAGTAATTATTATTGTAATATTTGATTTATCAATAAAAGTTATTGATTCTTAATAATCATACAACTGTCGATTCAATAATTGAATCATAGAGGTTGGTGCATGGATAAATATATAAGGAGTTAGATTGAGGACTCATCGAGCACCGTCAAATGATTGTTAAGGATAATCTCCAGCCTGAGTAAGAGATGGCAATCCTTCTCATTAGGTTGATATATGACCGACCTCTTGATGCAGGTCCTCTGCATGGAAATAGAGATTTGGAGGTGTCTGATTAGTTAGGTCAAGGGGTTGATTTAACAAGATCGAGATAACCAAAATCATATGTCGTATACTGTTACGACATAGGCACACATCCTCTGAGCGGACACAGATGTGTTGCTATATGTTTGAGTGTGTACATTTGGCACTCCAATAGGTTGATGACCTAACCAAGGTCTATACACCGGCGAGTTGGTGTGCACATGAGGGTATATGAGTAATACGATCTCTCAAAGGGATCATATAGGTTCACTTGTGGATCGGAAGACATGTGCTCACTCATGAGGCATTGTGATAGATCAAATTCTTTGCATGGTCGTCGTGCTTTGGAAGCATGACAAGAATTTGTAGGTATGATATATGCTTTTGGGAAAGCATATGATCGATACCGACTCCAAATGGCCAATATTGAGAAACTTGATAAATAAAACCCTGAAGAAGACAGTGTAAAATTGATCTATATCTTTGGCTTTATCATAGGTCTTTTAGTATGTAGGATGTATAGGTATTAGGAATACCTGATGGTGATGTGATCATAAATGATTGTATAACCATGATGCTTCCATTCCGAGGGAGTGATGAAACGGGTCTAGATATTAGTGACTCCTCTCAGTAGAGAAGTGACCTGATCTTGGTCCAAGTGTTAGACATTGATCTGAATGAGATTCAGATGCAATAAGAAGATTAGGTTTACGACCTTGATTTAATCAAGCATCTGTGAGAGGTCTATGGGATTTGGACTAGAGATATGATCTCAATATCAAGTCACTATACGTGGAACATACAATCGCCTTGTCCTTATCTCCAAGTATCTGCGAAGAAAGCACATTATTCTTGAAAGAGTTCAGGAATAATTCCATTGTTGAATTATCTCAAAGCATTGAGAAATGATTAATTAAATGCGATTTAAATAACAAGAATAATGTGAATTTGATTATTTGGATGTATGAGAATGATATTCCAATACAATTAATTGTGATTTAATTATTATGGATATGAATAATGTGGACGGTAATATCCAATTATTCATTATATATTATAAATGTGATTTATAATGTATTAGAAAGAGAGCCTGTTGTGATTTATATTTGTTGATTGATTATTGGTGTGAATTGGATTCACAATGTTTAATTAGTTGAATATGTAAATCCCATTTTTTTAGGTTGTGAATGTGATTCACAAATTTCCAATGACAAGATTGCAATATTCACAAAATAATCATGAATGATTTTTGTTGAATTATTTACAACAAGTGGTGTTATAAATCTTGGAGATTTCCTAGGAATAATGCCATCTCAAGAGATTGCATGAAATCCCAACCTTCCATATTGGTAGGGTGGATGGCCACCCAATCTTTTTAGGAAAGGGTGGCCATCTACTCTTTCATATGGAAGAGTGTGATTTCCATTTATCTCCTTATTTTGATTGATTTAATTTTAGGATTATTTTGTATTGATTTATCAATATATATTTAATCTAAATTAAATCAATTGTTGTTGTATTTTTGCAACAAGATCTTGGTCATTGAAAAATGCACAAAAAAATCTCATCCATTGATTTTGTGTAGTCCATGGATTGTGATCCATGGACTCCCAAAACCATATATAAGAAGAGGCGCCCCTTGCTCTTCTAACTTACAACAACTCTTGAGACATTAAGCTCTCTCCTTCCTTTCATTCTCACACCCTCTCCCTCTCTCTCCTTGGGTGGCCGCCCACTTAAACCCTAGAGGGAAGACGTCACCGTCGTCGTGTCACCGTTGTGTTGTCGCCACGACTGCCCTTGGTTCTCCATCTTCTTTGGTATGCTTCACTCGCGAAGAAGACGCATGGTCTTGTGTGACGAGATTAGGAGTTCTCTTGCTTAGATCAATAACTTAGATTTCTAGAAGCACACAACTCATCCCCGCGCTCGCAAGCGCCTCCTCTGAAGAGCTCAGAGGGAAAAGACAGGAAGGGTAGGTCGAGACCAGTCCAGACGGGAGGATATGTGGTATATAGTGAGTTTCAGGTCCACCATCTCCTTACTTAATCAATGAAGCAAGCGCATCCCACTAACAAAGAAATTCGAGACCAAGGGGTTTCTCTTAGTTGTCGGGATCAGCCTGGAAAACAAGGCCCTTTACCTGATCCCCCCTTATCCCAAATCCAAGAACAAAGAGGAATTGATTCCGAAAATCAAGCAAAAGGCTCGAAATTTTTATTCAATGCAATTACAAATGATTCAAATAATGAAACAATTAGAAATAAATTTATTTCAATAGAAGACATCAATAAAAAGGTTCCTCGATGGTCATACAAATTAACTGATGATTTGGAAGAAGAAGAAGAAGAAGAAGAAGAAAATCAAGAATATGCTCTATGTTTAGCTGCTTACGGGAGGCTCTTTGTATGCTCAAGATAATCCCAACCTCAAGGCAAACAGACATCGTCATAGTGTCAGAGTGGATAGATTTTCGCAGTTCATTCCACAAGAGCTAATGGGCACCACCAGATCCGCTGGTCTGCCCTCTTCACCCTAGCCCACAAGCACAAATCCTTGGCGCGGAATATAATCCCAAAGTACTCCAAAGACTCAAATATAATAAATCAAGAAGGTGGTCAGACCCTTGCAGAGTTCCCAAACAACATAGAGTTGTCTTTCTTGGCAGAAGTCAGAATATCTTATTTGGACAGTTAATTCATTTATCTAGGTATACATAGATCTATCAATATTCAAAATTAGAGTCATAGAACAATTCAGGATTTAAGTGGTTATTAAAACTAGTAAACTTGACTCATGCCTCGAATCCTCATTCACTATCTTTCTTCTCTACCTCTTTTTTATACTTGCGGGCTGAGGGACGGAGCATTCGCGGTCTGGGGTCTTCCTTCCAAAGAACAAAGTGGTGAACGAAGGGCTGTCTCAGCAGAAGGAGAAGGACCTCAGACATGAGGTCTCTTTTCTTCAAGGCTTTATCGCAACCATGCTATGAGAGGTATTCTTTTATCTATCATGTGGTTTATATGAAAAGATTCAAGAAGTGTTCTTAAATCATGTGGCTTCATTACATGATTTTTTTGTAAACTCTGATGCATCAAATAAATAGTGCGACTAGTTGTTCTTGATCGTATACGATACGATCCTCACACTTCTGTGATGCACTTAAGGATTATTCCATATCCTTTAGGGGCAAGTGGTGAAGGAGCTCGACGGTGAGGTGTGACTGCCAACTTGGTGTGGGTGGAGTGGCGTGGCGCCTTAGGTGTAGGGCACATAGGTGTGAGCGATCGAGGTGAGGGAGATTATAGTGTGGCAGCTTCGTAGTGGCAAAGGTCAAACCCCGATCGACATACAACGCAGCATGGC
This sequence comes from Ottelia alismoides, assembly GCA_037367405.1. Classification (NCBI taxonomy): domain Eukaryota; kingdom Viridiplantae; phylum Streptophyta; class Magnoliopsida; order Alismatales; family Hydrocharitaceae; genus Ottelia; species Ottelia alismoides. Next base: position 700,174 of record JAZKJV010004535.1, on the reverse strand, counting down.
CGACGATGAGGCACACTAATATTGAGAGGTCGATGGTATTGAGATTGAGGTGCATCGAGTGTGTGGGTTGTCAGATCTCGAGTGATGGAGGTGGCAAGGGTTAGCTACGATAAGGCGATGCGGATGTGTACGGACAGAGCAGTGTCGGCGTGCATCTGGGGCACAGGTGGAAGGTGGGCAGTGGTCTCAGTGGCAATCAACTGATGGTCAATGCTGATGAAGGAGGAGATAGCAACTAGATCAAGCGATGAGGGTGTATGAAGAAGATGCAGGTGGAATGGCAGATCAGTAGCGAAGCTTAAGGGACAATGGCGATGATAAGTGATGAAGGGGTGCAAAAATCGAGGAGATAACGAGAGAAGATGAAGAAGAAGTAGAGGATGGATAAGAAAGAAAGAATAAGAAGGAGAAGAAAAGAGGAACCGAGGAAGAAGAGAAGAAGAAGAATAAGTGATTACCTGGGGATTCATCACCGAAGAAGGTGGAGGGGCAAAAGCCACCTGCAAGAATTATACCTATTTTAACCAACTGAAAAGAAGGGAGCCGACCCCTCTCCAATCGTTGCCTCGATCAGCTCGACGAGTGGATGAGAAGATCAGTAGTGCTCGAGAGCACTGAGACATGGTCAGAGATACCACAGATCTCATTGTGGAGGAGTTGCATTGATTTTCGCCTTCGAAGAGCTACTCTACGTCTGTCATAGATGGAGAGCTCGAAGCTATGGATCTCTCTCTCCCTCTGTTTGATGGCAGATGGGGAAGGAGGTGTGACGAGTGCGGATGGCGAACTACCGTAACGAGCGGGAGTGAAGGTGATTGTGGAGAGTGGAGGTGAAGTGGTCGGTGAAGATGAACAAGTAGGGGGTTGAGGCGATGATGATGTGATGAGCATAGTGGAAATGATCAGGGGAAGATGGGTTGATGGTAGTGTATGGTGGAGATGATGATGATGGAGAAGAATGATGCGAACGCAAGAGCAAAAGAAGTGGAGGAAATAGAAGAAGAAAGAAGAGAGGAAGGAGAGACGAGGAAAGAAGGAGGAGGATGATAAGAAGAAAACTACATGGAGGAGATGAAGGGTACACATGGGAGTGGGAAGCTCGAAGTCTCTCGATCATTGCTTGAAGTCGCCAGCGTGTGACGAGTAGGGCGACTGCGTGGAGCAGCTGCAACAAGGGGATGGAGCCACCCCTTGGATCTCGCCAAGGAGAAGCTTTGTCATCACTCAACCCATTCAATGCTTGCTACCACCGAGGAGGAAAGGGGAGCTCGAGGGTCTCCAGTAATGGCGGATAAGCGACGTGGTAGTGAGTGATGAGCTTTTAAGGGTTATTGAGGTAGCGGGTCATAAGGAGGTGGTTGAGAGGGAGATCATGGGTCGCAACATTAGAGAGGGGAAAGGAAAAGGCACATGGGTGAGGAGAGGGAGAGAAACAAAGGTATATGAAGGAGGTGGAAGAGATAGGGACTGTGTAGGAGATGCACCGTGAGATGTGAGTGGTTATAAAAATTTGCACATTGGCGGATAGGAAAGGGTTCTGTGGAGAAGAGGGGGCGTGCAAAGAGAGAGAAGGAAGTAGTGGGCGAGGGTGGTAGTTGCGGAATCGAAGCACCACCACGCGAGGGAGAAGGGGCAAGCGGTTCTTTTCGAGTGAGGTGGTGGTAACACCGCCCGAGGGCAGCGGGTGGAAATCACATGTTGCAAGAGAGATGGAGGAAGAGGGGTGCCACGTGGTGCGCACAAGGCTAGCCACATGGCGGAGAAAAATAAAGGAAAAATAAAAATAAAAATAAAAATAAAAATAATAATAATTAAATATAAAATAAATAACAATAATTAAAACAATAAATAAAATAAATAAAAATAAAGAAAGAAAGCAAATAAGTAAGTAGATAAATAAAAAGAAAATAAAATAATAGTTAAAATAAATAAATAAAGTAAATAAATAAATAGTAAATTAAAAAGGAAATAAAATAAAAATGGGGTGACATGTGGTGGCTCCAGGAGCTACCACATGTTACTCCCATAAATTTTAAAATTTAAATCCAAAGAAAAATAAAAAAGAAATAATAAACGAAGTCAAATCAAGAAGTGGTCAACTCGAAAACTGTTTATCTCGACGAGATTTATAACTTTTGTAAAGGACCCAAAACTAAAAGAAATTTCATGTACAAAAATCATTTTAGTGGTACTTTATAGATATAAAATGTCGTATTTTTGTATTTTGCAAATTTTTTATTTTTTAAATAAGGTAAAAATCAATATAAAATAAGAGAAAATATAAAATAAATATTTACATAAAAGTATATTTTGTGGATTTTTAATAATTAAGAAAAATAAATAAATAACGAAAGGGGGCTTGTGTACATACTATATATACAAACTTGGGTTGATTTATTTTCTTTAATTTTTGCTTCAATGTTTATTTCTATTTTTACACATTTTATTGAAACAATAATTAAAGAAAACAAAAGCAAAAAATAAATAAATAAAAAGAGATTATTTTTTACATAAAATAATAAGGTTAAATTAGTGACGAGTCCGAAATCGCGCATATAAAAGAGATGATGTGTAATTGTCGTTAGTTAAAAAAATAATGATTTGAGTTGTTTCGTTGTAGGAGACAATCGGAGTCGGTCAAGAAAATAACCACAAATAATATTCGTCAATTTTAAGCAATGCAGTTTTATTTTTATTTTACTTGGACAAGTCTCAAGGTCGAACGCAAGGAGGCAAAGGAACAACCTAGAATCATGTCTATCAAAATCCGTACGCGATTTTCGAGGCGGTCTTTTTTTGTATTTTTTTAATGTGATAAAGGATGCAAAATGCAATTTTAGCCTATTTTAGGGACTAAAATGTAAATTATGCTCAAACGATGTCCCAAAATATGAAACTTGGTCGAGATGCAAATTATGATGAAATGAATGCACTGTAATTTTTTTAGAATTTTGGGATGCAATATTAATTTTTTATGAATTTTTAAATGCAAACAAAATGGATTTCAATATTTGATTATAATAAATATTAAGCCTAACTATTTTCAAGGAACAAAATTATCTAAGATCTATCACTAGGTGATTGGTCTCAGAAAAATCCTAAACCTCGAAAATACTAATTTCAATGCCTATTAAAAATCAAACATTGAAATACGCAAAACGATTTTTACAGGGCAAACTATGCATGCAAATGCAAATCTTTTTGGGCACAATGTCAAGCACAATTAATTCTACAATATGTGATTTTTCGGGAATTTTTAGAACAGCGATTAATCATATGAAATTTTCACAGCACAAAATGGGTAAAATACGCAATTTTCCACAAAACAATTAATTATTAATTATCCAATGCTCACAAAAATATCCACAATATGTCAAGATGTAGAGAATTAAATAACGGACATCATGTTATTTTTGATTAATTAAATAATGTCATGTAGAGGTTTAAACTCAATGGGGAACACATGGGTATTTTTGGAATTAAATAAACTAAATAAATAAATAAAAAGGATAGTGGGGACCTAGATGTAATTACTAGTACCCAGGGGGCGATAGTGCAAAATTTCCAAGGGGGCACGTGGAATGTCTAGGCTGAACTGCGATATTGCAAAGGTCAGGGGGGGTTTGTAATTAACCCAGCGAGTCACGCACGTAGCACGTGACCCCTGGGGCTGGCGTAGAAGCTGATGTCGTTCCCTCCCATACGTGCTCCTCACGTGGGAGACGATCACGCTTCCGTGATGCGCTTGAGGATAATTCTATATCCTTTATGGACAACCACATGGATAATCTCCACATGGTGGCCATTCGACATAGATATGGAAGGAGGCTCCACTCCTCTACATATTATTCCATATGAAATGATTTAATTGAATTTGAATTTGTTGAATATTATTCAACATATTCACTTCTTTTAAATTAATTAAATTTCGTTGTAAATTTTATGCAGCAAAATCATGGTCAATTATTCCAACCAGGAGTGCAACTCCATCATCCAATATGTTATAAAAGAAAGGCTGGACCTAAATCTTTCTCTTACACAAGTTGAAAGCAACAAATCTCTCTCTCTCCTCATACACATCCAAGAGTTTCTCTCTCACAACCATAGTGCTCGTCCACTTTGTGGTTATTGAGAGCATCATTATCATCGCGCTACTGTAGGAGAAAATAAAGAGAAAGGGAATGATGTAGGGAGGAGAAAGGACACAATATGATTAATATTATATCTATGTTCTATTCTTTATAATCAAACTTAATTATTTGAACAACGAACTTTTCTAACAATGACAAATGATGTAAGAAGACCACTTTTTACGAGGTTACTGGAAATATGAACTAGGTATGTGCGTCGATGGGGTGTAACTATGAAATTATACTAGGGCATAGATGTATATTGGGACGAAGATGATAATTATACACACTTTCATGTTTACCCAATCTCAACAAAGGATTTGGACTTATTAATTGAATGATGTAAAAATGAGAAGTTGGGAAGGAAAGGAAGCTGTTCCGCATATTCAAGCCTTAATTAACTTGCCTATCTGCGTGCTTTTAGTTTTTGCTAAAATGAATTATGATCATTAATCGTTTAAATTTGTATTCTCATGCAAAATTGATATTAGAGTTGTTATTATTTGGAACAGAATTTAGTGAAAATTCTGAGCATGTTATCCAGCCCAGGACTCCCGAAAGGCCAGCGACCCAACGAGCCAAGAATAACGGACTCACACACACACACGGTCGCCGAGTTCGGCGTATTGGCACCTAAGTTTAAACCCTAACCAGGAAACCAGAGGTAGAGCCTTCCATCCTCTCCAACACCTCTCTCGCGACGTGGAATTGAGGGTCATTGCTGCCGTTGTCACCTCTGGATTCCTCCTATCCGCATTCTCGAATTTTCAACAATCGATCCGTCATCCGCTCTTCAATCTCCTTGGATATTAAAGCTATTATTTCATTGAAAGGCAATCTGAAAAAGAGAGAGCACGCCAATCGTGATAGAGAGTCGAGCGGAGATGATGATTTCGGAGAACGAGAAGCAGGCGGCGCAAGATCGTCCATCGGAGGAGGATGAGGAGGAAGAAGAGGCGCCGACGCCGAATCTGTGGGTTGGGAATCTGTCTGCGGACACCACAGACAAGGATCTCATGGCTCTGTTCGGAAAGTACGGCACTCTTGACAGCGTCACCGCGTATACTCCCAGAAACAACTACGCCTTTGTCTACTTCAAACGTCTCGAGGACGCTAAGGCCTCCAAAGAAACTCTCCAGGGTGCCCTCGTCCGCGGCAACTCCATTAAGATCGACTTTGCCAAACCGGTTTGCCTCGCTGCTCTCTATTTCACTACCATCCACTCCCCGCTCTCCTTCTCAGTCCGTCTTCTTTGTTTTGGTTTCTTTCTCACTTGTTCATCAACAATGCCTGTAAGATCTGCTGAAGGAGATTTTTTGTCAGTTCTAGCTATTCTAGTGCATGTTACTGCTGGATGGGTATCATTATTTGACATCTACCTTTAATATTCTTTATCATTACCTGTATAGTGGTGTTCTTGCTTCCTTGAAGCTGATCTTACACACACACACACATACATACACATACACACACACACACGTAAATCTTCTTATGACAGCGTTTAGAAACCCGTTACTGTTTACGGCGGGCAAAAAAAATTCTGTCAAGCAAATCGTACAATAGGTGCAAAAATTGGATGTTGACGGCATATTAGATAATAATTTCGATTAGGTCATTTGATGGTATGTATAGTTGGCATGATTAATAGTAACAGGATTGTTGCGCAATACACATCACAACATGATGTTTATCTTGATTCAGAAACTTGATGTTTATCCTAATTAGAGTTGCATGAACTGATCGCAAAGCTTGAGCTTCAGAACGTGTAGTTGTCAACCAACTGAAGGAAACCTGTTACGCTGTCTCTTACTAGAAACTTGATACATCAATTCGAAATTAACAGATTTGACTATAAAGTTAATGTGTTATGGGCATTGTTTACTGAATCCCACTATGATATGAAAAAGTAACACAAGGCCATTACTGATAGAACATCTTTGTTGCCAGCAGATAGAATAGAGAAATATAGGTACTACTTTTTATTATTTTGGGCTATTCTCATTATTTATGTAGAAAAATCAACACCAGCCTTTCGAAAAGAAAAACCAACACCTTGAGGATACGTTGTAGAATATATATTTCATTAATATCACTATCCTACAAATTCTCCTCCCTTTAAATTTAGACGTCTCATGTTCCCTCCGGGAAGATGTTGAAAAAGATGAAGAACGAGAGGGGGCAGTTCAAGTTTCTCTGAGCAGCATATCGAAGACTTTATTCGGCTAACATACATCATTTCTGGCTTCACGGGCCATCTATGGGGCGTGGTCGTTGGGTCTGGCAGGACAATTTCTTCTCCATCAAGAAAGCTTATTGAGTGCTCATGGTTTCACGTAGCATCCAATAGGGAGTCAAGGAGCAATATTGCAAATTTATTTGAGCCATACCCATGAAGATAAAATTCTTATCGTGGATCCAACACTGGGTGAGGAACTTGACAAAAATGCGCAGAGCAACTTTTCAGCTAGGGGAGGATACCACTAGCCCCTTATGTGGTTTCAATTCTGAAGATTTCAATTATCTTTTTTACTCACGCACTTGCATCTGTTGTGTTTGGGATTCGGCTGCCATTTCTTGGATTGATACATCTTTGCATCTTAAATTATGGGAAAGTTTGGTTGCGAATAAATTCAAACCTGCTATTGAAGTGTGGAGACAGATAACAACTCTTTGAGCTATCTAGTTGATAGGAAATGTTGTTATTTTTAGAGCTGTGGAGTTTTATAATGAGAATGTAATTCACTTAGCTAGATCTCTCCTTGGCACATGGCTGCTGTAGTTTAACTGCTTTTTTATCAATATGTTTGTGGGTGGACACCAGTGGGTGTTTCCCTCTTTTTTGGTTAAAAAAATGGTCCTGCCAGGAAGATGATATACCATAAAAAAGAACAGATTGGTGAGAGATTTTATATCTCCTTTTTTGATTTAGCGTTTAAATGGAGTACTAATATTGCACTCCATTCTTCATAGTACATAGTAGCAAGTATGTAATCGTTTCCACATGATAAACACCCATAAAGTGGTTGACTTCTGTTTTATATGATCGTGTTCTTAAATGTGTCACCGAGATATGATAGAAATGGGTCGATATTTGAGCCGTCACTCCTTAATCTTCTTGAGCGGTGCACATATCTATTTTCCACTGTGCAGGATCTGTTTTACATATTTGTGATATCTAGTTGTTATAAAGTAATGAAATATTTACAATTAAGGTTTTAAGTGCCAACACCAACATTGTTTTAACAGTAGATAGACATGACGAGGCATGCTAATGGAATCGTGGAAGCATAAAAATATATCAACAAAAAATCATGGCTTAATAGTTTCTAAGCTTGCTAAATGTGTAAATCAACATATTTATTAAAAATTTTGAAGTGTAGAGCATTTTTGAATTGTCATGCGGAGCTCTTGCGGTGCGAGGCACTGACTTCGGGCATGAACCATTTTCTGTGGAGCGATGGAAGATTCACGGTGAGGAAAGTATACCTTTGTTTTATGAATGAAGGGGCGGTGGCCTAGGATGAGTTGGTGGTGGACACATGTATGATTTGGAGGAGTAGAGTGCTGAACTGCGTTAAGGTTTTCATTTGGCTGTTCTGGTTGGGGAAGGTGCTTACAAAGGCTCGCCGAGGTTATATGTTGGGAGCGGAGGATGTTGGATGCGACAGATTCGGTGCGGTTGAAGAGGACACAGATCATATGTTCTTCTCTTGCTCGCTATCGGCGGAGGTTTGGGCAAGAGCCAATGTTCTGTGGCTGGCATGTCAGGATGGGGCTGAGTTTTGGAGGGATATCAAATTGGTTTGCGGTGCAGGGCATGAGGACAACTCCCTTCCTTTCCCTGTGGTGTAGTCTATTTGGTGTGCCAGGAATAGCGTCATTTTTAAGGGGCAGAGATTTTAGTTGAACATTCTATGGCGTTGAGCTCGATGTGGCAAGCGTGATGTAACGAGTTGTGATGTAATTATGGCGGTCTTGTAAGTTGTAACCTTATCTTATTTTATATATTATAAATAATCATTGTGGTGGGTGCTGAATTGGGAGACCACACGTATTTTTCCTCATTTTTTTGAATTGTCATGTGCCATATGTAAGAATTGTTTCATAAAAAGCCATGCACAAGAAATGTCCATTGTGACAAGGTAATAGGAGAGTGGGGGTGATTAGTTAGATTTAGGACTTGGAGATGGTTGTGAATTAAGAGAATGATAAGATACAGAGAAGAGAACCAAAGAGACCGTTTTTGCTTAGTGATTGTCGCAAGGATACTATACAATAAGAAGAGCAAGATGAAATTAAATATATCCAATAAGAATTTGACATGAATTGACACAACTGGAAAATCAACATATAAATGGAGAAGAATGGTGATATTCAGCAATTTATTGGTCGTCGACAATTTGGTTGATGTTGACTAGAAGTTGATTTCCTCGAATATACATTTTATTTATTTTGACATCATGGATATAATACGACTTGTTGGCATGTCTGTGGCACATCCCTACATGTCAAATACTGATTTCGTTGGGGTTGGTTGTGTCAGAGGCAAATGCAGAGTTCGAAAGTAACATTAGTTAGGGTGTAAACTTGAATATGGCTTGAAATAACAAGTTTTTACAAGTCTTTTACGAGAAAATGTAAGATACCATGAAATATTTTTTTTATTTGACTATTCTCAGTGACCCAAAATAGACTTGAATGGATGAAAAGAGCCCATGTAGCTGTCCCTCCTTAATGTGGGAGAAGTCATCATTCTTTTTGTTGTTGTTAGTTTTAATGGAATATTAGAAGATTAATGCTCCTAAATTCACATTTGGAAAAAAGATTCATTTCATTATCAAGTACTCTTGAATTAAATTATGCATGCAAGCTTAAAAAAGTAAGGATGAAATTGATACACGATATGTAGAAATTGTTTCTGAAAAAATTGGTCTGCAAAACTGTCTCCTTGTGAAAGAGTTGTAAATGTCTTATGGGCATATCACCTGTATTTTTTGATGTTAAATGTTATCGAGTTAAGGCGGCATATATTAGATTGCAATCTTGAACACGAGTATGTGGTGACTTCTTTTGAGGTTAATGACCAGAGTATTGACACTTGATTTGTTGCTTATCTATCTTTCTTGGTCTTGGTGAATGGTGTCTACAATGGGGCACAATGCTTGCGGTTAGGTTTGTTGATGAGGCAGATGTTGCCTCTTATAGTGATTTCTTGTAGGCTAAGGTATGAGATGGTGCGAAGAGGGTGATGATGTGTGCTGCATTGGTGATCCCGGTGAATCAGATTTTATTCTATCTGAGGCAGTTGGAGGATCTGGATGTGTTGTTGGTCACTGTAATGCTTGATCTATTGGGTCACTAAACCTAATGGATCAAGATGCATGTTAATTGTCTAGCAGTAACACAAACCACGACCGAGGCTTTTGTAAATATATACAAATTCTAAATAAAATTAAAGAATAATGTCACAAATGAGCACTGTTTGTTTTTTTAATAAATATACAAGTTTACAAGATTGATATACAAATAATATACCATGGAATATGAGGAAGCTAAAATATACACATTTACATAACACTTCTTTTGTGGTGTTCACAGGAAACAAAACTGTCTCCAAACCAACACGGATGGGTATTCTCAATGTAGTGATCCAAAAGGGCATAGTAAAAATAAAAGGTAGCCTGATGCATAAGCTCCCATAACGTGGGTACTGAGAAAGGTCATACCGCGTTGGACTATTGTCTGCAGATTTATTTTGGCTTCAACTTGTGTCATCGAGGACGCATATTGACAAATTCACATTGTATTATATATATATATATATATGGAAAAAATGGGGCATGGCTGCCCCCACCCCATTTTCCGCATTTTTTTATTTTTTTGAAAAATATCACCTTGTATATTCATCCCTATATCCCTCCATGTCTTTCGAATTTCGTCAGAAACAGAGACTCCTATGCCCTCCATCTAGAACAGGGGGCTGGTCACGTGCACACACGTCACCTGGGAGGAGGAGAGGGCGGCAGGAGAGAGAATGGAACGGGGGTGCCACGAGGAGAGGGTGCCTGTTTCCTTGGCTTCATACCATGTGCGTACCCTTTACTTTTGATTTGTCGATAAGATGTGGTTCAAGTATTACAGGACTACACCAAGTATTCCATTCAATGGCAATTAATTCACATTTAGTCAATCTCATTATTCCCTTCTCTTTCTTAGATTGTTATCTAAGTGTTCACTGGCCACAACAAGTCCTCATATAGTCCATACTTGTAGTTGCCCTTAAATGGAATATCTTATGAAGCTGTACTAGGTCCCACCCTGTCCATTTACAAAGTGTGCACACAATCTTGATTAATTTCCGTCATCGTTGTCACCCTGGAGTACACAGTGGAGGCAACTGTACTCACTACAATTTTTAACACGACCTCCGTCAGGTCTAGCCTCGTCAAACTCTGCAGCCATAATTACATATTGCTGTTTAGCTGGCCCCGGAGCGGAGGAGTGGGAACTACGCATTGATGTCTTTGCTAAGTGAGGGGGCTTATAATCGGTTGTGGTAGACTTCTTTTTCACGGCTTATATGACACGTAAGCTCGGGAGAGGTTTGATGAAACTTGATGAAAGAAGTCAAGTGAAAAGAAAAGGTGCTGTTAAATACAGATTTCGGAGAATCCGTCGACGATTCACGTCTATCTAATAAGGGGTTGAATGTAAAGGAAACGATAGATGTTTTACGTGGGAAAGATTATAGCTAATGAAAGTTGACAGTTTCCCAGTTATATATTAGACGCTGTCTCCCTGCCCCTTATGCTGATTGCTTCTCACTGCGCCGCAAGGTATTCATATAATCTAATAGGTCTCTGTGCCCTCGTACCTAGAGGAGGGGAGGACCCGGCTAGGATAGGCTCGCACGTCGGAAAGCTCTTGATTGGAAGCTTGACTCCCGGGTTCTAGCTTACTGGATTGGAAGGATCATCAGCGAGAAGACCCATGATGCAAATCGAAGATCAGCGATGACGGGAAGTAAATTTGAATGGTGGGATTTTCGGTGGAAGAAGAAATGGAGGGGTTGAGAAGAAGAACGTTCGTCGAGAACACGAGAGGATGGAGAGGAGAAACATGAAGATCACGTGAGGGGAGGGGGGGGAGAAGGGAGAGGAGATAGAGAATAAATCTCAAATTTTATAACTCACTGAACTGACTAGAACAATGTAACACCATCCCTTTATATAGGAGGGATGAGATTACAAAAATAGAAATTAAATTCAAATTGAAACCAATTATCCTAATTTGACTCTAACCAATTAACCAACTAATTTTGAAATTCAAATCTCTAACTAATTGAGATCACAGGAGATCCCGTTTATTTAATTAAACATACGACGACTCAAATAAACGTAAATAAAATTAACGGATACAATTAAATAAATATGCGGCCCTATATTTTGGTTCCACGCTGCATCAACTCTCCTCCGCTTTTAAAAATTCATCTCCCGACGAATTGTTGGATCTGCAGGCTTGGAGGTTGATAATTTCGAGTCAGCGTTCTCGGTCATCCCCTGGAAGAATTGGTGTGGTGCAAATGGCGGAATCCACACGCACGCGATGCGGGCGTTGGTGACGTGGCCTTTGTGGTGGAAGAACATGTGTGGCGCAAATGGCGGCGTCTTCATGAACTTTGTCTCCTCATTGCGGTGATTGAAAAATTGATGAGGCATGAACAACTTGGCCTTTGGAGACTCCATAGCAAAGCACTATCACAATGAGAGTAGAGGAGGAGATGTGTCCAATGAATGAAGCCATGGGGCCTTTAAATAGGTGAAACCCAAGGTCCTAGTCCTATTTCGAGTCCGCGTTCTCGGTCATCCCCTGGAAGAATTGGTGTGGAGCGAATAGCGGAATCCACACGCACGCGATGCGGGAGTTGGTGACGTGGCCTTTGTGGTGGAAGAACATGTGTGGCGCAAATGGCGGCGTCTTCATGAACTTTGTCTCCTCGTTGCGGTTATTGAAAAATTGATGAGGCATGAACAACATGACCTTTGAAGACTCCATAGCGAAGCAATAGCACAATGAGAGTAGAGGAGGAGATGTGTCCAATGAATGAAGCCATGGGGCGTTTAAATAGGTGAAACCCAAGGTCCTAGTCCTATTTGGATAAGGAGGATTCCCAACACTCTTCTTTAAATATTTCTGCAGCAGGGGGTTTGGGTGCAATTTTCGTACCCCTTCAATTACACAAATTTTGTGAGAGGGGCCCTTGGCTTTTCCCTTTGAATAAAAATCTCTGCATGAGGGGCCCTTCATGTAATTTTTCCCACTTAACTTCCAATCCCACATTTCAAGGGATCCGAACCCCTTAGATTTCGGGTTTCTTGTTAGGGTTGGGCATCTATTTTTCTAACTGGGGCGGCGGCAGATGCCACCGAAGAGCACAGGTCGGCGGTGTCTGCGTGGTGAACGGCACGTGCTATGCACGCGGGGGCGACACGGGACGACCGGCGGGGTGGTGGTGAAGGAGAGGGTGACCAATGGGAAGCGTGAGCGGTTGGGCGCGGTGTTATCGGGGCAGGGTTGACGCGACCTGTGAGATGGGTTAAGGCGACGGCTTGGGAGATGGATGGGAGGCGGCGTCAGGTGGTCTGGAGTTCGGCGGAGGAAGGGCACGGCTGGGACCGGAAGGGGTAAGGGAATATGGGGTTGCAGGTGCGGGGGGTGGGTGGGCTGTAAGGGGGTGGCGGCGAGGTGAGGGAGGCAGGGCTCGAGGGTCAGCACAGTGACGTTTAGGGCGAGCGACGGGGAGAGAGGAAGCAGGGGGAGGGGTTGCGGTTGCGTGAGAGGTGGGGAGGCCTTGGTAGGCGGCCGTGGGGTTGGGAAGGTTGTTGGGGGTGTGGAGGCAACGAGGGAAGGGGGCGGCTGTGCTGGGGTTTGGGTGATTGGGGGGGGGGTTTGCGGCGATGGCGAGGCTGTGGCCGGGGTCGTAGGTGCAGGGGATGGCAGTGCGGGTGTAGCAGGAGGAGGTTCGGGCGCAACGGGTGAGGTGTAGAGCGATTCCGGGGGTTTTGCAGGTCTGAAAGTACCTGGTTAGCAAGCAGTTGGCCGTTTTTTCCCTCGGGAACGGCCTGGACAACGATCGAGTCTTCCTCAACGGCAAGGTGTTCTTCGTCAATACTCTGGATAACGGCTTCAGTGATTGGTATCGTTGGAGCTGTTGAGTTGGCGGCGCGTAGGGCCTCGAAGTTAGCCATAAGATCTCGAAACTGGGAGTGGAAAGTGGTTTGTAAATCACGTAGCATGCGCATCGTCTCCTTGTTGTAGGCGTCGTCAGCTCGCCGTTTTCGTTCGGACGAACGATAGTCCCTTGATGCATGTTGGTGCGAACGTCTGGACAGATCGTCAGATCGTGAAGACGATCTGTAGACCATGCTCTGATACCAATTGATGCAAATCGAAGATCGGCGACGACGGGAAGTAAATTTGAATGGTGGGATTTTCGGTGGAAGAAAAAATGGAGGGGTTGAGAAGAAGAACGCTCGTCGGGAACACGAGGGGATGGAGAGGAGAAACGTGAAGATCACGTGGGGGGGGGGAGAAAAGAGAGGAGATAGAGAATAAATCTCAAATTTTGTAACTCACTGAACTGACTAGAACAATGTACCATCATCCATTTATATACGAGGGATGCGATTACAAAAATAGAAATTAAATTCAAATTGAAACCAATTATCCTAATTTGTCTCTAACCAATTAACCAACTAATTTTGAAATTCAAATCTCTAACTAATTGAAATCATAGGAGATCCCGTTTATTTAATTAAACATACGACGGCTCAAATAAACGTAAATAAAATTAACGGATGAAATTAAATAAATATGCGGCCCTATATTTTGGTTCCACGCTGCATCAACCCACATACTTCTTTTTGAAGAGAGCATATGAACCACGAATCAGACGTACTGACTAAGGTTCCAATTAATCTCATCAGTTAGATAGATGATCTCTCTTTCCGCTTACCAAGTCAGTTGCAAGATTGCGGAAAAGGCCCATCTTTTCTTGACCCCCTTCACTCTTTTTTCGCAATTCTTGCATAAAGAACTGACATCAAATAAAATAACTAAGTTGCTCAATAAGTGTAGCAATTCAGACGTTCTAGGTATCAAGGGACTTTTCCATTTTATTGAAAAGTAATGCTAGGGTACTAATACCTTCCAATCCTCAAGTTGGCATCTTATTTACCACCATTTTCTCCTCTTCAGTCAGATTCTCAGTTAAGAGAGATTCCTTCGCAGAGGGATGACCACCCATACTACACCTTACTCAGCTTCCTTCGCTACCTCTGTCATCGCATCAACTACGTCCTACACTATGTACAAAGTCCTAGCCTATGTGCCTATACTGCTTTGACCTCTTCGTCAACTCCCCTGTAGCCCGAGACTAGAGTCTCCCCTCTTGACCTTTACCTAGGCCCTACTTCTCAACTTGCCTGCAACCTATTCCCTTAAAGAGATCAAACCTTAGGGATTGAAAACAAACTAGCTATTGGCATTTTCCTAAGCGCTTGAGTTTATTAGTAGATAACTTCCAAGCTTGCTTTCCCCCCCTCCTCGCCGAGAAAATGGAAGCGAATAAATAGTTGGAGTAGAAGCATTGGTCTTTGAAAGCTCATGTTGACGAGTGAAAACTGCTCATAGGTTTTCCCTTTGTTGGGGGGTTGGGGGTTTGGGCCGGCCAGATTCTTTTGAGGAACGGAATCATATCCTGCGATTGATGCTGATCAAGATCCAAGAGAGAGAGCTTATCTAGTGGGTGGTAGGCAGATGTCGACCGAAAATACACCTTTTGAGTTGGGCTTCCATATCATCAGGGCTAGTTCTGTCCCCAGCATCGATGAATCTTTGTAATTTGCAATGGGAGGAAAGAGTTTATGAAAAGATGTCTGAGATCAGCATTCCAAGAGTTAGTCTCATCTCTGATAAGCTCCGACACCATAGAAGGGACAAGATAAGGTCCTAGGCAGAATAGGAGATCTCCCTAATCCAGTCATCTCGCCATGGTCGACTGACCATTTTTGACCCTCCTTTAAAGAGTCAGGCTTTGAAAGCACATATATATGTCTTTCCAAAAGGTTGAATGTTCAGGAGAACATTTGGCTTCCAAGAAATCCTTGGCTGCTTTCTCAAGAGAGCAGGAAGATTTGTGGGGTCATGTGGACCCGCTAGAATGCGGTATGTTGGTATGGAAGCTAAAGAGGATTTGACCAAGACTGTTCTCCCTGCTTGGGATAAGGCATTTATCTTTCTGACTTTTTTGATGACGTTTTGAATTAGTCATGAATTTGAGCTATTAGATTAAGGTTTTCAGTCTAGCATTCTCAATAGGCCAAATAAAGATCTCCGCCCGCCTCTATTCCTACCCTTCTTCCCTAAGCGGGTGGAAGAGTTTTGATCCGTTGGCAGCTATGAGACTTAATAAACCTGTGGCAGCAGACAGACCAATCACAAGATACCACCTGATGAGACGAGAAAGAGGCTTACTGAGTGAGCAAGCGGGGAGACCTCAATCCCGCCGCAAGCAACGTGCCCAACATCCTATGCAAAGGACTACCTTCTTTCCTCTTCATTAATAGCTGACTCGGTTCCATCAAAAAGATTATACAAGCCCGCGATATGCTGATAGAGCTCTCTCCGAAGCCACTTTCTACTAAAACATCCTTGCTTGCTTTGAAACCTCGCTCGTCCTGAAATATCCCTCGGGTGCTCAACCAATTCCCACCAAGTTCCCTGGACTATATAGGTGAATATGTGCCCTTTGTATTACTACTTACTGCAACAAGAGTGGATTGCAGTCCTTAGATTCTTTTTTAACACTTTGATACACGGTATCTCCATAACATGGCTTCTGGATTTACCAGCTGATTATCCTCTTAAAAACCAACTGACTATGATTTTTCCCATACCCACTTTAGAATTCATATCTCATGGCACTAAGAACATGCATCCATTTTCCATCTCAAGAGTGCATGTACATTAATCTATTAAGTGGTACCCTAAACATAAGGCAATTATCTCCATTAAGATTGTAAACTGTGCCTTGCTACATACGACCCTTGTACGATACATCGTGTCCGTAGGAAATTTACATTCTAGGTCGGGGGGGCTCCATGTGCCAGTAGTAAAGCTCAAAATGTTCCTAGCTAGACTTCTTGCTTTAAGTTTAAGCGGTTATGAAATTGGAGTTTCTTATAAATGGTATACCTAAATCTATTTTATTGAAGTTTATTGTAGGATGATGGCTGGCTATGATATCCTCAAAGATATGTTCTGCCCAATTCGAAAAGAAATGTCCTGTTCAATTCGAGCTTACTCTGAATTCCTCAGCATACTATAATAATTGAATCCCCAAACAATTAGTGTAATCATCGCATCTTCGTATTTAAGATTGGCCGCCCTCCCTAGTTTATAATCAACTGGTCCTTCCATATTAGTTGACCCCCTATTTCATAAGTCATATATTTTCTATCTGCAACTCTCCCTTTCTTATTAACTCCACAAGGCTTGCACTAACTGCCTTTGAAAACTTAAGAGAAGGATTTATTTAGACAAATCTGTTGGCTACATTTAGCATGGTCAATTTATTTTGAAAGCCAGTCGGCTGTGTGAAGCTGTAATCTTTTTTAAATTGGAAATTATAGCATGAAGGGTAGTTACAAAACTCTCCTTGAAAGGGGTGAAATATGGGAAAGCTCTAGGTTGTCCACGTCTTTGTAAGCTAGCTGACCATATTTGACCTCGATAAATAGCCGAGTTTCAGGGAAGTCATGATTCTTGTTTTAAACGTTGGGCATAATGTGCAAGATCTCCATCAAGTCAACTGAGCAAGTATTTAGTCGATTACTTTACCCCATTAACGGTGGTTGCTAAACCATGGGTCCACCGCTGGCACCTCACCCAAATATTATTAGTCGCTTATATATCAAATTAAGGAGCTACTTTTTAAAGATTACTAAACTAGAATAAAGGACTGTGTGCTGCTTTTTTCTCTAATTATGTGCTTAGAATTACTCCCTTGCAAATGAACTAGATTAACCTGACTGTTTAAAACTTCTGTTGACTACGTTGTACCAATCCTCTCAAAGAAACTGAGGTGGTGCTAACAAATAAGACTAGCGCGACCCTAATGTTGAGAATATGTTGTTTAATTCAGTCATTTAGGTCATCTGGTCCGTTTCCTATATAGAAATGTCGTTGACTTATTATTAAAAAACCATCAAAACTACCTTCCATTCAACTTTCATAAGCACAACTTAACTTTTCTAGACTGAAGTCTTGACTCCTAACACTTCCCATTATATCCTTCTCTGTCTTACTATATTCTCTTTAAAAAAATCAAACCAATTGATATGTTTGAGGGAATCAATGTTGGACTTATTGAATCCGTAGTTATTTATGCAAGCATTGGTCATTGGGGATCGAGGAAGGGATTGAATTCTTACCCCTCATCATGATGAACCTCCCCTTGTGATCAGGATGAGGTAGAAGCCTCCCTACCCCGGGCAGACTGAAACTTATTAGTTTTTATTAATGGTTGAAGAAATGAAAGATATTCAAATCATGGTTCTTAATGAATTTTTCTGGACAAGAATAAACACTATCTAAGATAGTATGATAAAAAGAACTAATATAAAAGTAAGCAGGAAATGACCCTAGCACTTTCCCCTGTAGGCCTCCACTTGAAACTGTTCAGCTCCATTAGAGTGGATCCAAGTCATTTATATGGAGCCCTCGTGCACGTCCTGGTTGAACGCCATTCTCATTACATGGCTCTAGCTCATCCTTTGTTGAGCATCGCATGAGTGAACAAGTATAATATCTTCTTTCGTGATGCATTGCAACAAACTTGAGATGTAATCCAAGCATTGTCTTGAAAGCAATTAGATAACTTGAAGTATTTGATCAGTTGAACTAGTAATGGCTCCACGAAGCAACACCACCAACGTCAAGGGAGGCTCTATTTTGCGCTCCCAGATTTGGGATATCTTGCTCGATTTCTGAGCGGTAACACATGTGTCTCCCCTTTGATGTCTCTTGCGCTATATTTGTGGTGCCCTACCTTCGATCCGAAAGATCAGATTTCTGGTGATTTTTAGGCTTCAACAACGTCACAATGGAGCTTTGACTACCTCCCCTTGTTTTTCAACAAGGGGAGTATTAGTAACCTTATTTAGTATGATTGTTCTCAGTTACTAACCTTATTTATCTTTGATTAAGCATCCTTTAACCCAAATCTTCATTGATCGATGTAAATTAAGAAAAAACTTCAACATAAACAAAACCTTGGATGCAAACTTGGGCTTATGGGGAGGAAGGAGCCCCAAATATATAGTCCTCCAATAATCAAAAGGCGGAGTACAGAGAACAGAGAAGATGCTTGGATTTGTTTAGGACGGTTCGATTGCCCACGGCTACCTTTCCTCGAAAGGAAAGACCGGAAGAAGAGAGAGGAGAAGGTGAGGGTAGTCAGCCCTGCCCCAAACCCAAGCAAGCACCATTTCCTTCTGCCTTTCTTGTTTTCCTTCCTAACTCCAGCCCCCTGTCCCTAGGAGCCAAATCGTCTCTCGTTGGCGCCCGGGACGGGGCCGAAGCCACCTCCCCTCTGCTGAGCTTCGGGTCCTTTTTTCCTCCCTGCCCTGCGAGACAATTGCACCCCTGTTTAGGTCGATGATCAAGTTGGATGATGACTCTAATTACATCCCTTGGACTAAAATGTTATTTTAGTAAATATAAGGACATTAGAAGGAGTATATACTCACCCCCTTAAAGTCACATTTTTTTTCTTGAAAGGATTACGGGTGATGCATTAAGATGTCCACCAAACACTTTATATTCACAAATTTAAAGTAGAGTATTGCAAAGACCAAGAATTCTCTAGGATCTTGGCATACTCTCTAACATTTTCTACGTAGACTCTCACCATGGAAAATGACATCATTTCTGACTGACCACAAGGCCCATAAGACGACTACAACCCAAATCCTAGCAGACTCTCACCATGGAAAATGGCATCATTTCTGACCGATCACAAGGCCCATAAGACTACTGCAACTCAAAACCTAGCTGGCTCCACATCAACCAATGTTGGTCCATAGAGTCTAAAAGGTTGAGACACGCTCAGTTGCCACTATGTTTAGGTCCATGATGCAACTTAGGATGAGTTAAAGGTCACTTTAACAATAAACGTCCAAATGCAAGGGCGCTATTGTAGTGTGGAGGGGCATATGTGTGGACTTTCTATTATTTATTGTTTTCTTTGAGTTTATGAACGATGCATCACCATGTATGGTACGGCCCCGTGTAAGTGCCCCATCCCCTTTTGTATTGTAGGGGAGCTTGCTATATTATAAAAGGAGAGAGGTAGCAAGGAGGGACAACAGAAGAACCCAAGAAACCCATATATGCATATCTCCTCTCCCCCTTCCCTTCTCTTTCTCTCCTCCCCGTCTCTCTCGTAGCAACCTTCCCTTCTTTTCTTCCCCGACTCCAACATTTTCCTCTCCTTTTCCCAGTCCATCCTCCTCTCATTTCCCCTCCTTTCTTCCTCTCCTCTCACAGATTCTTTTCTTCCCCAACTCCAACCTTCTCTCTTTTCCCCAGTCCAGCCTCCTCTTCTTTCCCCTCCTTTCTTCCTCTCCTCTCCCGGTTTCTTTTCTTCCCCAGCTCCAGCCTCTTCTTCTTTTCTTCCCCAACAGCTCATCTATTTCCACCCTCCCCACCTCCAACATCCATCAAAGCCCCCCTGCCACTACCGTTAATGCCCCTGTCGGGTGTCATCTCCCTCTCTTCTTGTTATTCTGTTGTTATTCAGTACATGGTGTTGCCATTTTTTTGTATATTTTAACTATTGTGAGTGTGGATTGAAGTTCTGGTCTTACCTTTTTGCCTTAAAAACTGATTTTCCTTATCCATTATGCGGTGCACTCTTTTATTTAATTACTTTGTTGTTGCCAGCTTTTGTTCTATTTTATTGTATTGTTAAATGTGTGAGACAAGCTCTAGACTGTTATGATTTCTTCCTTTCTTGGGAAGTGCAACAACAAATATCCCTAAAAACGATAAGTTAGAACTTCTAATTGGGTATTTGCTCGGGCCTAAAACTCAATAATTATTGAGCATATTTGCATAATCCTTGCATTCAGTTGATTAAAAGTACTGGGTATGTCACATGCATATGCATCCATTAAATTAGCAACCCTAACTAGATTTTTGGATTGCATCAAAGTGGTATCAAAGCGTATTTATATTTTGACGGGCACATATTTTCTCAAAAACGGATCTTTGAAGCGGCTACCACCAAATAAGAATTAGATCCGTGGATGAGTGGAAGACCACTTTCAAGACCCACAAAGGTCTGTACGAATGGCTAGTAATGCCTTTTAACCTGATCAACAGACTTAGTACCTTCTTGCATGGAAGGCCATATTGATATCATTTTCGATTTGATATGATATTTTGACGATATATTGACGGTATGTCGCCCATCTCGACACACTTTTGTGAAGGAAATGCCTGAAAAGGGGGATATATCGCCATATTGATACCAATATCGATCTCATCTCGAAATCTATATATCGGCGATTTATTACCGGTATATCACTATATTTCCTTCCATGCCTTCATGTGTGTAATGAATCATGTCTTGACTCTTGAGACCCCTCATTGGGAAGTTTGTGGTTGTTCACTTTGATGACATCTTGGTCTACTGTACCGAACGGGGGGAACACCTAAGTCATTTATGATAGGTGTTCAACATCTTGAGGGAACACCAACTCTTTGTTAACCTGAAGAAATGTGAATTCTTATCGACTCCGTCAACTTTTTAGGCTACATTGTTTATGTTGAGGGGATCAAAGTTGATCCAATTAAGGTTGAAGCCATTAGGATTGGCCTACACCCAAGACCCTCAATGAGATTCGCAGTTTCTTAGGATTAACATCCTTTTATCGTTGATTTGTATGGAATTTTAGTAGCCAATTGCTTCCATTTCTAATTGTATATGTAATAGAAAATTTACATTGACATCAGAAGCTGAAAGTAGCTTTTAGAATCTCCAGGGACACCTGACGCATGCTCATGTACTTGTCCTTTACGATTTCAACAAGGTGGTTGAAGTTGATTGTGATGCCTCTCATGTTGGTATTGGTGCCATCCTCACTCAAGAAGGACGACCTGCATATTTCAGTGAAAAGTTGAATGATGTGTGCTCATGTTATTCCACCTATGACATGGAGTTTTATGTTAGACGAAAGGGAGTCTTCGCTATGCTTCATAGAGAAACCCTAGGCTCTCTTATATAGGGAGAGGCCTGAGGGGTAAATTACATGGACGTCTAAATAAACGAGAGAAATAGCAACAAGATACGGAAACAATTATTAATACTAGAAACTATCTCTACACTCCCCCTCAAGGTGGAGCATAGATGTCGATCATGCTCAGCTTGGATGAACATCTCTGAAAAGGTCCTCTGAGCAATGGCTTGGTGAATACATCAGCCGTTTGGTCTCCTGAGATGACATGGGCCGTGGATATCAATCCTCTCTGGATCAGGTCCCTGGTGTAATGGCAGTCAACTTCAATATGCTTGGTCCTCTCATGAAAAGCTGGATTGTTGGCAATGAACAATGCTGCCTGATTGTCACACTGAAGCTTCATAGGTAGAGGTACAGCTACATGTAGATCTTCTAATACGGAGCGAACCCACATCATTTCCGTGCTGGCTTGGGCCATTGCCCTGTATTCGGATTCCGCACTGGATCTTGCCACCACTGTTTGTTTCTTACTTTCCAAGACACCAGAGAGCCTCCAACAAAAACTGCAAACCCTGAGGTTGATTTTCTATCCTTAGGGCATCCTGCATAATCTGCGTCTGCACACGCTGAGATGGATAAGTCTGCACCTTTTCTGAATAGTAGTCCTAGCCCTGGAGAAGACTTCAGATACCTCAGTATCATGTGTATAGCATCCATGTGAACCTGTCTCGGCTGCTCCATAAACTGACTCACCCGGTTAACTGCGAATGCAATATCTGGACGGGTTATAGTAATGTAGAGGAGTTTTCCCACCATCTCTCTATATCTCCTCTTATCCACTTCATCAGTATCATCATCATATAACTTCATGCTGGGGTCCATGGGGATGCTTGATGGTTTGCACCCATCCATACCAGTCTCCACCAGGAAGTCTGTAATGTACTTCCGTTGTGTCATCACCAAACCATGTGCATTCCTAACAAATTCCAACCCCAGAAAATATCTTAGGCTTCCAAGATCCTTTGTAACAAACTGACGACCTAGGAATGCCTTCGCCCTTGCTATGCCCTGAGCATCGTCTCCTGTAACAAGAATATCATCCACATAGACCATTATGACAACCGTACCTGCCGAGGACTTCTGGACAAACAACGAGTGATCTGCATTGGACCTCCTGAATCCCTGTTGCTCAATTAGATTGGACAGCTTCTGGAACCATGCTCGTGGACTCTGTTTGAGGCCATATATCGCCTTGTGAAGTCTACAGACCATATGCGTCTTCCCCTCAGCAGTAAACCCGGGTGGCTGCTGCATGTAGACTTCCTCCTGCAAGTCCCCGTATAGAAAAGCATTCTTGACATCTAGTTGAGAAATGCTCCAATCACGAACCACTGCAACAGATAGAAGAATACGGAGAGTCGAGTGTCTCGCCACTAGAGAGAATGTATCCATTTAGTCCACGTCATATGTTTGTGTAAATCCACGGGCGACCAAGCGTGCTTTGTACCTATCCAACGTGCCATCTGCATGATATTTGACTGTGAAGACCCATTTGCAGCTCACAACGGATGCATCAGGAGGTGCAGGGACCAACGACCATGTGCCACGGGACTGCAAGGCCCCCATTTCTTCTTCCATAGCTAATCTCCGGCACTCACTCTTCAAGGCTTCCTGGTATGTCCGTGGTATGGCCACGGAAGACAATGCTGTGGCAAACTTCTGGAAATCACCTGTGAGTCGGTGGAATGAAACCTGTGAAGCAATTGGATAGGAAGCACATTGCCGTCTCTGTTTCCGAATAGCAATCGGAACATCAAGATCATCATCTGGGTCCACCTGTAATGAGTCATCCTGCATATGTACCGAACCTGACCCGTCAGTAGTAACATCATCTGAACATACCTGAGGCGTAGTGATTGGCTGGTCTGTCGTCCGAGCAGGACTTGGGCGACACGTATAATGGTTAGGAAACGGTGATATGATTTGCTGTGGAATGGGTGGAGGTGGGGGTGGTGGTGGCGGTGGTGCTGGCATAGGAACTGACACAGGAGGCGACTCAGGTGAACTCGAAGTAGGTGGTGGTGGAACATAAATATCATCAGTGGTGGTGGATGGTACCATTCTGTCCCTAGCTGGCGAGAAATACATAACTGACTCGAAGAAGGTGACATCCGCACTAATAAAGTACCTGTTGGTTGTAGGATCATAACACCGGTATCCCTTCTGGGTTCTGGAATAACCAACAAAGACGCACTTGACTGCTCTTGGAGAGAGTTTGTCAAGGCCAGGAGATAGACGATGGACAAACGCCACAGCACCAAAGACACGTGGCAGCAGAGAGAAGAGCTCCTTGTCAGGAAAAACAAGAGAGATAGGTATCTTTTCTCCAAGGACAGAGGACGGCATTCTGTTGACTAGATAGCATGCAGTAAGGACAGCATCCCCCCAGAAAGAAATAGGAGCACAACTTTGGATCAACAGGGTACGAGTAATGTCCAAGAGGTGGCGATGCTTTCTTTCCGCCACACCATTTTGTTGAGATGTATATGCGCAGGTGGTCTGGTGGATAATACCTTTCGATGAAAGGAATAGAGAAAGAGAGCGTGTACAGAATTCCAAGGCATTGTCAGTTCGAACATATTTGACTGAGGAAGAGAAAACATTCTGCATTTCATTAATCAAATTTTTGATAACATCTCCTGCTTCAGATTTATTCTTCAAAAGAAATACCCAAGAGACACGAGAAAAATCATCGACTACTACTAGATAAAACCTGTGTCCCTGATGATCGGGAACACGACTTGGACCCCATATATCTATATGTAACAACTCAAAAGGGGAGCTAGTTCTCCGACTCTGACGACCTGGGAAGATCGACCTATGATGCTTTCCCAACTGACACGTTTCACAGCGAAACGACGAACTTGGAGAGATCTGGGGCAGAAGATGGCGCATTTTTTGGATCGGAAGGTGACCAAATCGAAGATGCCAAATGTAAGGAGAGACTGGTCCAGCGGAGTGAGAAGAGACGCCAGTATAGGATTCCCGAACCAGCCGATATAAACCATTCTGCTCAGAGCCACAACCAATCACCTTGCCCGTGAGTATGTCCTGAAAAATGAGAGAAGACATGTCAAAAATAGTACGACAATTCAAGTCCTTTGTAATCTGACTAATAGACAGCAAATTCAGTGAGAACTCAGGGACATGTAAAACATTCTGTAGCTGCATAGTGGGGGATAAGAAAACCTCCCCCTGTCCAACAAGGGGTGAGTGGGTACCATCTGCTATCTGTACTGAGCGGCCGGGTGGGATATCCCTGTAGGCCTGTAATCGTCCCCTATCTCGACAAAGATGATATGTAGCTCCGGAATCTATAACCCAGTCAGATATATCATGAGAATGTATGTGTGCTGATGAACTACCTGAGCTACTGGCTGCAGCGGATGAACTGGCAGAGGCTGTGGCAGCAATGTCTGAAGAGCCACCAGAAGAATCATTAGAAGAATGTGGCATAATATCGCGGAGACGGGACACAAGTTCGTCAAATCTATGATCAACAGTAGACGGTAATGGAGACTGTGAATGCTCTGCAACCCATGCCGATGCGGGGAACCCATGCTTTGAATAGCATGTGGCAGCGGCTGGCGGGGCCGATAGGGCGGCTGGTGGGGCCGTTAGGGCGGCAGGCGGGGCCGATAGCGGCTGGTTGCCATTGGGAGGGAGGAGAGGAGGCAGGTGCGGCAGATGGAAGAGAGGAGAGAGGAGGGGGCGGCGGGTGGGGTAGGGAGAAGAGCCCTAGGGTGGCTCTGATACCATGTTAGACGAAAGGGAGTCTTCCTTATGCTTCATAGAGAAACCCTAGGCTCTCTTATATAGGGAGAGGCCTGAGAGGTAAATTACATGGACATCTAAATAAACGAGAGAAATAGCAACAAGATACGGAAACAATTATTAATACTAGAAACTATCTCTACATTTTATGCAAATATCCAAGCCCTCAAGCATTGACGCCTATATCTCATCCAACAAGAGTTCATACTCAACTCAGATCACGAAGCCTTGCGCTATTTGCAATCACATAAGGCCCTCAATAAGAGACATGCAAAATGAGCAAGTTTCTAGCAGGAATACACATTTCACCTGAAACATAAGTCTGGCACCTAAATCGAGTGGCTGATGCTCTGAGTCGTCGAGCTCATCTACTAGCAACCATTTCGTGGAGACCACATGATTTGAGCACATCAAGGAGTTATACAATGAAGATCGAGACTTTAGCAAAGTGTATCACGATTGTCTAAGTCATATGATAGACTCATATCTCCTCCACGATGGATACCTGTTCCGAGGATCACAATTGTGCATCCTGACCACTTCACTGTGAGAGAACCTAATTCTAGAACTTCGTGGAGAAGGTCTCGAAGGACACTTTGGTATGCGGTCCAAGTGATCCAACGATGCCAAACATGTCAACGTTTCAAGGATTAGAAAGAGAACTCAAGCCTCTATACCCCTTTACCCATTCCCATATGTCCTTGAGAAGATACTGCGGTGGCTTTTGTAGTAGGACTTCCCCAGACTGCTAGAAAGGTTGATTCTGTGTTTGTTGTGGTTGATCGATTTTCTAAAATGGCACATTTCATTCCATGTAAAAAGATATCTAATGCATCACATGCAACAGATCTTTTCTTTAAAGAAGTTATCTGTCTACATGACATCCCACATTCATTTATGATAGGGACACTAGGTTCTTAGGTCAATTTTTGGAGAACATTATGGTCTAAGTTGGGCACTCATCTACAATATAGTATTGCATACCGTCCTCAAACCGATGGCCAAACATAAGTAGTAAACAGATCTATGGGAAACTTACTTCGATGTCTCGCAGGAGAACGACCTTCTCAATGGGACTTGGTCCTTCCTCATGCTGAGTTTGCATACAACAGTTCATCTTGTTGATTTACCGGAAAATCTCCTTTTTAATTTGTCTACGGTTTTTCTATTCCTCACATCCTTGATAGAGTTCCTCTGGCTCAACCTGGGCGGGCAAGTGTTACTGCAGACGTGGCCGAACATATCCACGGACTCCACCAACAAATCCGTACCAAACTCCTAAATACCTCCACCAATATCAAACCCAAGCCAACACCCGCAGAAGGGAAGTTGAGTTCAAGGAAGGAGATTTGGTTATGGCCCATTTTCAAAGAGAACGTTTTCCCGAGAGATCCCACCACAAATTAAGCCCAAAAAATTTTGGTCCATTCAAAATCATCATAAAAATCGATCCAAATGCCTATGTCTTGGACCTGCCACAAGAAATCAACACTTTATTTATATATAATATGTTCGATTTGTATTCGTATGTTGACCAAGATGTAGATATACTAGAGCATTCGTCAGAGGAACCATCACCAACAACATCCGCAACAATAGTATCTCCAGACACCATTGAAGATGTTCTCGGCGTTCACGAATTAGCAACACGTCGTGGAGTGATTCGACGCATTCCTGTTCGGTGGAAAGGA
This sequence comes from Ottelia alismoides, assembly GCA_037367405.1. Classification (NCBI taxonomy): domain Eukaryota; kingdom Viridiplantae; phylum Streptophyta; class Magnoliopsida; order Alismatales; family Hydrocharitaceae; genus Ottelia; species Ottelia alismoides. Next base: position 673,216 of record JAZKJV010004535.1, on the reverse strand, counting down.
TGTCGCATGGAAGACAACTCATGGATCGACGAGGATGAATTGAAAAGACTCCGCCCAGATCTTTTGTAAAGCTACTACGCCATCTTGCCGGTGCAAGATTTTTCTCAGCAGAGTGGAGTTGATGCAACTTAGGATGAGTCAAAGGTCACTTCAACAATAAACATCCAAATGTAAGGGCGCTATTGCAGTGTGTTAAGCTCTAGAGGGGCATGCATGCTTTTTTTTTGAAGCCAAAAACATGGGGATACACTCGATGGTGTTCACCCCAAATACTAATTAGTTAAAAAAGTTGGGAAAGACAAAAAAAGAAAAAGGAACAAAGACAAGTAATTACATGTCCCAGTCATCTACGAACCTCGCAGACTGTATCCCCACATTTTCCTTGTAGAACCTCTGCCCAGAAAAGAGGACTGCATTCCTGCCCAGCCACAAGGCCCAAAGAGTGGCAATAGGACCGAGAAGCTAACGCCAAACCCTGCTCCTGTTAGCAATCAACGAGGTGCAAAAGGAGGCCAAGTCCGCCGTGCATAACCAAGCCATCCTCGCCTCCTCCCAAACCATAAGCGTCTTGGGGCACTTGCAGAACAGATGTTCAAGCGACTTAACCACCTCTTTGCACAGGAGGCACCTGTCAGAGATGGAGCCCAGAAGCCTAGCACACCGGTCCTTCGTCATCAACCTCTGTCTGCGGAACACCACAGGAAGAAACCAATCCGCTCGGGAAGGCCAAGACTCCAAAAAAAGGCGCAGTCACGCACCAACTCCTCCGAGCGCGATGGGGAGGCCTGCAGATCGCCCCAAACGCCTTCCTAACTGAAAAAGGGCCCATACACCACCCCCCCAATGATCCCTCCCCACCAAGGGGCATTCCGGCTCCTTGATAGAATCCAACATCAGAAGAAATTCCTCGAGTCTTTGTTCCGAGAAATTAGAGGAGAAGGCAGGGAACCAATTACCATCCGACCAGCAAGACGCAACCGTCGCATCCTTGTCAGCAGCAAGATCATATAGGCGAGGGAACCGCATGCACAAAGGCCCCCCACCCGTCCAATCATCCGTCCAGAAGGCGAAGGCATCACCATTGCCAAGCATCGGCTTGAACAGAGAGATGTGCCGGGAGAAGACCTCCATCTTCCCCTTCCAAAACGGCGAGGGAGATAACATCAGAGAACCATGGCTCGGAGGCGCACCACGGACCCCATAAATTTTTCGCAGTACGCTGCAACAAAGGTCCTCCCCAGGGCCCCATATCCTGCTTGCCCACATAAGAAGCAAAGCATCGTTCATTTGATACAACCTCCGGACCCCCAACCACCCCGCCTTCTTTGGGCGCGCAATCTCATCCCATTCCACAAGGTGAATTCCTCCCGAGGCCTCCTCATGCTTGCCCCACAGGATTCGACACATTAGCTTCTCCAGACGGTTGCGTATGTCCTTCGGCAAGCGGCGATTGGACAAGAAATAAACCGGGATAGAGGAAAGAACCGTCTTCAGGAGCACCAGGCGCCCCCCTTTAGAGAGAATGGTCGATTTCCAGCCCGCCAGCTGCGCCTCCATCTTCTCGACCACCTTGAGCCAATCCTGCTGCCTCGTTCATCCCACAGTCAAGGGCATCCCTAGATAGTCAATCGGAAGGGATTCACATTTCGACCCCAAGGCATGGCCACAAGCGTCCGCCTCTTGCACAGAGAGGCCGAAGGGAATGACCTTCGACTTATACGCATTCTTGAAGAGACCGGACAGTTCGCTGAAAAGATCCAAAGCCACGGCCATGCCCGAGGCCTTCGTCTCACCCACCTCAATAAAGAAGATAGTATCATCAACGTACTGTAATAGCGGGACCACCAAGGCATCCCTAGAGAAGCAAGCTGAGAAACCGCACTCAACCACGCGGTGCACAATGCACGTCAGGACATCCGCAGCAACCACAAAAAGAAGGGGAGCAAGGGGGCAGCTCTGACGCACACCCCTACGAGGCTGAAAGAAGCCACCCTCCGGTCGGCCATTCACCATGATCGAGAAGGAGGACGTCATCACACAACGCTTCATCCAAGAAATCCAAATCTCCGAGAATCCTCTCCTCCGTAAAACCGACCACAGGAACTTCCAATCTAAACTATCATAGGCCTTTGTAAAGTCTACCTTCCATAAAACACCTTGCTTGTCCCTCCTCCTCCAATCCGCAATGATTTCCGATTCAAGGGTAATATAGTTTGAGATTTGCCTACCCGGTATAAAAGCAGACTGGAGCGGGGATACAATATGCTCAAGGACCCGACTGAGATGCACCGCGAACACCTTCGCCACAATAAGGTAGAGCACGTTAGATAAAGCAATTGGACGGAAGTCCTCAATACGCTCCACCGGCGTGGACTTAGGAAGGAGAACGATCAAGGATTTATTTATCCTCTCGAAGCCCACATTTCCCTCACAAAACTCGGATATGACGTCTAGAACCTCAGTGCCAACCAGATCCCAAAAATCTCTGTAGAAAGCCATCGGGAAACCATCAGGGCCCGGAGCCCCATCCGCGTTTAAGTTACACACCGCATCCGTAACCTCCTCCAAAGAGAGCGTGTTAAATTTCTATTTTTTATTCTTTTCTTTGAGTTTAGGAACGGTGCAACACCATGTATGGTACAACCCCATGTAAGTGCCCCATTCCCTTTTGTCTTGTAGAGGAGTCTACTATATTATAAAAGAATGGAGAGAGGCAACACAGAGAGACAATAGAAGAACCCAAGAAACCTATACGGGCATATCTCCTCTCCCCCTTCCCTTCTCTTCCTCTCCTCCCTCCCTCTCTCTCTCACCAACCTTCCCTTCTTTTCTTCCCCAACTCCAACCTTCTCCTCTCTTTTTCCCAGTCGATCCTCCTCTCCTTTCCCATCCTTTTCTTCCTCTCCTCTCACTTCTTTTCTTCCCCAACTCTAGCCTTCTCTCTTTTCCCAAGTCCAACCTCCTCTCCTTTCCCTTCCTTTCTCCCTCTCCTCTCCCAACTTCTTTTCTTCCCCATCTCCAGCCTCTTCTTTTCTTCCCATCAACTCATCCATTTCCACTCTCCCCACCGCCAACATCCACCAAAGCCCCCCAGCCACTACCGCTATTTCTCTTTTCGAGTGTCATCTCCCCTCTTTTCTTCTCGTTATTCTGTTGTTATTCAGTACCTGGTGTTGTCATCTTTTGTATATTTTATTCTATTGCGAGTGTCGGTTGAAGTTCTGGTCAGAGTATGCTACCTTTTTGCCTTAAAAGACTTCCCTTATCCATTATGTTGTTCACTATTTTATTTTATTACTTTGTCCTTGTCAGTTGTTGTTCTATTTTATTGTATTGTTAAATATGGGAGACAAGCTCTAGACTATTCTGATTTCTTCCTTTCTTGGGAAGTACGACAACACGTATCCCTGAAAACAATTAGTTAGGTCTTCTATTTGGGCATTTGCTCCGACCTAGGATCCAATAATTACTGAACATATTCACATAATCCTTGCATTTAGTTGATTAAAAGCATTGGGTATGTCACATGCATATGTATTCATTAAATTAGCAATCTAACGTGATTTTTGGATTGCATCAGTCCACTATCACCTTAACAACCTTGGCGGAGATGATTGAAAAGTACAAATGATTTGCATCCTTAAATGCCTCAGAGCATTGCTGACATGACCTGTTAGCCCATGGAAGAATATGGCCCTCTGCCCGTCATCACATGATTCCCTCGCATCTGCCAAAGGAAGACTTTGATTGACAATGAGATTCTTTAATTCCAAATCTGCATGTACTCCGTGGATCAATCCTCAAATAAAAGTTGTAGCAACATACAAATTCCCGTAAGACTTCCAAACAGAAAAACAACCATCTACCCATGTCCAACAGGTGAAACCGATAGTTAACCCCTTACCTTGTCATGGAAAAGACCGCCAACACCGTTCTGGAAGGGGATGATGGAGGTCTTTACCCGTCATCTCTCGCTGTTCAAATCGATGCTCGGTAACGGGGAATCCTTTGCCTTCTGGACCGATGATTGGACAGGGGGGCTTGTGCACGCGTTTCCCTTGCCTTTATGCTTTGGCTGCTGATAATAATGCGTTTGTTACATCTTGCTGGTCGGATGGTACACTTTCTCCACAAACTTCTTGGACCAATGCCTCGAGGAATTTCTAACATTGCTGGATTCTTTGAAAGAAGTGGGAAAACCGTCTGCGGGAAGGGACCATTGGGGGTGGCGTAAGGGCACCTTTTCGGTTAAGATGGCTTTTGGGGCGATTTACAGACCGCCCCCTTCGTGCTCGGATGAGTTGCTTCAGGATTGCACCTTCTTTTGGAGTCTAGGCCTCCCTGAGCGTGTTGAATTTTTTTTTGTGGTTGTTCAGAAGGCAAAGACTGATGATGAGAGACCGCTGTGTTAGGCTTCTGGGCTCCATATCTGATAGATGCCTCCTGTGTGATGAGGCGATTGAGTCCCTTGAACACCTGTTCTTCAAAAGTCCAAAAACGTATCCGATTTGGGACGAGGTGAATTTGGCATGGACGTGCACGACGGACTTGGCCTCCTTTTGCAACTCTTTGGTGGGAAACATGAATAGACCATGGCTGGAGCTATTTAGACCAATTGCTATTTTATGGGCCTTGTGGCTGGGCAGAAACACGCTTCTTTTTTCTGGGCAAAGGTTGTATAAGGAAAATGTTGGGGTACACTCCGTGAGATTGGTGGATGATTGGGACCTTTAATTGTATGCTTTAACTACTATTTCTCTTTGTACTTCTCCGTTTTCTTTCTTATAAATAAATTTTGGGGCGAACACAACTGAGTGTATCCCCATGTTTTTTGGCCTAAAAAAAAGACCGCCAACACCTAGGGATGGGCATTGGGTTGGGCCGGCCTAGCCCAGCCCGAAGCCTGACCCAAAAAACTCGGCCCAGCCCAAGCCCAAAAGATCATTGGGCCCGGCATGGGCCTAAATGTTCGACACAATTTCTTTGGGCTGGGCTCGGGCTTGGCTTTGCCCAACTCGAATCGGCCCAAGGCCCAACCCATTTGGGGGCTCGACATAAGGTCCAAATGGTGGCCTGATATGTAGCCCAATATCCAGCCCAAAATTAGGCGCGGGTCTTAAGCGCGGGCCTTAGACAGACCACTCGCTCCTTACCTTCCCTCTTTTAGCTTGACTGGACTCCATTTCATGTGTTTGTATTGCTTGATGATGTTTTGAAGGAACTTCAATTGAGGAATAACATAGTACTTATCTATTGCATGAATAAGAGTAACCAGAAAATGCACATCAATAACAAGAGCATTAAAATAGAAGCATGCCACAATTGAGGATGGGCCGACCCAGCCCAAGACCGGCCCAAAGGAATTGGGTCGGGCCTGGGCTTGGGTCGGACCACAAACAAATTTGTAGGTCGAGGCTCAGCCCAGTTCGGCCCATGCCCATCCGTACGAACACCAGATTCTCTGCCACTCGTTGGTCCGACAACCTTGAGAGAAGCTACATGCAGCACCCTCTATTCTCCAAGGCCTTGTTAAGATGACATCTCTCCATCCGCTGCTAGGATGAAGATGTGAACAAAACAATAAAAAAATACATTGGGCCTAGTCTAGTCATCCTGTCAGATTCGGAACCCATCTCCAAGGATAGGGTTGAAGAGATGCGCAGCTTTAAGCAAAATCAAACAAATACCCTTTTAGAGGTTGGGTGGCGCATACTCCCTGCACTGACACGTTCTTTTGACTCCATAGATATTAACATCCGACACAACAAATATGAGCCCCTCCCCAGATGCGAGCCATCCACTTGGCACGCATGGCTCTCTGCTCATTTCCCCCGGACTCATTACCTAAGGCCACCATACTCATCATACAAAATAGCTGTCTTCTAGTTCACCATAAGCATCCCCACCAAATCTTCAAATCTCGTCCAAAAAATTCTATACATTAAGGGCCTGGACTTCAGAGACCACTAAACCCTCGCAGGAAGTAAGCAGGTCGACCAAAAAAACTCGAATAGCATACAACATTGTCTTGAGAAGGACAAGGTTCCCCCTCCACAGGCATGATGCTCACTTTTACAAATCTCTGCTCCATCTTCTTCACCACTGATATCTAGTCACAATGCCTAGTCGCCTACTCACTAGGACAAGTAATTAATATGACCTATGCTACGTCCCAAGAGCCAGCATACATGCCTTAATATCCGCCTCATCCATTCCGAAAGTAACAAAAGCATATTTGTCACTATTGATATGCAGGCGAGAGACCGTGTAAAAGGTACATGATAATAGCAACACATATCGTCACCCAAGCATCTCCTACCACCAAGATAAATAGTAACATAACCAAAGGGCAGCCCTGCTGAACCCCCTTAGGGTTGAAAAAACCTCATCCATGCATGTTGTTACACCCTTAAGTTGAGGTTGCGTACGTTGGTGTACTAGGACTGTACGAGAAAAAACTCTTGGTTGCCTAACCAAGAAGACTACACGAGTCGTGACAGTTGTTATCCACCAAGATCGAGTATGAGCTCGTCATCACACACCTCTTCATCTAGCCAACCCATTCATCGGGGAACCTACTACGGAGAGAGAAGCCCAAATGAACCTCTAATTGATACAACAGTATGCCTTCTAGATGTCCACCTTTCAAAGCAACATTTTCACCTTCCTTCATCTCCAATCAACAATAATGTCAGAAGCCATCACCATTCTGTCCTTTTGACTCCATTCCATGTATGCTCGGGATGAAACAAGTCTGTTTATGTACAATAACATACCCTAAACACATTCGCCACAATTAGATAGATAACATTGGGCAAAGCAACATGATGAAGATCATCAAATTGTCGCACAACATACTTCTCAGACAAGAGGAACAGAAGAAAGCCATTTAAATGGTCGAAATCTCAGTTCGCCAGCCACAATTCCTTGACAACCACACCATATCATGCTCAACCACATCCTAAAACTCCTTGAAAAAGAATATTATGAACCCATTTAGATAAGGAGAATCATTCACATTTAATGCAAAAATCATTGCATGAACCTCCTTAGAATTAAAAGGCCTCACCTACTCAGATACCTATATCTCAAACAACTTCGGTACATCCGAGCCTCAAAAAAAAAACTTCGGCACATCCATGGAAGCCCACCTTTGCACGACCATAGATAGTCTTTCGACTCAGCTCACTAAAGTGGCCAGCCACAACAACCCTAATGGCTTGTTCCTCCTTAAACATTACCTCCCTGCCCAGCTCAAGCACATAGACCAAGCTGCGCCTTCTCCTTCCATTAACTGCTGCATTGTTGGAAAGAAATGAGTGTTGGCATCACCCTCCTTTTGCCAAATCTGCCTAGACTACTGTTGACACTCCACCTCCCGCTTCTTGTCCTTATCAAGTAAGATTTTGAGATGCTCCCTCCTTGTCAACTTCTCCCCCTTCAATAACTTCCTGGTGTCTTCAAGGGCATCAATGCGAACGACCTCTTCTTGCACCCCATATGTCGTTCCTCATAACGAGTTCGGACATCCTTCTTGAACTCAGACAACACCCTACAGAACACCTCAAGTTTCACTTCGATGACCCTCAAAGATGACCCGTATGCATGGTGACACTATTAACAAAGGTTGTCGCTTGTTGAAACCATACTCAATCAACCAGGAATGCTCGAATAAAAAAAATACCGCCCACACGACAATCCTTGCCATAATCCCAACAAATAGTATTATGATCAATTGCTTTCGAGAGCACAGATACCAACGGGGAGGCCTTCAATAGCTCTTTCAAACCAAGAAAATGATCTAAGTGGGAACTTCTTGAAGAGTTGCCTTTCGCCTAGGGCTTCCAACCCTAGAGGGGCCATCAGCAACAACCCAACCTTTTCTTATCTCCCAACTTTCACCTTTCTCTCCTCTCTCTCTCCACCACCCTCTCCTTTTCTTTCGCCTTCCTCTTTCGTTCTCCCATCTCCCTGCCATTTTTTGATGTTAGGTATAAAGTTGGGTGGGGGTATCATTCAGTTAGATGATGAACATTATCCTGAATACAATGATTATGCTCATAATGGTTTATTGCATAATGGTTTATTGCATGATGTGGCAATCGGCTCATTTGCCAACATGATAGATACTATTACTAATAGACTGGCTGATGGGAGGACAATCGGGGAATTAAGATGTTTAGGATTATTTGAGTCTCTAAAGTCACTCTCTCCACGTTGCACTCAAGCACATCCTTTAGTCTGCCGTCCACAAGAACTGAGAAGTAAATAATGATGGGAATTCAGAAATTTAGAAAACCTCTCTTCTGGGAAGGACTATGAATCCAATCTAACATGTCATGCCTTTTCAAAGTTGAACTTTTACAAGAAGGATTTCGTGGTTCACTTCTTGTATGTTACAATCTCTCGTGAAATTAGAAATCATTTAAAGTTGATCCGACCACTATTAAAGATCACTATCTTAATCATCTTTTATTTAGATGAATACTTCGAGTAGTCTTCCTTTCCCACAAAAGATTGTCTTTTAATTTTTTGAGATTCTGTGGGTTTAGACTTTGTATATAAGACTTGTTATTTGCCATTATTTGTGGCAAAATATCATAATCTAGGTGAATCCTTTAAAGCGGCATAGAAGTAAATTAAATGGACTCTGCTCCAAGTTTTGTTAGCATTGTGATTGGTATTACATAATAATCTACGTATCTCATGTTGATATTCATTCAAGGTAATGTGCAAATCCAGAGGCAGACCCATACATAGTCCAGACAAAGCACGCATCCCCCTCCCCTCCTCTTTCCAAATCCATTGTCATTTTTCTTTGGACCATTCAATTATTCTATATGATAGAAATGAAAGGCCAGAGAAATGCCCTCCCTCTCCCACATATGAACTGAAATTGGACCCCAACCTACCCCTCCCACTACATATTTAAGGTGTTCAATGCCACTACACTGTAGCACCACAATCCATGTATTTTATTGAAGACCATCCTTATTGGACAAAGCATATTGACATCCGTTCCTTTGACCATGTTAATTTTTTGTGAGTTGTGCCTGAATTTCTCACAATTTTATAATCTAAATTTTGTTTTTTTAAATAACCAAACTGGATAGAGATCATGAGAATTCATATTTTTTCATAGAGATCCATTGAGAAGAAGGAAAAGGATTAAATCCTTTTAAGAAATAAATTTTTTATCAGTATCTTAATATAATTTTTTCTTTAATTAATAACTAAATAATAGTCTTGATCTAGTTATTTGGTTTGGATGTTTCGGAGTGTGACATGGTCGTGGGGTGGGCGGGGTGCCCCTTGGGGGGCCTCCCGATCTCCTACCTGGGGCTGGGATTGCCGCTGGTGGATGGCAAACTTAGGAAGTCGGATTGGGAAAACATTGTGCGCAGAATGGAGGAGAGGTTGGCTGGATGGAAGGCGGTCACTTTGTCTAGGGGAGGGAAGTTGACCCTCCTTAAGTACGTTCTCGCTGCCATCCCGATCTTCTTCTATTCCACTCAGCTGATGCCGGTTGGGGTCAGGAGGAAGGTTGAGTCTTTGATGAGGTCCTTCTGGTTAGACGGGAGACAACAGAGGTCTGAGATGCATCTGGTGTGCTGGGAGGATGCTACGAAGGGGATTTGCGATGGAGGCCTTCGGGTCCGTGATGTAGAACTCATGAACAAAGCTTTGTTGGCCAAGTGGGTGATTCGGATATGGGGATCTTCGACTTCACTGGCAGCAAAGTTTTGAGGAGTATTTATGGTGTCAAGGGGGCGTTGGTGGCGGACATAAGGAGATTCGAATCGTTGCTTTGGGTCGGGATCTGTGCTGTTTTGTCGAATCCTATTCCTAGTTTGCATCCGAGGATGGGGAACAACCATGTGATTAGATTTTGGCTCGATGACTGGACGGGGGAGGGGGCTCTTGGGCGAAGTTTCCGTAGACTGTTGGTTCTAGCTGTTGCAAGGGACTTGCTTCTTGTTGAGGTGGCAGACTCCGACCCGTGGGCACCGCAGTTTGTCTCGGATCTGTCGGATCAACGCGTGGAGGAATTTATGAGGTTGCTGCCAGAGATTCCTCCGTCGGGGGAGTTGTCTCATGAAGCTGACCATTTTGAATGGGAAGGGGCGAGATTCTCAGTTAAGAAAGCTTACGATGCGATGAGAAGGTCGGCAGTGGTGCGCGACAAAGAGCTGTGTCAGGACATGAAGGTTATTTGGGCCGCTGTATCGCATACAGAGTAAAGATTTTCCTCTGGTGTTTGAGAAGAAACCGCTTGTGTGATAAAGCGAGGAGGGGAAGACTGTTTGGCTTGGCAGACACGTGTTGTGACAGGTGTGAGGGCGTAGTGGAAGATGCGGAGCACCTTTTCTTCGAGTGCACGACGTCGGCACATGTCTGGATGGAGGCGGGGATCCCTTGGGTAGAGGTCAACGGGTTTCAGGCGTTTTGGAGATCGGCTCGCACAATGGGCATGGGTTCGTCGGATGATTGTTTTAAGCCGTTTGCAGTGTTTTGGGCCATATGGACTAGTCACAATGAGCTGATTTTTAAAAACCGAAGGTTTTATTCAGAAAATATTGTATCACATTGTAAGGCTCTTTACAATTTTTGGGCTTCACGTTAATGTACTCTACCTTTTATTAATGAAAGCATTGTTGTGGTGACTCCCGCCTCAGGAGATCTCCCTCTTTTACATAAAAAAAAGAACCTTTTGAATTTCTCAAAAAGATATGATATGAGAAAAATGAGATAGGACTAATTAATAATAATAAAAATATTTGAGTTCTTTCTAAAAAGAAGATAATAATTGCTGAATCGAAAACAATAACAATCAATAAGAGTAAAAAAAATAAAAATTTGATTTACAAATTGAGTTTGTAAACTCACATATTGGTACTATGGCCCCCATCAGTATCTCCCATACAATGTAAGAAACGATTAAAAAGACGGTTTACCCTACATGTGTATTTAAAAGAGTAATTTACTTACAAGTCTAACTTCTATGTCTAGGTTGAGCACATCATCGAGGCGCTCGTCGTCTCGAGAATTTGCATCCCTATTGGGGATTATGATAGAGCATGCTGGGAATTTGAGGTGATCTTTGTCATGACACCGTGTCATCCTTAAGATGGAACATGAACATGTGAGTGATTGGAAATTTTCAAGATCGTTTGGACAAATTTGATATGATCTTTTTGGAGTCTGTTGTGTGATTTTCTGTGGGCTGGTTGAGGAGTTTATACTGTTTGTGCTGACAGTCTCTGTAGAGGAACGTTTGGATTGGAAGGTGTGAGTGCAAAATCAACTAACTCCAGCAAAATGACGAATCCTTCTCCCATTTTAAGTAGGGCCGGCTATATGGATTCTTGCTCAAATCCATATTGAAAGATCCAACTATTTTTTACGCTTGCTGTCGGTTGCCAAACGCAATTCCGACATGGGGGATTTGAACCATGGTCTTTTTGAATGGTAGACACACTGCACTATCATTGGACCATTGAAGTGGATGCAAGTTAAACATATTTGGATGCTGCCAGTGTGTCACTGTTGTTAACATGACACGTAAACTATGTCAACAATTTATGGATCTTTTTTGCTTTTTCAATCATAAATAAATAAATTCATGGACATCTTTTTACGGAATAATTGCAGAAACTAATTGAGATGGTTCTGGAAAAGTGTACAAAGCCTTACATCACTAAGGTTATTCTGATGCTACAAAAGGTTGTACTAACACTGCCCAATACCACTTATTTTGTCCCTGTTAATCTTCTTATATGTATTTTTTGTGGTAGTCACGTGGCAATTTTAATCTGGGTTGTTCTTAATCCAATCTGGTTGTGCGTTTATTGAAACCTATGTTAGAATCTTACTCGCGGACCATTTAAAATGTTCAAGCTCCTCGTAAAGTTAATGATGCCGACCATTTCAATAGATGTGTCTTTTATCTATAAAATCTCCCAATTTCTTGGACTATCATCGGAAGAACTTAGAGATCCTTGGGGTATTATGATATTTTTGGGGATTTGTATTATTCTCTTCTACCATAGTTATATATTCATATTTTGACCTCTTTATACCTTTTAATAGAGAGGTAGAATTATTGTATCTTCTTTCATTTCTTCCTACATGATATCATAGTGGAGTTCCTAGATCAGTCGTATCTACAAACTTGCCCTTCCCTCACTCCTACCAGAAATTTTCCATCAGCCATCGTCACCCATAATAGATCGTTGACTAGCAACCTCTCCAACAATTTACAAGCTTGCCTACAACTCTGTCGCATGTAGCCCTGTCTCCCCTAGCATCTCTTGTTGTCCTTTTGCGGTCCTATCGGTCTTACGACTCCAGACTCTAGTCACCCCCTACGGTCCAGCCGTCCCTTGCGACACAAACCATCTCATGCAACCCTAGCCTCTTGTTGCCCTAGACTTTTATTGCCTTAACTGTCAAATGTAGCCCACCATCATCCAAGTTCACCACCACTTGTGGAGTGTTTTCTCCATCCTCATGTAATAATTCTTGTGTGATTTTCTAAAGATTCGTGAGACTCATGATTTTGATCTGGACATTGTTGAGATATTAGTTATCTTATATTGTTTTCTTATTTTTTATTTCTATTATCTTCTTCTTGTAATTTGCCCAATAGGTTCCTCTCCTATAAACGAGAATTCTAGGGCCTTTCATTAATGCAATTCATGCCTTTCCCTCTACATGGTATCGGAGCGACGGTCTTAAACCGGAGTTCCCTTATCCCACCAAACCCTAACCCAACCTGCGCCTCCCTTCCCCTCGTCGATCGCCGTTGCCGTCGGCAACCTTTCCCGCTGCCCCCGGCTGCCCAGGCCGCCGCCCCGGTTGCTACTGACCACCTAGGCCACAACCTAGGTTGCCCCCGGCCGCTGCCAGGCCCCTCCGGCTGTCTGGGCCGCTGCCAGGCTGCTGCCCGACCACTTCAGCTGACCCGTGGACCCTCCGGTCATCGCCGAGGGTGCAACTAGGCCCATTCGGTCACTGCCTATGCCACCCCCAGATTGCCCAGGCCCTCCCCGGCCCTCCTGGGCCATCATAGGCTCTCCCGTATGGCTCCATGCACCTTTGCAGCTCGATTTGCAGTCTGAATCATTCTGATTCTGATCGGAAAACGTGATTTTGACCTTTAAATCACGATTTTCGGCCCTAACAAGCAATCGAGATTGATGATGATGGTTGTATGAGTCTACATGTACAACCAATCTTCCGTATGATCGTGTAGACTCATTCATATCGGTCTACTCTCCAGTTAAGTTCTGTTGTTCGGCCGTTTTCCCATCATGTTAGAGAATAAAGGTGATATTTCTTTGTCCGAAGCGTTAAAGGGCCCAGATCCCATCGCTAAGATGGATTGGACCAACTATGAGTTGTGGTACATGCAGTTTCTCGTCCTCATGCAGTGCAACAACAAGGAGCACATCCTGACAAATCCAGAGCCAACAGATAAGACTGTGGCTAATGCTTCTTGGAAGCAAGATAATGCGTATGCACGGATTTGGTTTTGTGGGACCCTCACCACGGAGATAGCCAATGATATTCTGATACAGCCCACCGCCAAGGCGATGTGGGACACTTTGGCATCCACATATGCTCAAGCGAAAAATGAGGCTAAGATTCTTCAGCTACAGTTTGATATCTATAAGGTCAAGCAGGATGTCCATCCTCTGCACGTGTATTACTCTTCGCTCCGTGGCATATTTGAGAAGCTTTATAGCTACATGCCTATTAACACATCTACTGAGTAACAAAAGACGTATAGGAGCTCCACGATGGTTGGAGGCTTCATGGTTGGACTTGATACAGAGTATGATGCTGCGTGTACTCAACTTCTCACCAGAGCTACCATACCTCCCATAGAGGAGGCCTATAGCCTTCTTAGCCGGATTATCATGCCCTCCACAACCATTTCTCTGCCCTCTTCAGCGATGATCGCTTCTCCTGGACGAGGAAGGACGATCCAGTCTAGAGGACACACCCCTCGTGGCAGAAGCAGTGGATGCCAGCCGTTAGACTTACTGTCGTCGGCATGGACATGCAGAGGATACTTGCTATAAGAAGTATGGATTTCCTGCTTCTAGTCGCATAGCAGAACAGATTGAGCTTTTAGAGACTGCAGCTTCCCAGGTCGATCCTTGCTTGGTTGTTATTGTTTCTCGTATTTGAGAGATCATGACTCCTACTATTGGCACCACCACTACAGATACCACAATCGCAGCCAGAGCCTCTTCGAGCTCCTCAAGTATCGCCTATGCTTTTATTGGTAATACTGATGTGGATATGACAGAGTGGATTATGGACTCTAGTTCTTCCATCACCCATGTGGAGGCAAGCGCAGCTGAGGTCCTACAGGACTATACCATATGGTAGATGGGTTGTCATTGCTAATGGAGACTACTTACCCATTACAGGATAGAGGGAGGTGCATTTGACGTCGTCCACCATGCGCCTTCAGAATGCTTTATATGCTCTTGACTATCAGATGAATTTACTTTCCATTAGTTAGATTATTAGGGATCTACATTGTCGTGCCATTTTGACCCTTTGTCTCTTGTATTTTAGTACATACTCACGGGCAGGGTGATTGAATGTGGCCGTGAGCAGCGGGGGCTCTACAGACTGATCCAACCTCCTCATGCTGACGTTTCTACCATTGTTTCAAATTTCCCGAAATTTCGACGAAATTTCGGCGAAATTTCGGTTTCGAGACCCTACCGAAATCGAAATCGAAATGTCGATATATGCCCTTCCTTCACAAATCTAGACCGATTTTGGCCGAAATTGTCGAAATTTCGTCGAAATTTCGACGAAATTTCGAAATTGTCTCGTTTTTTCAGCATCTCGAAACGAAATCGAAATCGAGATTTAAAACCTTGGTTTCTACTATACCTACTGAACCAATCTCTCCATACATGTGGCACCTTCGTTTTGGCCACCTTCCTCTGCAGAAGATGTGTCATGTTCTCCATCAGATTTCTATGAGATCCTCCTTTCAGTGTGAGGCTTGTCAGCTTGGTAAGCATTACCGTTCCTCCTTTCCATCCCGACAGAGTCGGAGGAGTTCTCATTTGTTTGAGCTCCTTCATTTAGACATTTGGGGTCCAAGTCGTAATCCTGATCAACAGGGACATCATTTTTATTTGGTTGTGGTCGATGATTTCTCTAGACTTTCCTGGATCTTTTTATTGAAGAACAAGTCTGAGGCTGGTACTGAGATAAAGAATATATTTTAAGCTAATGTCAAATTTCTTAGCTCTGAAAGTTCCTTAGAATTCTGCACCTTACAGCTTTTTGAGTTTCTTAATCTCTTGACATTGTTCACTAGACCTCATTTGCGCGTACTTCCCTAGTAGTACGGTGTTGCCGAGCGCAAACACCGTCACATACTTGATGTGATCAGAACCTTGTTGATATAGAGTCGTGCTCCTCACGTAAACTGAGGTGATGCTGTCCTTACCGCATGCTATTTGGTGAACCGCATGCCCTCGTCTGTGTTGGGAGAGAAGATTCCTTTCTCGATTGCATTTCTCGAGAAGGATCTTTTCTCCCTTACATCTCCTGTGTTCGGATCTGTTGCCTTTGTTCATGATGTCTCTCCAGGTCGTGACAAGCTCTCTCCTAGAGCTTTCAAGTGCACGTTTGTCGGCTACTCTCGTACATAAAAAGAGTATCGTTGCTTTGGTTCGCTAAGGCAGAAATATTATGTCAGTGCTGACGTTACTTTCTTTGAGTCTGTTATGTATTTTTCTCCTACATGTGACAGACTAGTCCCATCTGACTTTGACGATGAGATCTACATGCCTCCACCTCCTACCGTCGTTCCTCCACCCTTTAACTTTTAACTTGAACTCAATTTTACTTTAACTTGAACTCCCTAAAACAATAGACTACCATCCCTTTATATAGGAGGGATAAGATTACAAAACTCGGAACAAATCAAATTCAAATCCCAACTTATCCTAATTTGACTCTAATTGATTTGAATAAAAATTCAAATCTACCTTATCCTAATTTGACTCTAACTAATTAAATTTGAAATTCAAATTCAAACCAACTAATTAATTTGAGATCACATGCGATCTCGTTTATTTAAATAAAATTACGACGACTCAAATAAACGTAAATAAAATTAGCCTCTAAATAACGGATAAAAAGTAGAACATGAGGCTCTATTTATCCGTTTTACGCTGCATCAATTCTCCTCCGCTTGAAAAATTCGTCTCCTAACGAATTGCTGGATCTACAGGCTTGTAGTTTGATAAATTTAATTCAGCGTTCTCGATCATCCCAAGGAAGAACTGATGTGGAGCAAATGGTTGGATCCAGGCATGCGTGCTGTGAAGGTTTGAACCATTAGCTTCATGATGGAATAACATGTGTGGCGCGAATACGGGCGCCCATCTGGTTTTTGTCCCCTTGATATGGTGCTTGAAAAACTGATGTGGCATCTTCATGTCGGACAACTCGGCCTTTGGAGTTTCCATAGTAATGCAATAACACGAGTATAGCAGAGGAGGAGATGTGGGCAATGAATTAAGCCATGTGGCTTTTAAATAGGTGAAACCCATGATCCTAATCCTAATTGGGTAAGGAGGCCACTCAGATTTCATTCTTTTAGAACTCCCCTTTAAATATTTCTGCAGCAGAGGGTTGGGTTGCAATTTTCGTACCCCTTCATTTAAAAACTTATAAGTTAACTTTTCCACTTGGCCTGTTGGGTAAAATAACATTGGAGGAGGGGTCTCCTTGAAATATCCACAAAATATTCCTTTACTCCTATTGTCAAGGGACCCGATTGAGTAAGTACCCTCAATTTTTGTTAGGGTTCGGTTCTTCTTAAGTTTGAGGCGACCGCATGATGGGAGCTCGGAGCGGCGGCGCGTCAGCGCTGCTGGCGGGCGGCAACCAATGACATTCCAACAACGGTGATGGTTCTTGGGCCAAGACACCTATCGGGACAGAGAACGGTGTTGGGAAGACGTTGGAGACGATGGAGGCGCGCTAACAGTCATATGGAGGGACGATGATGGTTAGAGGTCTGACGGGTGGTAGAGGACGTGGAAGATGTAAAATATACCCAAGCAGGGGCACGTGGTGCTTGAGTGGATGGCCGCTGACGTACGTCTATGATTATCCTCTACAAAGCATCTGGCGGTTCTGATTCTGTCGCGAACGTGCGTGTTAGATGTCTCCTGCAAAGCTGATCCAACGGATGAGGGGGTGACGTAGATGAGAGGTTAGATTTGACATAAGGTAAGATCTAACGGCCTACAGACTATGATGGTCGGGCGGTGCAGATGGTGGGTCCAGACTCGATCCGAGCATCGGGATGAATCGCAAACCAAGGGCTAGGATCGAATCTGGAGCGGAACACCGGATCGAGCGGTTACAAAGGGTGTTGGAGGAACTCGTGCATTGCGAACTTCAACGGAGCGATGACGGAGATTCGACACACCGATGAGGCTGTCGAGACATCCAGTACATTTGTGGAAGCGTTCTGCGTCGAACGGACATGGCTGATGGGATGGTTGAAAGGCGGATGAGCGGGGCGAGGGTAGTTGGGCTGGAATTGCTCCGCCTGAGTAGCAGATGCCCTAGGTGGTCGTCTTTGTGCGTTCAAACCTGTAGGATATACTCAAGGCTCGAAGACCCGACTTCGGCCAGGGTTATTTTGCAAAAAAAAAACAGGAAGCGACGGTGGATGAGGGTCGACCTCCGACAGAAATGGAGGATGGAGGTCTCAGCCTTGATCTCGCCCTAATGAGCAAGCCTAAGGGTTATCAGGTCGTGCTAGGAGATGCAGGGCGACTAAGAGATTCAATCTGAGCGGATGAAGGGGTGCAACGGAGCTCCGACCAGTCTAAGAAACTGGCGACGACGGAAATGGGAAAGATGGAATCGAATTGGAACGAATGGAGGGTGGGAGTGATACCTGAAGCGACTAGCGGAAGCAGGAACTCCAGGCGAAGGTGGATGGATGCGTCTTGGCCTCAACCGAGCAGCGACTGGATGAGAGGATTCATGTGGCAGAGATCCGACCGCGTCTTGAGCTACAAGCCTCCAGGCGTCTCCGAGGGATCCTAAGCAATAGTCGAGGTGGCTGTCACTCCACTGAAGGTGGCTAGGGGTCTTGGGTGGCACGAGGGACGGGCTGAGAGGCTATGGAGGCGGAGGATGTTATATAGGATGCCCAGGGGTCTAGAAGAATCGACAAGGGAACCACTACCATAGGCAGATCCGGCTGTGCCTAGGGATCCATGAAGATCGTGGATGTTAGGGCTTTAATCGGACGTATAGATCGGAGTAATCAGAGGTCGGAGTCGGGCACAAGAAATCAGAGAAATGACTCCGGCGAGAGAAATGATGACTTGACTCGGCTGGAAGAGATCATTGATCGGGGTTAGCATGCAGACGTAAACCAATAGGAATGCAGAATTTACAAAAATATAAGCAAATTCAATAAAAAATAGTAAATGATTTTAATTTAAAAAGTTTATAAAGTAAAAAATGTATATTATCTTATGAGTAATTTTTTGTGATTTTTAATTATTTTTATGAAAAATAAAATAAGGTATATACAATATAATATATCATATACGTGCATAGTTTACATATGTATTATGTACAAATATTGTTATTTTATTATTTTTACAAAATTAATTTTATTTTATATTTTATTTAAATACACAATAATTTAAAGATTATAAAATGTTTTTTTATTTTTATCAGTTAATTAAAGTTGTAAAATAAATAGTTAATCTATTATATACATTTGTCTTTTATACAAGGCATTATTGAGTTTTTATTTTATTTTATTTTTTTATTTTTGATTTATTTTTAAGTTATTATTAGAACTATATACAAGTGTGAAAAGAATAAGGTATTTCCAAAAATAAATAAATAAATATATTTTTTTTACAAGCATAGCTGATATGTAAAATACATAGCGTACCCTTATCTCTCTCTTCCTTCTTTTTGCGATCAGGTCAAGGATTGACCTTCTTTTGGGGCATGTTTGTTTGTCGGGGTACCCCGGGGTATCTTGGCATACCCCTAGCTCCAACCTCGCATTTCTGGGTTGGAATTACTTGTATTGACCCTACAATTTATTTGGTATAATGGTTTTTAACCTTGTATCAATACACTTATTAACATAAAAAACATATTATAATCATTCAAAAGTCAGTATAACACATAATCAACATCACATCACATCAAAATTATCATTCCAACCATCCCAACCCTCTGAACAATTACTATTCACAAGAGGATGCCCCAATCCAGTAACCAGACATGTCCTTGGAGTTTGGGTCACTCTGTATTTATTCTAAATACATCATTCTTTTTCTTTTCTCTTTATTATTTTATTTTTGCAAAATAAATGTTAAATGTGAGATATTAGCAATGGCATGCAAAATGCTAAGTTATTGTATTTACATGTATTTATAGGAGGTTTTGCTAAATGAAAAAGCTAAAATAAAAGAATAAAAAATGAGATCGTAGATTCATCACCCCCTATACTTTACCTTTGCTATTCCCTTAGCAAACACTTATTTGAAAAAGAAGTGAAAACATGAAGAAAAGAAAAGAAAAAGAAAAATGCTCAAGGTTGATTATTAAACTCTTCAGTAAATTGGAGTATGAAGCAACCAGACATTTGGATTATTAGTTTGGCGGACCTTATTGGGAAATAGGTTTAAGACCCAACAACCTTAAAGTCCACAATTCTATGGTTAGGATTCCTTGATAACCAAGTCAGAACAATTCTGCATACGCAAACTCTGATGAATATGAATCTTTCCTTGTACTGTATAAGTGATATGTAGCTCCCTACCTCAGAAATGGCAAAGAAACAACCCCTCTCAACAAGGTAACTCTAATCTCCCAGTCTAGCATCTCTTTCCTCGAGGAGCGGGTATTCTCTTCTAAGTTCAATTACAACCAGCTCAAGAAGAGGGGGAAAGGATAGAATGGGCTGTGATCAGTATAGCCACATACCCTTGGATCTTTACCAAGGTAGCTAAGTCTCCGGCTGTAAGCTTCCATGAGTTGAGAAGGTAGAATACATAAGCTTTGCTTTATTCACTATATACTCTCAGGCAGGCATTTTATTTTCAATCAGGCCTGTCTCTTTTTTTGGAGTATTTCTTGATTTTGTACATTTTTTTACGCATATGTACAACATATCTACATTGTGCATCATATATATAAGGAGTTTTTCTTCTTGAGCCAGACGACTATCCATCTTTTGAAGCATTATTGCAATCCACAAACTCCTGTCTTTAGACCTCAATGCCACCAGACTAGGTTAAGGTGCACATCCCTTCTAGAGAAAAACGAGAGATTTCAGCTACTGGTAGTATTACCCTCGTATGCTACCCCAAGTCAAAGAATTCTGCCTTCTCATCACCTCATCGTGTTGAGCTATTTGTAGGGTGCGTGTCCAAGTCAAGCCATTGTCTTTGAGAGTCATGTGTGCGTTGTTAAGTGTTCTACTTTGGCTCGTCAAGATGACATGTCAACATAGCCTAGTGGACTCAAAGAATTAAGTCACCAATGGACCTGAAAAGTCTTAACCCAAAATCCTACAAGTTTCCTCTGAAGTTAGGTGTATTAAGGCCTTAACCAAGCTCCAACTTTTAATTTAATTCCAGACTAGTTTAAATGTCAACTATGATTGATGAATATACAAGCAAGAATGTACAAAAACTCTTTTTTAAAACTTTTTCAAAAATATGCAATTTTTTATGAAGTTTTTGAATGTAAGAAGGAAAAACTTTGCAAAATCTTTTTATAAACATTTACAAACAATTTTTTGCAAATATTTTTTTTTCATTTTTTTTCAAAAATTTTATAGTATATACACAATTTTGATACATAAATATTTACATATATCTTATAAGCAAAATATCTTTTACAAACATTTGTACAAAAATTGCAAAAGGTTTTCACACACAATTTGTACAAATTATTTTATTAGAGAATTTTATGTATAAGAATTTTTTTTAAAATTTTTGTGATTTTTATCCATATTATTTCTATACAAAGTACGAGTTATAGCTAAAGTATATATACAATACATACGATACCCCATATGCTTAGCTCAAACGATGTTCTCAGAGTGATCAAAGAACGATGGACGAAGGCATAACACGTGCTGAGTATGGGGAAGTGAAAAGAATGCTATACTACAACGACGAATGAAAGAATATAATGAATAGAAATCAATAGTCTCCCTATACTTAGGATCAAATAATCCTAAGTATAGAAACGGTACACAAGGGGAAAACCGAGTAGGATGTACATGTGTTACCTCCCCTATACTTAGGGTAAAATATCCCTAAGTATAGACAATAAAACATAGGTAAAAAGAATCAAATAAACAATCAAGGTCTGATACCCCCTATACTCAGGGCTCGTTTGGTAACCGGGTTACCTCCGGGTTACCCCGGTGTAACCCAGTTTACCCCTCTTTTTTCATGGAATAGAATTTTATCACAAATTATAGTGACATCACATCACATTCTTTATTCCAACCTTTATAACCATCCCAAACAGCTACTATTCCAATCAGGTTACCCCAACCCACCCCAACCCAGCAACCAATCAGACCCTTAGGATAAAACACACCCTAAGTATAGCAAAATCATAAGATGAGGACGGGGTGTCAGACAAAAACGAATGTATGATATGGACAATCTGGATCTATATAGTTGCGGAGAAGAACTGATAATGAGGTATGAGATGCAAATGATGCGAGTCAAAGACAACATCTCATATAAAATGAATAAGGACAACGTTAACGATCAATATATCATGATCAAGATATGGCTTCAGGTGCTGACCGTTAACGCGAAAGGTGGAATCAGATGACAATATAGATATACCAATGCTTCCATTGTTGTGCATCTTTCTGACCAAGTATGATCGCTTCCATTTGCTTTGTAATTTCCCTGGGACTAATCTCAACCTAGCATCAAGATTTGGCTCAAACTGTTTATGTTTGATATGAGAATCATGCCATATCTTCACTTTATCCTTATATTGTAGACTACTTGAAAAGGCTGTATCTCTCGACTCCTCCAGAGCTGCCAACTCTGCTTTCATATGATCTCCTACACTCTTGGGATCCAATAATAACTCCGTAACTGCCTATAGCGACTTATGTTTGATTTCCACATGTTAATGGCATGGCTTGTCATAAATGAGATGAAAAGGAGATATGTCCAAAGGTGTTTTGAAGGAAGTCTTATAGGTCCACAAGACCGAGTCCAAAAGTTGTGACTAATCCTTTCGATATGGGTGGACAACCTTATGCAATATAGTCTTGATCTCCCTATTCGATATTTCAGCAAAACCATCGGTTTCAGGTTGATACGGAGATGGTCAATGTTGAACTCGTTAGCAAGGACCCTGACATTGTCATTGATAAAGTGAGTCCTCCCATCTAAAATTAAAACTCCAGGTACCCCGAATCGTGAAATAATATTTTTCCTCAAAAATTTGCATATGGTCTTAACATCTGCGGCTCGGTGGGGATGACCTTAACCCAAC
Source organism: Ottelia alismoides (assembly GCA_037367405.1). Taxonomy (NCBI): domain Eukaryota; kingdom Viridiplantae; phylum Streptophyta; class Magnoliopsida; order Alismatales; family Hydrocharitaceae; genus Ottelia; species Ottelia alismoides. Next base: position 650,632 of record JAZKJV010004535.1, on the reverse strand, counting down.
GACTCACAAAATCCACAACAAGCAGAATGTACTCAAATCCTTGACTCTTAGGTAATGGACCTATGAAATCGACGTCCCATACGTCAAAAGCCTCACAAAAGTGAATGAGCTGCATCAGAATCATATCACATTGTCCACAAGTGCCAATCCTCTGATAGCCAGTGCACCTCTTCACGAATTCATCTGAATCCTTGAAGAGGGTAGGCCATCAAAGGCTGGATTGGAGAACTTTCTGTAATGTCCGTCTCCTAGAGTGATGTCTTCCTGCCTCAAGCTTGTGGCAGTAAGTGAGGACATTGTGCTTCTCTTGAGAAATACACCGACGCCAGACACTATCCTCCTCTTTATGATAAAGAGCGGGATCCTCACAATGACACGACTTGACCTTCGTAAGGAAAGTCTTAAGTCGCTCTCTGTGCCAACCTTGTGGAACTTTCTTGGCGACAAGATAGTTCACAATGTCAGCATACCACGTAAGCGAGGTTATAACAAGAATGCCTCATCTGGGAATGTCTCTGTAATAGGTGCTATCTGATCATAATCCTCAAGGTTTTCTAAACGGGAGAGATGATCCGCTACCACATTCTTGATTCCAGACTTATCCTTAATCTCTATATGAAACTCCTGCAGTAGAAGTATCCATCTGGTCAATCTGGCTTTGATATCCTTCTTTGGCATGAAGTATCGGATGACTTTGTGATCTGTGTATATAGTCACTCTAGATCCAAAAATGTAAGATCTGAACTTTTCCAAAGCAAAGACTACATCTTGCATCTCCTTCTCACTCACAGTATAATTTTGCTGATTGGCTTAAAAAAAGTATAATTTTGCTGAGCGGCATCCAAAGTTCGGCTAGCGTAGTGAATAGCAAATGACAATCCATTCCTCCTCTGTCCTAGCATAGCTCCTATGGCAAAATCAGAAGCATCCGTCATGATCTCGAATGGGAGAGACCAATCGAATGGCTGAAGGACAAGAGCCTAAACAACTAGTCCCTTGAGAGTCTCAAATGACGCTAGACACTTATCATCTAAAATGAACTCGGTGTCTTTGATCAATAAATCAGTAAACGGTCGGCAATACGACTGAATTAACTGTCGGTAGAAACCGGCATGCCCTAAAAAAGACTACAACTGTCAGAAATTAGACGGTGGATTGAGTTTCTTGATGATATCCATCTTGGCCGGATTGACCTCCATGTCCTTGTTGGAGATGATATGACTAGGGACTATCCCTTGAGTCATCATGAAATGACTCTCTTCCCAAGATAACACAAGGTTGACCTCTATGCAGCGTTGAAGTACTCAGTCTGGGCAGTCAAGACAAGCATCAAACCCATCGCCGTAGATCGAAAAGTCATCTAGAATACCTCTAAATAGTTACCCACCTTGTACGAGAAGATGGAAAGCATGCACCTTTGGAATGTAGCTGTGACATTACATAAACCAATTGGCATTCGTCTGAAAACATACATCCAAAACGGACAGGTGAATGCCGTTTTCTCCTGGTCTTCGGGCGCTATGACCACTTGATTGTACCTTGAGTATCCGTCAAGAAAGTAGTAGTGGCTCTTTCCAGCTAGCCTCTCAATAATCTGATCAATGAATGCCAACGATAAATGATACTTCTTGGTGCTTTGATTCAATCGTCTGTAATACACAGAGACCCTCCAAGATGTGGGTACCAGGATAGCTATCCGCTCTTCAGACTCGCTCACAACTGTGGTGACACCATTCTTCTTGGGTACCACATGCAATGAATTGACACACTTGTAGTCGGAGATGGAGTAGATAAAATCGACGCGCCACTCCTTCAATATTTTCTTCATGACCACATCTCGAAGAGTCGAGTTCAACCGTCAGCTACACTTCATCTATTTACCTCGCGGTTTCTTTTAAGAACCTCCATCAAACGAGATTCTTGGTCTTCTGTTAAATCTGATGAGATAATGACTGGGAACATATCTGGCTCACTCGTAAGGAATCTGTACTTCATGCTTTGCGACAAGGTCTTCAATTCTAGACAAGTGGGAGTTGGCAAATCTAGCTTCTGAAATGTTTGAGTGAATGCTACCAGATCTGCGTGTGAGAACACTGTAGTGGTAAATTTGACGAAGATGACCCTAGTAGTATATCTGTCAATGGACCTGGCTCGCTCTCCTCTCTTGTTGTCGGCTTTGCATGCACAAGACACAGTAAATTATCAGCGAACTCCTGCCAGTCAAAATCAGTGTCTGTGTTTGAGGGATCTGAATCTGAAGCGCATGAAATGAAATCAGCTTCACTATCCTGATCACGATCATCGGCCTCTACTGTATCATGTGCCATGAGTGTGCTCTCTGAACTCTCATCTGCTATGATATGTGAATCTGGAGTGTCTGAAGGTGTGACAAGAGCCCATGATGCGGGATTTGCCTAAACTGCTTCATCATATGTAATCACAAAGTCACACTCATGGTGGATGTCTAGGATCTGCATTTGTCATCTGCTCTGATTCGGTCATTTGCTCTGAGCACGTTGAATCTTTGGCTCTGATCTTCTCGATCATCTCTATTTGTACACTTTCGCATGCGACGCGAAAGTATACCTTCCCATTATCATGATCAGACATTGCTTTGGCTGTGGTCAAGAAAGGTCGTCCTAAAATAATGGGGGTATTGGTCACGGACTTAGGGATCTCCATGTCTATTACAACAAAATCCACGGAGAATTTCAGGTCCCGAATTGTGACGTCTTTTAGTAACCCCTTCGTCCTCTTGACAGATCTATCATCAAATTGTAGGATTATTTGTCCTTCTCTATCTAAGAGGGCGAAACTCGAATATGTCGAGTAAGGCAGTCGGGGGAAGGTTAATCGAAGAGCTGCTGTCTAATAGGGTACGATCAAACCGCTGCTCATGGATATAGCATCTGACATATGGAGCTCCTGCATAAGGTCTCTTGGTTGGCAATTGGTTCTGAATAGCGAAGCAAGTGACACGAGTAAGCACATGGATCTCTGTACTGTGATTCCTCTTATTCCTGCAGATGGTGGTCTTCTCTCTCAAATTCTTCTGAAAGAGGGGGATGTGCTCTAGTGCCTCCTGTAGAGTCAGCTGTATTTGGAATCTACCTATCATCTGCTCGCTGAACTTTATCTGGTGTCTCTTTTTGGGATTTTCATTTTAAGTCCGGAGTGCTTGAGGGACGGGGTTGGAGGGACCCTCTCCAGAGAGATGAGGATCAAGAACAGGTTCTTGTCCATGCAACAAGCTAGAATTCATGCAATGATCATCATGTAAATTAGATAGACTCACAACAGATACAGAAACCTTTCCTTTATTCATATTTTTTTTATTTTTATATTTTTTGTATTTTAGAACTATCCTCAGATACAGAATGAAGCAACACAACTGAAGGTAATTGCTGGCATTAGTACCACCGATTGCATTTGAATCTGCAGCATCAACACCGCACTCTACCTAAACATCGGAAATCATGGTGGCATCGACACCACTGTCTGAAATTGGAATCACGACGGCATTAGTATGGTCATCTGGATTAACATCCTTGGTAGTTTCAATAATACCGTGATCATCATCATGATCAATGGCATCAACACCTCTTCTATCCTCGTTTGGCACTCTGAACTCAGTGTCTGGATGTCGCTCAGACGAGTTGCCGTCGTTTACCTTCCTACCGCTCCTAAGTGTTATAAAATCAGCATCAAACACATAGGAAGAAGTATCATCCAAAACATCAATAGGAGTGGTGGTTTCTGTAAACTGTACTTGTTCAAATTTCCTCATCAGATTATTCGGATTGGATTCAATCTGAGCTGGTATAGTGGCCTTGCCCTTGATTATGTCCCTCATCTCCTGCCGGAACTCGTCCATTTCCCGTCAGAATGAGGCTTGCTTATCAGAGAGCAAGCATGTGAGATCATCTAGGGCTAGGTTCTCATAGACAGGTGCATGAGAATCGGACGGGTTGCCTCGCTGGAAATAAGAATGAGACTGCTGCTGCTGGTAGTGAGGAGGGGGGTTGGGAGTAATGCTGAGGTTGCTGCTGCTGACTCCACTGATGTCCCTGATAGTGGGATGAGGACCCTGCTGTTGCTACAGCTGGGAGTGATGGGGCTGCTGAGCATGGCTTCTCTGCCCTGCCTGAGCTGGAGGCTGCTGCTAGGAAGAGGTGCCTCCAGTGGACCATCGAAAGTCGGGATGGTCACGACGAATCCCGAGCAGAGGTTGGTACTAGGACTACCAGATCCCGTTGACTTCCATCAACGACTCCTGCTGTTCAAGGTGTGGCGGGGGAAGGGCTGCCAGGGGTTGATCCGTCTGGTAGACCACCATCTGAGTTTCTCGAGATGGTGGTGGCTGTTGGTAGTGCTGGAGCTGTTGGAGCAGCTCTGTCTGGATGTGGTGGATCCGTCAGTACGAGGTAGATAGCTGGGTGGAGCTGCTCCCTGGATCGGCCCGTGACCTGAGACGGGACTGAGAAGCTGTCTGTCCCTCCTGGAGACATGACCTGGGTTTTCAGATCACTTAAGGTCTGGGCAAGCTCATTAAGCTTATTGAACTTGTCCATTCCTTGTCTCTGCTTCTTCTCTATGATCTCGATAAGGTCTAACTTATGACTGATGATACCCATGTAGGCAGCTGAAGACTCGACAAGTGCTGCTGCTAACGTTGAAGTGGAAGGACGGACATCGACGCATGCAATCCTATAATAGGAAACGACCTGTAGGAGGGGCTTCCCCAGAGTGTAGACGCGGGTTTCGGACACCACTATATAGTTCTCTGCCATCTCCTATTAAATGGCACATACATGATCTTCATCTTTAGCAAAATAGGACCTTTCACAGGAGGCGTTTACTAGCCCCTGCAGTTTTGGTGTCAGCTTACAAAAAAGCTCTGAATAAGGTTGGACTTGGATATCTCATGATGTGGATGACGGTCAATGGGCACTCTGAATCGATCCCAGGTCTCGTGGAATTGCTCGTTTGGGATCGTGGTGAAATTGCTGATCATGTCTCGCATTGCATTGATCCAACCAAGTGGATAATATTTGTTCAATTACTCGGTCCGGAGCTGCTCCCAGGTAGTGACTACCCTCCCCAAGTGCTTCAGACAGTAGGTCGCTCGGTCAACTAAAGAGAACGAGAAGGCAATCAACTTGATCGTATCCTCGTCCACAAATCTATCGCGGACGGTGCTACAAATCATCTCGAACTCCTACAGATGGAGGTGCGGCTTCTTGGTGGCTAGCTCATGGCACTTGGGCAGAAGCGGAATGATCTGAGGGCGGAGCTCGAAGTCGCCTAGGATCTCTGGCAGCTGGATCCACCTATGGGTGAGGGTTGCACTAGGGTTATGCAAGTGCCTCATCAACCATGGCTGTCTCGCTCCTGCAGTTCATCCGAGTGTCAGGGTCCCCCCTCAGCTCTGGGAATCTCTCCACCGGCTGGTCTCTATGGCTCATCTCTGCCGGCTCGCATCTGCGTGAGCTCCTTCCTGACTTCGGCCATAAAAACTCCTTGGTCCCGAATCTGACGTTGCATGGTCTCAAGGAAAGTAAGTAAGGTAGTGTTAATGGCTACCTGATCTACAAATAAGAAGAAGTCTACGACTACTCATCGTTACGGTTCTCACTGCTGGCCATCTCTCCGGTCTCTGCAAAGGCAAAAGACCCCAACTCAGGTGCTGTCAAATGTACGAATAACTGTGTTGGCCTCAGATCTGGCACCTCAGTTAAAGAAGAAGGATGGTTGAGGGGGAACATGGTGGTAGCGAACTCGGGTTCAAAGAGCGGTTCTGAGCTCTCTGAAGCCAACCTAGATGAATGGAGAGGAGTGCTAAAACGGTGCTACCGAGGGCAGCCTAAGGGACCTCCTTCCCATCATCGTAGTATGGGGATTTATGAAAATTGGATCTGGAATGCAACCAAGATGAGAAATCAAACCCTCTTTTCACCTATTCAACACGAGCTGATGACCGTGAAAGTTCGGTCGTTAATCTTGTCCAATTTTATTTAGGTGAGAACTTAATCTATCTAAGCGATTAAGCGAGCTGTTAGGAGCACAATGCTCCAAAGAGACTATCCCGAATCTCGCAACTAGTTTTTCCCAGCCATTATGGGTGCAGACCGTTTACCGTCTACCCGATCTGCCCTATCTCTTAAGGAAGTCCCAGACCGATTACCGACTTCATGGTGGAATCCTCACTGGAGAATAACTAATCGCAAAACCAATAGTCTAAAAAGAGATCGGATATGGCTCTGTCCTAGTGTGCGGGTCGCTCTCGCTGCAGATAAATCAAACAAGGGGGGTGACTCTCAAAACAAAGATTTTTAGGTGAAGTGTGTTTTAGGGTCAAGTTTGTATTAGCAGTCCGAAATTTTGGTTCTCTTTTTATCTGTTTTTCTGAAATAATACGATGCCTAATGAATTTTTCGATTTCCCTTAGTTATTTTGAGTCTAATAAACATGGGGAGAAAGTAGGAAAAGTTGATGTGCGATCAAACACAATGATGCATGTAGAGATAGAAATGCGAACCTGACTCCAACACTCTACATGAAGGGTGATCCGCGCATAAAATAAAGACTGAAATACAGCTACCTATATGATGCACGAGGAAATCGTTCTTAGATAAACAACTTCTATTACGTGAAGAACAATAGTTAGCTAATCCAATATAAGACTTGCGTCCGGTCTTGGGAGTCACTCGGTGTCCGCCACAACGGGTCCTGCTAGCATTGTATGTGACTCCTTACATCTCGTGGTCTCGTATCTAATCAAGCTAACTTTTTTTATTTATTTTAGCTAAGTCCAATTACGATCTATAGGAAAAGATAAGCAATTAAGTGTTGGGACCTTAGCTAATTTCGAGCACAATCAGATAGAAGTCCTAAATCTATGGGCCAAATCCTTGCAAATCAAATAGAAATAAAATCAAGAAATTTGCGAGAAACTGCGGTGAGGTCCCTTGAGTACACCGGTACTCGGCGAAACAAACCCTGAATAGTCTAAGTATCCAACAATCTCAAAGTCTAATTATTACAACATTAGAAGTTTTTGCAGAAAATAAATATCTATCAACTATAACTAAATCTTCTCCTCTGCGCCTCCTCAGGATCAGGTCCTCTAAAAGCGAAGTGGGTCGTCTTCAAGCGGTTCCTCGCACAAAAAGCAAAACAGAAGAGTGTCAGAAACAATTATAACAAATAGATATAAAAATGAGCAAAGATAAAATATGACTACTAAGCCATACTCCCCAGCAACGACGCCATTCCGATGAGCGAAAAATCAAGATTGACTAAGGTGGAAAAACATGAGATGTCATCCTCAATCAAATCGATCACTCAACGAGAAAAATCAAGCACTAATGAAAATAAGGCAATAAATGTTAGCGATTTGTTATTTTATTTACATGGTATAGCTAACATGATCGAACATAAGGAGCACGGTTTAAAAACTAAGTAGTCAAATTTCGCAAATAAAATATATTTTTAGTGGTTTTCAAATTTTCAAAATTTTAAATTTTAATATAAGACAAACAAATTTGAAATAGAAAACACACTCACAACACTCTTTTTAGATTTTTAAAAATAGCAAAAAGTACTTTGAAAATGGAAATAAAAATATTTTTGGATTTTAAGGGTTTTGAAGTTTTTTTGGTAAATTTTCTAGTTTTTTCAAATGTTGTTAATTTTTAAAATTCAAACAGTGATAAAAACACCACACAATGCACATCCACGATTAATTTGCACTGAAAGGCGCAAAGATCCTAGATAACAATTTTATGATAAACTAGAGGCAAAACGCTACACACAGGAACTGAAAATACATTTTTTAGATTTTTCTTTGATTTTATATGATTTTTATAAGTTTTTTGTTGTTTTGTGATTATTAGGGTTTTTACAAAGATTTTTCAAAACAAATTTTTTATTGAAGGTAAAACACAACAAAGGACATACACATGGATTTTTGTGGAATTTCTAAACTAATTTTCGAATTTTTATAATTTTTATTAGACAAATAAGGTCTTTTTTAGGGGTTTCAATTTTTAATAAAATAAAACACAAGGAAATTAACCCACGAAAATTACCACAAATATTACACTATAGCAGATGCTAACAATAATTTTTAGGCAATTTTTAGAATTAATTTAAAATTTATTAAGTCGAATATAAGATATGGACTTAAATACAGTTCACATTCACAGGGACCAAATAGTAAATATTTTAAGTTTGCGGACCCAATAGGTATTGACCTAGGAAAGCGCGGGATAGAATATGTAATTAACCCCCCCAAACACATGCAAGGTTGCAGAAGTCGGCAGTCGGTACTCGGTCGGCAGGGTCACTGACTAAGGATTAATCGGCAGTCGGGAGAGTAATCGGATTTAGTCGGGCATTAGTCGGTTTCTAAATTTTTATTATTTTAAATATATAAATCAATTTTTATAGCATATACTCTCATTTATATTCATATCTTTAGCAGTTTTAATATATTTAAGAGCATAAAAAAATAGCAAGAGAAAGAAAAAAGAAGCAAGTTAAGAACAAAATGTTTGGCACATAGTACAAGCAAATGTTCAAAAATAAAAGAACAATTACAATATGCCCAAAAAATAATACAAGCGAAAGTAAGACAAGTGTCACAAGCCATTGGGTTCAATCCTCAATGTCGTCATCGAAGTCCAGCTCTTCTTCTTCATCATCGCCTTCTTCTTCTTCTTCTTCATCGTCATCATCTTCTTCTTCTATATCCTCAAGATGTAGCTCCTCCTCCTCATTCATCGGCGTAGCATTGGAGCTTGATGATGAAGCTCCCCTTCCACGCTCACCTCGTTGGCTCCTTCTTGGTTCCAAATTCTCTTCGGCGCCACTAGCATGTGCTACAACACCCCATGTCAGTCCGGAACCTACAAAAACCTCCTCATCATGAGCATCAACATCCCTGGTCCATTCAGCCATGTGTGCATGATCACGAGATGACAGAGGATCTCTCTTTCTCAGCTCGACGTTCCTGCAGGTTGGAATTGAAACGCACATACACAAGATCGTTCAGCTTCTTCGTCTCCAACCTGTTTCTCTTCTTGGTATGGATCTGAAGACCAAAAAAATTAACTGTATATCAATTACTCATGTAAATTTTACTGTTACTAATCGAATTAGCCGTATTACCATGCAGGATCTGTTGATCCCGATGGCACATAAAAAGACGATTCGCTACCGGAAGCGACGTTCACTGGAGGTGTAGCCATCTACATAATAAAAAAAAGATGAATTATAATAAAAAATCAGTGGCATGATATACAATACAATAACCATCAAGCATACAACATAATTATAATTGCATACAACATAAATATTTGCATACAACCTAAATATTTATAATTGCATACAACATAATATTAGAACAAACCCTAAACATCAAACATACAACATAATTATAATTTCATACAACCTAAATAATTATAATTGCATACAATATAACAATACAACAAGATCTAAACATCAAGCATACAACCCTAAACATCATGATATATCAAAAATCAGTGGCGTGATATACAATGCAACAAACCCTAAAGCAAGCAAAAATCCTAAATAATTTGTCATTAGGATTATAGTGAATGGTATAAGCTATCAAGAATGCTATGATCATATAATAAAATACAAAAATGAAAAACTGGAAATAAAAACAAAAACCCTAACCTGAGGTCCTGGGCGGCGAGAGACGAGCGGCGAGATGGAGGAACCTCCTTCGGGCGATGTTGCGAGAGAGGAGTGGCGAGGTGGCTACCGGGGAGGCGCTGGAGGAGCCGCGATGGAGCAGGAGCTCGCGGCGATGGAGCAGGTTGCGCGATGGAGGCAGTGACTCGTAGGGCGCGGGGGGGGGGGGGGGGTTCGAAATAATGAGAACAACTTACTGTGCGACAGTAAGCTGCTCTCAAAATTAACTTTGCGTGTTTAGGTTTATGGGGACCCGATTAGGTGTTGTAAAAACCGACCGCTTAGTCGTCCGCCTACACCGATTACGCAGCCGAGTAATCAACCATGCACTATTATTGCAAGTCGACTCGGCTACCCCACCGAGTCGCCTAATCAGACCGACTAATTGGATTAGTCGGTCGATTTTTACAACACTGAACACATGCGTCTCACGTGATCCAGGCTCACAGGGATGTAAATGTAATTATAAATGTTAAGATTCTTGTGATTCGTTATCTTTATTTATATTGTTTATTTCTCTTGTCATGTTTATGTAATTTACCCTTTGAGCATTTCTCCTATATAGGAGAGCTCTAGGGTTAGATGGAATACAACTTATTCATCTTTCTCCTTCTACATAGTATCAGAGTGACGGTCCTAGTCCGGAGCATGTGCTCTAGAGACTTATCTCGACCAAAACCCTAGCCCCCTCAGAGCCGTCGCCTATCTGCTCCTCGCACCGCCGTTCCACGCCGTCCTCCACACACGTCGTCGGTCTGCGACGCTCCATCGAGGCCTCCATTCGAAGTCGTTGCTGTTCGAGCTATCCACAGGCCGCCGCCGCCTGCTCTTTCACCATAGCCCGTGAGGGCTACAAACTCCTCCGCCTCGTTGCCGACACCGTGTATTTTGGGTTCTTAGGGTGTGACATCATTACCTAAAATACCCTAGGTACCCAAAGAAGTTTTTCAAATGAATGGAAGAGGTTGTGGTATGAGTCTACACCCATAACCATCTTCTTGTATGTCAGTATAGGCTCAGGTCTTTCTTGTTGCTGACCCAGTGTTGGAGATCGTTGTCATTATGTTTGACGATAAAGCTGACATCCCATCCTTGGCTGCATTCAAAGGTCCAACACCCATCGTCAAAATGGATGGAACAAACTATGGCCTCAAATTTCAACGAAATTCGGTCGAATTTCTATCGAATATCGATATCCTGTCGAAATCGAAATTCGATCGAATTGGCCGAAATGATCGAAATATGAGGGTCCTAGTACAAAAAAAAATGATCGAAATGACCGAAATTTCGATCGAAATGACCGAAATTTCGATCGAAATTTCGTTTCAGTCGGTCCCTGAAATCATGGCCTCAAATTTCAGCGAACTCAGTCGAATATCGATATCCTATCGAAATCAAAATTCGACCGATGGCCAAAATGACCGAAATATGAGGGCCCTAGTACAAAAAATGACTGAAATTTCGATCGAGTTTCGACCGAAATTCGACCGAAATTCCGTTTTGGTCGGTCACCAAAATGGTGACCAAAATCGACTTTTAAGGCCTTGATCGAAATGGTGTCTGAAACCAACATTTAGGACCTTGGAACAAACTATAAACTATGGGCCATGCAGTTCTTGATTTTAATCCAGTGCCATGACAAGAAGTATATCCTCACGACGGAGGAACCACATGATAAGACTGGGAAAAATGCCTCATGGGAGGCAGATGATGCTATGCACACGTATTGCTATCCAAGACTGTGTCCACAGAGATAGCCAATGATATCTTGGGTCAGCTTACTGCGAAGGCTATGTGGGATATTCTCACCGCAACGTATTCTCCGGCGAAGAATGAGTCAAAGATACTGCAGCTACAACATGATATATTCACATCGAAGCAGAATGGTCATCCCCTTCATACCCTCTATACTTCTTTGAAAGGTATGTTTGAGAAGTTACATGGGTACATTCCCTTGACTGCTACTCCAGACTAGCTCAAGGTATACAAAGACTTTGTGATGACTGGGTTTTTTCTAGCTGCTCTTGATCTTGAGTACGATGCAGTTCGAGCCCAGATTCTTACTGATGCTACTATACCTTTGATGGAGGAGGCGTATCGTAGATTGAGCAGACTTTCTATATCCTGTGGTAATACTCTTCAGTCTCAGACATCCTCTGCTATGGCTGCGTCTCGAGGTAGGGGAAGCCCTACATCATATCGCGGTAGTGGGAGATCTAGCCGTGGCTGAGGTGGTGGTCGACCCCGTCAGCTTTGCACCTACTGCCACAGATCTGGCCATTCTGAGGATACATGCTATTCTAAGCATGGATTTCCTGCTTCAACTCGGGTTGCAGAGCATGCACAACGGGTTGGGAGTCCTTCACCTGTTTCTGATCAGAGGTGTGATGAACTTGTAGCTCGACTTAGGGAGATTATGCCTACTACTGGGTCAACTAGCTCTCCTTCAGGATCTCAGAGGTAGCTGCCTTAGCGTCAGCATCATCATCTACTTCAGGTATAGCTTATGCCTTTACTACTTGTTACAGGGCATATTTGTCATAATGTATTATTGATTCAGGAGCATCCCATCATCTCTGCGGTGACAGTGGCCAGTTTAGTGTTTTTCATTTGACTCAACCTGGACGATTTGTTGTGATAGCAGATGGGACACACTCCCCCATCACCGGTCAGGGGGAGGTGCAATTACCCCCAAAATGAGGCTTCAGGATGTTCTTTATGCTCCTGAATTTTCTATAAATCTGCTTTCAATTAGTCAAAGCACCAAGGATTTACATTCTCGTGTCATATTTGATCCATCTACTCTTGTGTTTCAGGATATACTAACGGGCATGGTGATTGGAACTGGCCGTAAGCAAGGGGGTCTCTACAGACTAGTGCAATCTCCTTATGCTGTTGTCTCTTCTCTTTGCAATGGATATGTTTCTCCATATATGTGGCACCTTCGATTTCATCATCTTCCTCTGCAAAATCCGTGCCATGTTCTTCCATAAATTTCTCCTCGCTCTACCTTTCATGCTAGGCCTGCCAGCTTGGGATGCATTATCGCTCTACCTTTCAGAGTCGTCAGGGTCAAAGTAGTCATAGTATGTTTAAGTTGCTCCATTTTGATATCTGGGGTCCCAGTCGTGTCCCATATCACCAGGGACAGGTTTTATCTTGTTGATGTTGATGAGTTTTCGAGATTGTGTTGGGTATTTCTTCTTAAGAACAAGTCTGATGCATGCTCTGTTATCCAATCCTTTAATAATGAAATAAGGAATATTTTTTCTGAAAAAGTCAAATTTATTCGTTCCGATAATGCATTAGAATTTCTCAGCACGCAGATTTCTCAATTCCTTAGGTCTCTTGGTATTGTGCATCAGGCATCTTGTGCATATACTTCTCAACAGAATGGGGTCGTAGAACGAAAACACCGCCATCTGTTAGACATTACCAGAACTCTTTTGACTCCTCATTCATATTGGGGAGATGCGGTTCTTACTGCGTGCTATCTGGTAAATCATATGCCCTCTTCGGTGCTGGGAAAGAAGATTCTGTTCTTGATTGTGTTTTCCGAGACGGATCTTTTCTTGCTAACGCCTCGTGTTTTTGGTTATGTAGCTTTTGTTCATCAAATTTCTCCTGGTCTTGACAAGCTCTCTCCCATAGCTGTCAAATGTATATTTGTTGGATATTCCAAGACCCAAAAAGGATATCGTTGCTTTGACCCTGTTCGACGAAGATACTATGTTAGTGCATATGTCACTTTTTTGTGTCCATTATGTATTTTCCCCCATAGGTGACATGCTTACTCCTTCAGAGGATGGAAAAGAGGTCTATATGCCTCTTCCTCCGTCATTATCACCTACAACATCAGATCCACTACCACCTCCTCCATTGCCCCTCCACCACCACTACCTCCTCCACCGCTAGCTCCACCAACTCTTACTTTTTTTCTGCAGGTTTACCAGTGATGGCCCCATGATCATGTGCCTCCTCCGTCATCCAGCACGCCCAAGGTATGTACTGAACATTTGAGTTCTTCTGATGACACTGGTGATTTGCATGTACAGACTGAGGTACAAGATGTGGATACTATGTCTTCTATACATGCTGAGGATTTGGATGTGCCTATTGCACTACGACGGCAGAAACGAGCACACACTATGCATCATATTGGTTCTCATGTTGCCTTGGGGTGCCTTTCCAAGGAATTTCAACGCTTTGTTGTAGGATTGTCTGCCATGAAGGTACCACGGTCGTATCAGGAGGCACTACAAAACAGTCAATGGCGTCTAGCTATGGAGGTGGAGATGATAGCTTTATAGTCACGAGGTACGTGGAGCGTTGTCCATGCTCCACCAGGTGCGTCTGTTGTTGGCAGCAAGTGGGTATTTACTGTGAAGCATAGGGCTGACGGTACAATAGACAGATACAAGGGAGATTGGTTGCTCGTGGTTTCACCCAAACCTATGGGGTGAACTATCAAAGACACTTTTTCTCCTTTTGCACGTCACTCTACCCTACGAATTCTTATTGTTGTTGCTGTGGTTTGTGATTGGCTACTTTTCCAATTAGATGTCAAGAATGCTTTCTTGTATTGAGATCGACAGGAGGCTTATATGCAGCAGCCCCCTGGGTTCGCTGCTGAGGGGGAGTCTAGTATGGTGTGCCGTCTTCATAAGGCTATACATGGCCTTAAGCAGAGTCCGATTGCTTGGTTTCATAAGCTTTCAGATTGATTGAACAAAAGGGTTTTATCAAATGCACTGCAGTTTATACTCTTTTTATTAAGAGAAATCAAAGAGGTATTGTAGTTTTTCTGGTTTATGTTGATGACATCGTTATCGCAGACAACTATGAACAGTGCATTCAAGCAACTAAGGATTTCCTTGGACAATGATTTGTTACCAAGGACCTTGGCACGCTTCGTTACTTCCTTGGCTTGGAGTTTGAACGAAATCAACAGGGTATGGTTATGACAAAAAGGAAGTATGTTACTAATCTTTTATCTGAGACATGCATAACAAGATGTAGACCAGGTAGTACCCCAATGGATCCTAATACCAGGCTATATCATGATGACTCTGAGGAGGTGGACAAGAGACGATACAGAGAGCTGGTAGGGAAATTATTATATGTTACTATTATCAGGCTTGATATGCCTTTTGCTGTGAGCAGAATGAGCCAGTTCATGGAGCAACCGAGGCATGCATACATGGATGCAATGTGCATGATCTTGAGATATTTGAAGTCATCTCCAGGTGCATGTCTTCTTTTTAAAAGAGATACGTCTCTCACAGTTACTGGGTGTGCAGATGCAGACTATGCTGGGTGTCCTGAGGAGAGGAAGTCTACTTCAGGCTTTGTTGGGAAAATGAAAAGAGTTGTTTATTCCTTAAACCCTAGGCTCTCTTATATAGGAGAGGAGCCAATGGGTAAATTACATAGAGTCCATAAGGATATAGAAAATATGAAACAGTACAAATAACATAAATTATATCTCTACACTGCCCTCAAGATGGAGCATAGATATCGATCATGCTCAGCTTGGACGAGCACTTCTAGAATAGCCCTGTAAGAAACGCTTTGGTAAAAGTATCTGCAGTCTTGTCCCCTGAGCTAACATGAGATGTAGAAATAAAGCCCTTCTGAATCATATCTCGTATATAGTGACAATCAACCTCAATGTTCTTGGTTCGTTCATGAAATGCTGGATTATTAGCAATAAATATAGCAGCTTGATTGTCATATTCCAGAGCTATAGGAAGTGGGAATTCTACATATAGGTTAGTAAGAACGGCTTTTACCCACATCATTTCTGTACTAACCTGGGCCATAGCCCTATATTCAGACTCCGCATTGGATCTGACTACAACCGTTTGCTTCTTGCTTCTTCATGAGACGAGAGAGTTTCCAACATATACAACAAATACAGTAGTGGACTTCCTATCCCTAGGACATCCTGCATAGTCTGCGTCTACGCATGCTGAGATTGCAATCTCCTTGTCTTTCTTGAACAATAGACCTGCACCTGGAGATGATTTAAGGTATCTGAGTATCATATGTATAGCATCCATATGTACCTAACGTGGTTGCTCCATGAACTGGCTCACCCGACTAACAACAAAAGAAATATCAGATCTGGTAACAGTAACATAAAGAAGTTTTCCTACCAGTTCTCTGTATCTTCTCCTATCCACCTCATCAGTATCATCATCATATAATTTCATGCTTGGATCCATAGGTGTAGTGGCCGGTTGGCATCCAAGCATTCCTGTTTCACTTAGCAAGTCAGTGACATATTTCCTCTAGGTCATCACAAGTCCATGTGGATTTCTGGCAAACTCCAGTCCCAGAAAATATCTAAGGACACCAAGATCCTTGGTGACAAATTCACGACCCAACATTTCTTTCGCCCTCTGAATTCCTTGTACATCGTCACCTGTAATCAGGATATCATCTACATACACCATAATTGCAATCATACCTTTGGATGTTTTCTGTATAAAAAGGGAATGATCTGCATTAGAACATTTATACCCCTGTCTTTCAAACAAGTCTGAAAGTTTCTGGAACCAAGCTCTAGGGCTCTGCTTAAGGCCATAGATGGCCTTATAAAGTCTAAACACCTTTGAATACTCCCTCAATAGCAAAATGGGGTGGTTGTTGCATGTAGACTTTCTCCTGCAAATCACCATATAGAAATGCATTCTTAACATCTAACTGAAACAATGGCCAATCTCGAATAACCGCAACAGAGAGAAGGATCCATAAGGTGGAATGACGAGCAACAGACGAGAATGTGTCAAGATAGTCCACCCCATATGTCTGTGTAAACCCACGAGCAACCAGGTGTGCCTTGTATCTATCTATGCTGCCATTTGCATTTTGATTCACTATGAACACCCACTTACAGCTCACTGTAGACACACCGGTAGGTGCAGGGTCAAGGCTCTAGGTGCTTCTTGACTGAAGAGTAGCCATCTCTTCTTCCATAGCTAAGTGCCATAGACTGTCCTTCAATGCATCTTGGTAATTCCGTGGAATGTCCACGACAGATTGGGCAATAGCAAAACTCCTGAATTCACGAGATAGACGATCAAACGAAACCGTGGGATATGACACGTAGCCACGCTTCTTTTTCTGAAGTGTAATAGGTAGATCCAAATCACTGGCATCCTCATCTGTCCTATGTAACACAGCCTGCTCAGGTAAAGCATTCGATCCATCATTAGAAATTATATTCTCTGAACATACCTCATGCGCAGAAGCAGGCCGACGGGTATAGTAGAGTGGCAATGGTGGAACAGGAACTGTAACAGGAGGTGCAGGTGATGTAGAAAGTGGTGGTGGTGCAGGTGTAGGTAGGGGTTGTGGTGGTGTAGGTGGGGGTGGTGGTGGTGGCAGCATGTATATGGCTTCATCAGTGTCAGAGGACACCAACCGATCACTTGTAGGAGACAAGTACATAACAGACGAAAAAAAGGTGACATCAGCACTAACAAAATATTTCCTGCGTAGCGGATCATAACACCTATAGCCTTTTTGTGTCTTGGAGTATCCGACGAAAACACACTTGACAGCTCTAGGAGAGAGCTTGTCAATACCTGGAGACCAGTGTTCACGAAAGCGGTCTGTGCGGCCGCATATGCGTATGCGGTGCCTTCAGCGCACCGCTTTCCTAAAGCCCCGCATTATGCGCCCTGTGCGCTTATGCGGGCCGCATATGCAGGCTATGCAGCCGCTTATGCGGTCTGTGCGACCGCATATATATATATTTTTATTTTTATATTTTTTTTTATTTTTTAAATTTGTGCCACATTATTATTGTGTTATTTATGCAATGTTTTTTCTTGCTTTAGCATGTATGCCAACCAAGCATTCCATGACCATTCAAATCCATCATCAAAGTAGTTGTATTGCGAGATTGGAGTAAACACATAAGGAAGAAAAAGAATAATATACTAATAATTTAGCAAACTAATTTAATCAATTAATAGCTATTATGAATGCAATATATTATATCTAAAGTTTGGTACTTTTAATGGAGGATCAGTTTAAATATAACGACAGAGATAAATGACATTATATTCAACAATAGAGGCATTTTGTGCGCTAACTTTTTATTTTGTTGATTGTTGTCAATTATTGTGTGTTAATCGTTCTATTGAACTATTGATATTTGATTGATAGAGATTGTTTTGAACTCTATATGAAAGTTATTTTTCTTAGATCTTCTATTGGACCACAATTATACGTAAATTTAGTTCTGTTGTAGTCACTTTTGTATATATTTATTTATTTTTAAATAAAAAATTAGGAAACCGCGTAGAACCGCATATACCCCGCATATGCCCCCGCATACCGCTTAAGCGCTATTCAGTGACCTGTCCGAACGCATACGCATACCGCTTTCCTGAACCTTGCTGGAGACAACTGGTGAACAAAGGAAACCGAGCCGAACACACGGGTAAGTGAGAACAATTCCTTTGCAGGAAAAATCAAAGAGAAAGGAATCTTCTCACCTAAGATAGACGACGACGTGCGATTAATGAGATAACATGCTGTTAGTACAACATCACCCCAGAAAGAATGAGGAGCACGACTCTGTATGAGAAGCGTCCTGGTGACATCAAGCAAACGACGATGTTTCCTTTCAGCAACTCCATTTTGTTGAGAAGTATAGGCACAAGATGTTTGGTGGATAATTCCTTGGGTAGAAAAATAATTTGAGTATGAGTATAAAATTCCAAGGCATTATCACTTCTCACAATTTTCACAGACGCAAAAAAGACATTACGAACTTCATTTATGAAATTTATGATAATATTCCCAGCTTCAGATTTATTCTTTAATAAAAGACCCAAGACAGACGAGAAAAATCATCAACAATGACAATATAAAACCTGTGTCCCTGATGATCAGGAACACGATTAGGACCCCAAATGTCAACATGAAACAACTCAAAATTGGAGCTACTGCTCCAACTCTGACGACTGGGAAAGGTAGACCGATGATGCTTTCCCAACTGACAAGCCTCACATTGAAGGGATGTGTGAGGCGAAACTTGGGGTAAAACATGACACAGTTTCTGAAGTGGTAGATGATCGAAGCACATGTGCCACATGAATGGAGAGACATGTCCAACAAGAAGAGAGGAGATTCCGGTATATGGAGTCCGAACGAGGCGATACAGTCCACCCTGCTCACGACCACACCTAATCACGTTGCCCGTAAGGATGTCCTGAAAAATGAGAGAAGATGGATAAAAAATTGCTCGACAATTTAAATCCTTTGTAATCTGGCTAATAGAAAAATCAGGTGCATGCAACACATTCTTGAGATGCATAGATGGTGTCAGGCTAATCTCCTCCTGACTAGTAATCGGGGAGTGCGTCCCATTAGTAATAACCACAGTGCGTCCTGGAGGAACCTGTCAATAGGTGGTAAGTAGACCTCTATCACCACACAGATGATGTGTGGCACCAGAATCCATAATCCACTCTAAAGTATCAGATCCACTACTGGTAGTGAATGCATAAGTACTACTTGATGTACTGGTGGATGTAGAAGCAACAACATCAGAATGACTCTCGGAGTCTGGCGATGATGTAACATGACCAGATGGAGGGATAATACCCCTCAAACGAGATACAAGATCATTAAATCGTTGATCCAAAGAAGAAGCAGATGGAGGCTCAATCTGTTCAGCTACTCGTGCAAAAGCAGGAAATCCATGTTTGGAATATCATGTGTCCTCGGTATGTCCAGAACGATGACAGAAAGTGCATGGTTGGCGAACACGATTCCCTCTGCCTCGAGGTCTACGACCACGAAACTGATGGTGGCCCCCGCGACCTCGAGATGCTGCCATAGCTGAGGCGGTCTGATTGGCAGTAGATGAAGGAACAATAATACGACTCAGTCTGTGAAAGGCTTCCTCCATAGGAGGAATAGTTGAATCTGTCAAGATCTGGGAACGTACTGCCTCGTACTGTGGACCAAGAGCTGCCAGGAATACACCAACCATAGTGGCATTCCTGTAGGTCTTCTGCTGCTCAAGAGTAGATGTGAGAGGCATGAAGCTATAGAGCTTCTCGAACATTCCACGTAAAGATGTGTATAATGAGTGTAGAGGCTGTCCATTCTGCTTGATTGTAAAGATGTCATGCTGGAGTTGCAGAATCTTCGTCTCATTCTTTGCCTGTGAATAGGTAGCAGCCAGAATATCCCGCATTGCTTTTGTAGTGGGCTGATGGAGAATATCATTTGCAATCTCAATTGTTAACGTTCCTGATAACCAAACCTTGGTTTATGCATCATCCGCCTCCCATGAGGCGTTAACACCAGTCTTCTCAGCAGGCTCTTCCTCAGTAAGAACATGTTTCTTACCGGTCGACTTCATCATACTCATGAATTGCATTGCCCACAGTTCATAATTTGACACGTCCATCTTCACAATAGGCGTAGGACTTCTGAAGGCGCTTGTGGATGTAATATCGGCCTTGCTTTCTGACATGATGATAATAGAAGAGGTTGCAGACTGGAGATATGGTTGTCTACACTGACATTCACGGGTTCGGTTGCATGTGTAGACTCAAGCAACCAAACCCATAAGGAAGAAGGTTCGACGAGAACCTATGTAACGACCCTGGCACGAGAGGGCCTAGGCGGTGATGGCCTAGGCAATGCGGAGAGGCCCACGAAGGGGTGCGACGCGCAGAAGAGGGCAGAACGCGAAGGGGTGCGACACGCGGAGGGGGCGGCGCGTGGAGGAGGCTTGCGGTAGGGTTAGTGTTAGGTTACAGGAGCTCCGGTCTAGGACCGCCGCTCTAATATCATGTTGGGAAAATCAAAAGAGTTGTTTATTCCATAAACCCTAGGCTCTCTCTCTTATATAGGAGAGGATCCTATGGGTAAATTACATAAAGAGGCTATAAGGATATATAAAATATGAAACAATACAAATAACATAAATTATATCTCTACTGGCTTCATTGTGTTTGTTGGTAGCTCATTGGTCTCATGGAAGCGTAAGAAACAAGTTGTTATTGCTCGGTCTAGTGTTGAATCAGAATGTTGGGCCATGGTCCAAGGGAGTACAGAAATGATATGGGCCAAGTTTGTTCTGACTGATATAACGATTGAGGTGCCTCTTCCTATGCATCTCAAATGTGACAATCAAGCAGCCTTGTTCATAGCTAATAATCCAATGTTGCATGAAAGAACGAAGCACATTGAGGTAGACTGTCATTATACTCGTGATATGATCCAAAGGGGCTTATTTCAACGTCTTATGTTGCTTCAGGTGATCAGATTGCAGACATGTTTACCAAAGCTCTTGCAAGAGGCCCTTTTCGTCACTGTTGTTCCAAGCTGAGCCTGATATATATATATATATATGCTCTAGCTTGAGGGGGAGTGTTAAGATTCTTGTGTTTCGTTATCTTTATTTATATTGTTTATTTCTCTTGTTCTGCTTATGTAATTTATCCTTTGTGCTTTTCTCCTATATAAGAGAGCTTTAGGGTTAGATGGAATATAACTTATTCATCTTTCTCCTTCCACATTAAAACTTCAACATTCATTTCATGACAACATAATAGTTTAGGACATAAACTACAAACAATCGAAAGAGCACGAGGGACACACGTGCCTCCAACTCGGAGGGACTAAAAAGTTATACAAAAAGTATGAGGTCTAAACTGTAAATGTTTTTAACTACATATTTTATTTTCTAGACTAAAGCAAAATAGGGAAACATGCAGGGAAAGATGTAAAATATATGCAGGCAGGGGCACTTAGTGCTTGAGTAGACGATCATTGATGTACGACTCTGATTATCCTTTGCAAAGCATCTGAGGGTTCTGATTCTGTCGCGGACGTACGCGTTAAATGTCTCCTGCAAAGCTGATCCAATGGTCGAGGGGGTGGTGCACATGGGCGGTTAGATCTGACATAAGGTCAGATTTAACGACATGTAGACTGTGATTATCGGGCAGTGCAGATGGTGGGTCCAGACTCGATGCGAGCGTCAGGATGAATCACAAACCAATGGCTAGGATCGAATCTGGAGTGGAACACTGGATCGAGCGGCTACAAGGGTGCTGGAGGAACTCGTGCACTGCGAGCTTCAACGGAGCGATGCCGGAGATCCGACGCACCAATGAGGTTGTCGAGGCATCCAACACGGTCGTGGAAGCATTCCGCGTTGAACGGACATGGCTGTTGGGATGGTTGAAAGGCGGATGAGCGGGGCAAGGGTGGTCCAACTGGAATTGCTCCGCCTGAGCAGCAGATGCTCTAGATGGTCATCTCTGTGCGTTCAAACCTGCAGGATATACTCAAGGCTCGAAGACCTAGCTTTGGTCGGGGTTATTTGGCAAAAAAAAACAAAGGAAGCGACGGTGGATGAGGGTCGACCTCTGGCGGAAATGGAAGATGGAGGTCTCAGCCTTAATCTCGCCCTAATGAGCAAGCCTAAGGGTGGTTAGGTCGTGCTAGGAGACGTGGGGCGACTAAGAGATTCGATCTGAGCGGATGAAGGGGTGCTGCGGAGCTTTGACCGGCTGGTCGGAGCTGAGAAACTGGTGGCAGCGAAAATGGGAAAGATGGAATCGAACTGGAAGGAAAGGAGGGTAGGAGTGATACCTAATGCGACTAGCGGAAGCACGAATTCCAGGCAAAGGTGGATGGATGAATCTTGGCCTCAACCGAGCTGTGGCTGGCTGAGAGGCTTCACGTGGCGGAGCTCCGGCCGGTCTTGAGCTACAAGCCTTCAAGTGTCTCTGAGGGATCCCAAGTGATGCTCCATGTGGCTATCACTGCACTGAAGGTGGCTAGGGGTCTTGGGTGGCGGAGGGACGAGCTGAGAGGCTCTTGAGGCAGAAGAAGATGTTATATAGGATGCCCAGGGGTTTAGAAGAATCGACAAGGGAACCACAATCCTAGGCAGAACCGACTGTGCCAAGGGATCACCGAAGATCGTGAATGTTATAACTTTATTCGGGCGCATAGATCAGAGCAACCGGAGGTCGGAGTCGGGCGCAAGAAATCGGAGAAATGGCTCCGGCGAGAGAAATGGGGACCCGACCTGGCTGGAAGAAACCGTTGATCGGGGTTAACATGCGGACGTGGGCTAATAGGAACGCAAGATTTACAAAAATATAAGAAAATCCAATAAAAAATATTAAACGATTTTAAATTTAAAAGTGTATAAAGTAAAAATGTTTATTATTTGATGAGCTATTTTTGTTATTTTTTATTATTTTTTTGAAAAATAAAATAAGGTGTATACAATATAATGCATCATATACATGCATAGTATACCTATGTATTATGTGCAAATATTTTTTTAATTTTTTTTACAAAAAATATTTTATTTTAATATTTTATTTAAATACACTATAATTTAAAGATTATAAAATGATTTTTTTATTTTAAATTTATCAATTAATTAAAGTTGTAAAATAAATAGTTAATGTATATACATGTATCTTTTATACAAGGCGTTGTTGAGTTTTTTTATTTTATTTTCTGATTTTTGATTTATTTTTAAGTTATTATTATAACTATATACAAATGTGAAAAGAATAAGGTATTTTCAAAAATAAATAAATATTTTTTTACAAGTATAGTTGATATGTACAATACACAGTGTACCCTTATCTCTCTCTATTCATTCTTTTTGCGATCAGGTCAAGGATTGATCTTCCCTTGGGGTTTGGGTCACTATGTATTTATTCCAAATACATCATTCTTTTTCTTTTCTCTTTATTTTTTTAAAATTTTCCAAAATAAATGCTAAATGTGAGATATTAACAATGGCATGCAAAATGCTAAGTTGTTGTATTTACATGTATTTATAGGAGATTTTGCTAAAAGAAAGAGCTAAAATAAAAGAATAAAGAATGAGAATCATAGATTCATCACGGCCCAACACTTTGGCCACAATGAGATAAATTGAATGGCATAAGACCAGTGTACTACTGTCCTAGGTCTTCTATCATGGATGTAGAAATCCTCTTAGGTAAAAGAAAGAGGAAGATCCGGTTCAATCTTTTGAAGTTTCATTTCCTTGAAGAAACTTCTGTACCACCTCGACCACCATCTTATGGAAAAGGTATAAAACTCCACGCAGGAGAGCGCATGGAAACTGTCTAGACTGGGGTGACACTTTGTTTCATTGCAGAACTGACTTTTTGAACTCCTCTGTCAGAGCATCACGAGTCTGTCTCCAATTTGTTGAAGGATTTGTTCTCTGATTAACTATTATTTTTTTCATAGTTTTTAAGGTGCTTATTTTTTTTGAAAAAGTTCTTAAAGTGTTTATATGAGCAGTTGTTTTCTCATCTTTGCAAGTTTTGACCATTGTCTCTATGTTAGAATTTTGTGTATTTCTAAAAGAAGTTTAGTTTTTATGTCGGTTATTCTGCATTCAAACTAAAAGTCGAACATATATGGTTGGGACAGAGGTTTTCCACCAATATAGAATATCATTTAATTTTTGTTAATTATGCAGGCGAAGCCATGTAAGCATCTCTGGGTTGGTGGCGTTAGTCCGACTTTGACAAAAGAACAACTGAAAGAAGAATTCTCAAAATTTGGAGAAATTGAGGATATTAAAATTATAAGAGATCGAAACTCAGCCCTTGTTGAATATTATAAGTTAGAAGATGCTTCTGATGCTGTGAAGAATATGAATGGAAAATCTTTAGGTGGGGAACATATAAGAGTTGACTTTGTGAGGTCACAACCAGGAAGAAGGGTGTGTTCATTTCTATTCTGATTTTTTTCGTAGTACGGATATTATTGATGGCTTTTAAGGATCTTTTTAGCAGTGTGTTTCTTATGATTTGATGTTAAACTTATTACCTTCTTTGCCTACAGGATTTGCCTGATCATGACCCCTGGATTCCACCAGATGCGACGAGAATTTTTGCTGAATCATCACAGCATGGGCCAAGAAGGCCTCTGGTATGTTCTACCGAAACTTTTTTCACTGAACTAGTTTGACCTTCATGTTTATCTGTTTGATTGCAGAGTTACCCCAAGGTAGCCTCTCAGAATTGTATTGAATTCAGGGAGGTAATCTAAGAGTAACCAAGCAACCAATTATGAATTTTTGGGATATTGGTGCAAATAATAACATTGTTTATTAGTCTAATGTTTCTTGCAATCTGCTTGAATGCAGCAGCAAGGACGCAAGGAAGTCCCGAGCAAAATTTTATGGGTAGGATATCCCCCCACTGTCATTATTGATGAGCAGATGCTTCATAATGCAATGATTCTCTTTGGCGAAATTGAAAGAATCAAGACATTCCCAAACAGACATTATGCTTTTGTTGAGTTTAGAAGTGTAGATGAGGCTAGGCGTGCCAAAGAAGGTCTTCAGGGACGTCTCTTTAATGATTCAAGGATACAAATTATGTTCTCTCACAGTGAATTTGCACCCTTGAAGGAAGGCTCACCATTTTATTCGTCAAGAGGGCCCCGAACAGATATTTTCTCTAATGAACCTTTGTTTGGAGCAATGGATATGCTTCCTCCGTGCACTTCTGGTCAATTGATTGGCCCTAATGATTTTCCGGGTCATCCATATTCTAGTAATATGCATGGATTTAATATGGCAGTTAAGCCTTTTTCACTGCAAGGATATGATCCCTTACCTGGCTTTCCAGAATTCAGTGATCCAGGTCTCAGCCACAAGTTTCCTGATGGTGGCTCTATACCATGGAGAAGATCCTCTCCACCCTTGCCACACATAATTAATTGTGCTCCAGGTATTCGACCATATTTCAGGCCTACACAGCGCCCATGGGCTAATGTTGATACAAGGGACCCAAAACGGTCAAGGCTAGACGCCCCTGTAGTTATTGATGATGTTATTTTGCATACAAGGATTGGTGATCCACATAGGTCACC
This sequence comes from Ottelia alismoides, assembly GCA_037367405.1. NCBI lineage: Eukaryota > Viridiplantae > Streptophyta > Magnoliopsida > Alismatales > Hydrocharitaceae > Ottelia > Ottelia alismoides. The sequence goes on along the minus strand of JAZKJV010004535.1, from coordinate 625,003 downwards.
CCAACTGGATATAGATGCTGTTGGTCATCCATTAGGTAGTTCCCTTCGAGTGATGGGACCAATCACTTCTACTGTAGTTGAGCCTCATAGCGTTCCCCGCCGGGATCATTGCTGGCGTGGTTTAATAGCAAAAGGTGGAACTTCCGTTTGTCGTTCTAGATGCATCCCAATAGGCAAGGGCATAGCTTCACCTCTGTAAGTCTCATGTTATTTCTCTTGCTTTATCTGCTGTAGACTATTTTCTAATTTACTTTACCTTGACGCAGACCCGAGGTTGTAAATTGCTCAGCTAGAACAGGCTTAGATATGTTGTCAAAACATTATGCAGAGGCAAGTGGTTTTGATATTGTATTCTTTCTACCTGACAGTGAAGATGACTTTGATTCTTATACTGAATTTTTACGTTATTTGGGTGTAAAAAGTCGTGCTGGTGTTGCCAAGCTTGATGATGGGACTACACTATTTTTGGTGCCTCCATCAGATTTCTTGTTTAATGTCCTAAATGTATCTGGACCTGAGAGACTTTATGGTGTTGTCCTTAAATTGCCACAGCCATCTGCTTTGGCGACAATGCAACTTCCACAAGAAGTTTCCACAACAACGTCACAATTTGTTGACAGGAGGCCTCCTGTACATATTAGTTATGGTTTAGCTTCTCAAGATGATCGGGGCCAGAGAGAAGAAAATAATAGGGTTCTTATAGAAGATTCATCACCTCATGCTATTTCTGGGAAGCCACCTCTTATACATGCTGAAGAATCACATATAATTCCTGTTTCTAATCAAACTACTAATCCTTCTGCTGGTTCAAATGTGGACTTCACACCAGAACTTTTTGCCACTTTAGCTTCTCTTGTGCCACCCAACATACAAACATCAGCTACTGGTACCCTCCTATCAGCTTCCTTAAATCAGCGATCATTTGCTGGACCTGCCGTGTTTGATAAAGCAATGCCACCTCAAGGACAAGGTCAGGATTGCCGAATGTTGGAAGGTTCTCGACATCAAGAGCAGATACATCATCCTCAGATACAGTTTGGTCATCAGTCTACCAACCTGACATCAGTAGCCCAGTTTCCTTACCATGCCAGTATTGTGAATCCATCTGATCCTTCTGGCCAAGTACCTGGTAATGTGGAGACCCAGGGTCTACCTGTGAAGCAACATGTCATAGAGGTGGCTCCTAGACAGATGGGCAACTACACATATCCTACTCAGGGGGCACACTACTCTGCAACTCCCCATAATCAGCAGTATCAAGTCGATAATGCATACACCTCTCACAACAGCTGTTATGGCATGGCACAAACGTCTAACATGGGTGGTGCAATGAACCAATTTTGCCACCAATCAATCCCCTCTACATCTGTGCCCAATCAAAGTTGGCCTCTACCTCAACCTCAAGGAATTATGCCATCACTGAATGACAATTTGAAATCAGAGCTTCCAACACAATTGTTACAGCTTCAAGCTGCACTTTCAAGCTCTTCTCATGGGCCAACATTAAGTGAAGATGATAAGAATCAGTGTTATCAATCTACTTTGCAATTTGCTGCCAGTCTGCTCATGCAAATACAGCAACAGCAGCAGCAGGGAGGTGCTGAATCTGTGCAAGGTTCTGGAAAGCAACAGTAAAGGGAAGCAATCCAAGTACGTAAGTTTTTTTATTTGTGACCTTGCACATTTCGAAGAATTCGAATGAATAAAATGGTTCGACATGATTATTGTAACTTTAGTTTTATACTAAATATTTAAAGGTCAAAACTTCAATTGTCATCTTTTCAATTTGATCTATCCAGTTGCATGAAACTCTAGGCACATACATAAATTTCTTTCAGCCAGGATGATTGTGTTTGAAATCAATGGAAAATCTTTTAAGATAAAAAGTTAAATCAGTTCAATTCCAATATTCAACACACATGGATACATATTCCTTATTTGCTTAAAAATTTATCTTTCAGCTATGACTTACCTTACAAAATAAAGCATCCCATGATTTGTAACCTTGCATTTCAATTAATTATATTTGATGAAGCCTACCTCCCAAAAGACCAGGGTTCAAATCTCCCTTGTAGGGGCTGCATTAGCTAGTCGAATGCCAGTGTAAAAAATAGTCGAATCTTTCAACATGAATTTGAGCAAGAATCCATGTAGCCAACCCTACTTATAGTGGGAGAAGGCTTCGTCCTTTTTTTTATGAAGCCTGAAAGCATTATAAAACAAAAAGAGCTCTTTAGCTCAAAAGCAAAAACAAAAAAGCTATTTTCTCGCACTTAATGGGGGCAAAAACCAAATTTGTTGAATGATGTGTCGTATCATTGATGGATTCATTAGAGGGGATATGGGTTTGCTCCGATTTAGTCAAATCACAAGAGTTATGGGTTCGCTAAGCGGGGGTTTTCGGTTGTGCGTGCATGCATGTGTGTGGGGGTGTGCATATCTTCTTTCTCTATGTATGTACACACATGAGACTTGGCTGAAGAGAGTTCACTTACCCACTCCCCTTTTCTACAACCACCCACCCTTTCCAGAGCTCCACTGTCAAAGCTCCGTTGTTGCCGGTTGCTACATAGTAGTTACTTGTTGGATTGATGGTCTGAGGTGGTCGTCGATAACGACAAGGCCAACACTTAGAGGCGTTTTGCCACAAATCCTTTTAAATGACCTCATTTTGGTACGTGTAATTCTTGGTCTTGGCCAACTTCAGTCATGGGTGTATGAACCCAATCATGTTATCTGAATTTGTGGTTATTGTAGGGAATCCACGGCTCTCAAGTTAGGTAACAACATCGGCCATCGATCCTTGTATGTTTACTGTCCATTGGGTGTTTAAACCCCTCCCCTTGTTTGTTGGGAAAACCCTTTTGAATTTGTATGGATGCTAAATTACATAAATAGAAAGGATAACTAATTGTGTGAGTTAAGTCGACCAGATGTTTCCCTGGACGTTGAAATTGAGTGTTAGCATTTAATGGTGAGAATAAGGATTAGTCATGTACAAGAAATAAAGTAGTAAAAGTCGCTCGACTGAATCGATTAGTAGGTTCGACTAGTCTAGTCAGTGGGATGGCCGACCGAGTATCGACTAATTCCGACTAAGCACACTAGTCGGTCAATTTTTGCTTGATTTTTTTATGTTTTGCTTTTTTAAAAGTAAACTTATCATGATATGCTTAGTGTTTTATTTAAATCCAATTACTTCTTTCATTTCATTATGATAGTATAAAAATGTAAAAATCAATTACTTCTTCTTTTATTTCATAATGATAGTATAAAAATGTACAAAATCTATGTAAATATATGTATAAATATGTGTTATATATTTAAAATAATCAACAAATTCAAACATGATTAAAGTCCGACTAAATCCGATTAGTCTCCCGATTATCGATTAATCCTTAGTCAGTGACTCAGTCGATCGAGTACCGACTATCGACTTTTGCAACCTTGCAAGAAATGACACTAAAGGTCCAAGAGGCCAAGGAAATAAAGAAGGGCCGGAGAACTTCCACCAAAAGCGTTGATGGCATTGCCTTCCATCTGCTAGGAGAAAGGTTTAGAAAAACGAAAGGAGGAACAAGATGGTTTTTCTTGAATCGAGGTGAGGCGTAGCGTCAAGGCAGGTGAGGCGTACACCTTATTATTCTCCCAAATAATATGCAATTAAATAAAAATAGTGTTTTAGTATCAAGAAAACTATACTATAAGATAGATCTCCTTAAAATTAAAGTTATCGGAGTACATGCGTCATATGTAAGATGGGTAAATGGATCCTTTCAAGATTCATATACCGCATCCATTGTTTAGTCCAACATGTACCAACGGTGGGTCTTAGAGGGCCTGTGGAGGCTATAGCCCCATAACTCTTGTATCCAGTGAAAAAGTCAATAGACATCAACCCTTTGAGGCATTCTCCCGTGGTTTCATCCCGCTTCTTAGGTAGTAGGGTTCCACGTTAAATCCTGTGTTCCTCAATGTTTATGTTATTTCTCTAATATTCACTTCCGCATTATATTTTCTAACATGGTACCAGAGCGGGTCGATTCTCAGGGATTTTATGTTTATTGTTTTGTTCGAGATTCGAGATTATCAAGTTCATAATTCAATTTCTGGAACCATAGTCTTGCATCAAAGATTTCTGCTGTCATTCTGATCATCTCCAGGTGGTGGTAGAAGCTGATACCCCTCCATCAACGCCTCCAACGCACAGATCGGGTCAATCTTGATAATGATACACATGCGCCAGCCTGCTTCAGGGCTGCTGCATATCCCTTGCTGACATCTCTTTTCCCCCACACAGACCGACCTTCTCGCACAACCATTGGTGATGGGGCTTCCAACGACGCCACCACATCTAGATGGCAGCATCACAGGCCGCAACCTCCTTTGTAGGTTCAAGGTGGTAGCACAATACCCTCCTCGGCAGCGAAGATTCCGATCAGGAGGATCAATATGAAGATGCCACACCTCCTCTCGCCGCTTACTCCGATACAGCGTACCTCTGCACGAGGTCCAACTCCTCCAAGCTATGCATCATCCACTCCATGGCGATGGCAGTCCCAATCTCCGTCAAGTCCTCTCTTGGCAGTACAGGTCGATGGCTCCTCATCCGCGCCAGTCCCTCATGATAAAGGACATGATCATCGGCGTCCTCTCAGTTTTCCTCCTTCGTATCTTGCGGCGGCTCCTTCCTTCGTATCTTCAGAGCGGGGATGCATGTGGGGGCTTCTACATGAAAGGAGTTGCGAATTAAGGCCCCGAAGGGAACCCTAATATAAAAAGGAGACATGCGTTATTTAAAAAAAGGGTGGTATGAGGGGTTATTTCAAAGCCCAACATGCCTTGATTTTTTTAAAAATTAGGGGCTTAGAACATTGGGCTTATTGGGCTGATTTAAAGAAAGGAAAAAAAGAAGCTTAGTTTTTGTAAGCCTATTTGGGTCGACAATTTTTGTTTCAAAAAAAGGGAAAAGGTGCGTACAAAAAAAACGTATGCAAAAAAAGATGAGTTGGCTATTAAAAAAGGAGGGGAAAAATACTGGGAAAAATTGCAAAAAAGAAAAGAAAAGCTGAAAAAATAATGATTATCGGCTATGCATGTTTTATTTCTCTCCATTATGTTCTTGTCTTCACCCAGCTTGGTCGACGTCATTGTTTTCCGACAAGTATGAGAGAAAAGGGGAGTATTATGTAGAGTTCTATAGGACAGATTGTCAGATTCATATTCTTCATATTCTAGAGACCAGGCATATTCTCAGACTCTACCATTTTTCAATTCCAGACTCGACGTTCTGATTCTGAGTCTTCAGGATTCACACATGTGTGCGATCTTCAATTTGTGGTCCCCATCTTTGTTTTAGGTCAAAGTTTTCATATGATCTATAAGGACTCTAGAGTAGAGATCCCATTCCCTATGCCATGCGGGGCTAGGGTTTTCACGTGGTATCATAAAGGTTTAAAAAAGCATGAGGCGGTTCGAGGCATTTTCTTAAAATGTGAGGCGAGGCTTAAGCCTCGAGGCGATCGAGGCGTAAGCCTCACTTTTTTGGAAACAAAAAGTAAACATAATGCAAAATTATACTGGAATAAATCACAACACAAACTATTACAACATAACTGTTGGAGTATTTGGTTGTGTCAATTATGTAGGAGATTGGTAAATGGTTCACTCCAGGATCCATTTATCACATCCATGTCTTTAGTCCCACATCTACCAGTTGTGAGATGTGGATTCTCGGTGAGAGCTATAAAAGAAGCCCCTCACCCTCTGTATTCAGTGAGAAAGTGCAATGCATACATCTGCCCCTTGAGGCGTTTTCTCGTGGTTTCATCCTGCTCCTTAGGGAGTAGGGTTCCACGTTAAAATCCGGCGTCCATAATGTTTTATTTTTTTCTATGATATTTGCTTCAAAATTTTAATTTTCTAACAATAACAACACAAACTATTACAAATTTGCAACATATTGTCCACAAGTGCAATATATAGTAAAACTATTACGATGATTGTTCAAAGTTCAACTAAAATTCCAAAATTATACAAGAAAACATAAAATAGGTAAGAAGTTCGACATAAGCATAAATCTAATGTAATTTATGTACTCTATTTTCCATCACATTCATGTGAATATTGAATCAATCCGGCAAAAATAACTAATCATCAACATGCATTCAATGAACCAACATTAGCCTTCCTGCTACTGAGCATTGTCACCGCCATCATCGTCACTGCTGCTAGTACTTATTGGATCATCATTAGGATCATCCATGTAATTCAATTGCACATCATCACCTGCCTCATCGTCGCTTCCATCCTCAGAATCGAGGAACTCCTCGTCAACATTAATTAGACTTTTATCTTCACCTAATCAAGAAAGTAATATGCATATTTATTTATTTATTTGAAAAATTGATTGCAAGAAAGTATTGAATATTCTTTTAGCATTGCACATTTGTCGTCCTTTTCCCCCTTTTACGTTGAGGCTGCTGAGCGACTCGAGCTCCTTCACCTCCTTCCTCCTTAATAGAATCATCTTCAAAGTATATGTTTGCAACAAGGTCCTGATAGGCCTCAAGTCCATGTCGAGGTTCCGAAATCCATTCATCACCAAAGCCAGTGTCATCCAAACATAAGGGATTTTCAATTGCTTTCTTTCTTAATTCCCTATGTTTCAAATTGAGATTGAACATGATGTAAATCAAATCATTGAGCTTCGCTTGTGTTAAGCGGTTTCTTCTCTTTGTATGGACCTATATAGAAATATGTAAGGTTTATAATGAAAGGAAAAAGATATCGTAGACATATATAATGCTTGAACACTTACTTGATTGAACGGACTCCAATTACGTTTACACCCAGAAGCACTACAAGTCAAGCTCAATACCCTAAACATAAATGATGTCGATTTAGGTGTTTCATCTCCAAAGAATCTCCACCAATCACCTGAAAATTGTCAACACATTTGAGTAATAATGTTAAAGAATATGCAAAACTCTCTAAAATTGTTTATATTGCTTACATGGATATCTTGTTTTCCTTGAATTGACTGTGTTTGCCCATCCAAAAAATCCTCTGACATTCATAAAAGCATCAAGTCGAGAATCCGCTTTTGCCCTCACAGCTTGATCGACGATTAATCTCTCCATGCACGAAAACACTCCCATTTTGACCTCTAGATGATTCGAGAATGTTGGTTAATAATGAAATGAGGATTGAGGAAATAGGCAGTAGAATGTAAAGGCTTGTGTAATTGGCGATCCCAACGACTATCCACAATATCCCAACTAATCTTGTATTTGCTCTCATCATTTTCTAGATTATGAGCTATCTCTTCCTTGGCCCTGTCCATGGCTTCATAAATAAACCCCATTGGTGAATATTGGTTAGAATCCACCAATCTCAAAAGAGTCACCAAGGATTTCATAGTGTTGAGATCATATACAACACCATGACAAAAAGACTTGCTCTTCAGAACTATGTTCAACACACTTTGCCTCAATGGTCAATTCACATAAGAACTATTCTTGCATGCTCTTGAAGTGAAGAAGGATTCAAGTGAATCCTTGGCTCTAAACAAGCTTTGCAAAGTAAGAAATGCAGTGGAAAATCTAGTAACGGCCGGTTTCACCAAATCAGAAATACAAATTTTCTCACCGTCGCTAAAACCCAAGCATGAGCATAATCAAAATTGATCGTTTTCTTTGCTTTCTTGAATATTGATGCATGGAGAGGTAATTTGATGATATCCTCTAACATCAAATCTATGCAATGCGCTGCAAAAGGTGTCCAATAAAGATTCTTCCTCTTTTCCATCAACATTTGCCCAGTTGCTTTATAAGATGAGGCATTGTCTGTTATCACTTGGACAACATTCTTCTCTCCAATCTCAACAACTTCATCAAGCACTTTAAAAAATATTTGAACTTCTTTAACTTGATCAGATGCATCAATTGAGTTCAAGAAGCAAGTGCCTTTGATATTATTCACCAAAAAATTGATCAATGCGCACCCTTTCGTGTCCATCCAACTGTCAGAAATGATACTGCAACCAATGGCGATCCAAGAAGCCTTTGATTCATCAACAAGGGTGTTTATGGCATGCTTCTCTTCCTTCAAAACCAAGTTCGTAGTTCATATATGGTCGGTTGTTTGAAACCCCTTCCAGACCCGCATACATCGGTCATCATCTTCAAATAGGAAGGACTATTAGCTATGTTGAATGACAATGAATTATAAAAAAATCTTCCAATGCTCTCGCAAATCCTCCTTCTCTCGTCTCTTTTTAATTGGCATTCAAAGTGAGTTGTTGTGTGGGAGGATCTGAAGCACCTGCTCCCATACCTCCTTGTGCAATAAAAAAATCCATCGGTCCTCGAGTTTGCTTAACACTGCTAGAATCTGTCAATGCTCTTCGTGACGATTGATTTTTATCACCTCTCGATGGCCCTTGCATCCCAACTCGACAAATCTCTTCCATTTCTTCGAATCTTCTTCTCTTCTCATTACCCTTGCTTTCCATGAACATCTTCATCTCTTGTTGAACCTCAATGGGAACGCTTGGACATGCTCTCACATTCTTGCATGCCTTTGCAAGATGATCTTTTAGTCGCTTCACCCTACCAGTGATCTTAATAAAAAAATTACATTCAATATATATATATATATATATATATATAGGAGTGATCCTCTAAGAGCGAAAAATTGTGAGAGCATGAGAGGGGTGATTGTGGACCACATGATTCACCCAGGAGAGAGAAGATTAGAAGAGAGAAAACAAAATCACGTTGTCCAGAATCATTCCTCTCATGCTCTCACAACTTTTTGCTCTCATAGAATCACTCCTCTCTCTATATATATAGCCTTTCCCTTTGTAATGCTCATCAATTTCAAGTTCTCGGCAATATCTCCATCTGGGATCCAATCTCCCCCCACTTTGACCTTTCTTTCCCATATCTGAAACTTACACAATAACAGAAAAAGTAATGGTACAAATGTAACCCTTAATTAAACTATGGATAAAGTTATTAAATCAATGAATCACTCAACCTATGAACTTGATTATGAATCCAACAACAACCATCTATTTAAAATGTAAGCCTTAAGTAAACTATGGTAACAAATATACATGTTTCTTTAAAATTTATGTTATTATTATCAAGGTTGCAGAAAGCGGTAGTCGGTACAAGGTCGGTGGGGTCACTGACTAAGGATTAATCGGCAGTCGAGCGACTAATCGGATTTATTCTGCCATCAGTCGATTTTGATTTTTTTAATTATTTTAAATATATAAATCATTTTTATACATAGATTTGTATATTTTCTATACTTTTTATAATGAAATAAAAGAAGTAATTGACTTTAAATATAACATTATTGCATATTAGAATAAGTTTGCTTATTTATTAACATAGATTTATATATTTTTTATACTTACATAACGAAACAAAAGATTTAATTGACTTTAAATATAACATTGAGCATATTAGAATAAGTTTTCTTTTAGAAAAAGCAAAAAAATAAAAAAATATAAAGTCTTGATGTAAAAGTCGGCCTTACCGACTAGGCCTAGTCGAGTCAGCTATCCCCCGACTCGACTAATCGGACTGACTAGTCGGCCTAGTCGACCAATTTTTACAAGCTTGATTATTATATGACTGTATATACTTTAATGATTATAAAACATCTAAATAAGTAGACAACCAATGGAAAAATCTAATGGTCCACCACCAGCTTCTCAATACCTATTTAAAATGTTATTTAGTTTTTATGTATTATAAAATTTTGAATTTGCTAAATATTCATTGATTATTTATATATTTAAAACTCTAAAACATTCCCTTCCTAAGTGAATCTTGATAAAAGGTTTAAAAAAGAAGAAAGAAGACGAGACAAGATGGAACGGCCCAACAAATCTACAAGAAAAGATAAACCGAATAATGTAATTTAAGTTTAATTTGTTTCCGAATAATGCATGTGAAAACGAAAACCCTTAAATAAGCAAAAAAGTATCTATTGTGGAGGCGGCGACACTTTTCGTTCTCAGTGGAGTTTGCGGTGGCCTTGGTCATCGGAAAAGGAGGATGCGACGACCCCGATCACCGGCAATGGGGTTGGGGGGTGTCGTCGCCCTTCTTCTTTGACTTACAGAGGCTTGGGCAATGGAATTTCGAATAGAAAGAAAAGAAACCCCATTTGTTTTCTTTTTTGGGTATAAAAAAATTAAAACAAAGGCAGCTTCGCCGAGACGCACGCCTCCGCTTCGCCTCGAGCTCCTCACACCTCGAGCACCTCAGACGAAGTTGAGGCATACGGCCCACCAACCAGACCCGAGGTGTGCACCTCGGGACGCTTTTGGCGCACCTCACCTCGAGGCGTACGCCTTTGCAAATTGATGCACTGCTTTTTAAAACCATGATTCTCGAGTAGAGATCTCATTCTTTGAGCCAATATGGGAGACTCAGTTCTCCGATGAGGAGACTTTTCAGACTCCATTCTCCAGCTATCGTGGACTCTGACGAGGATGCCTCTATGGCCTTTTCAGGGAGCAGTTGTTCACATGTTTGTGGCTGACTTGAGTACGCTAACAAGGAGTCTCATTTTCAGTTGCAGGGACTCTGACAGGTGCAGTATAGAGCACATGCTCTCTGATGAGGAGATTCAGTTTGACTCACACTCCAACCCGTTTGGTCCTCCTCACCTGCACGACATGATAAGCAACGTCCTCGACGATAGCCAACAATTGTGCGCGTTGATATTGTTTGTAGTGTCTTGTATTATGATTTGAGATTTCTTTCTATTTGTCCTAGCTGAGCATTGTATGCTCCAGCTTGAGGGGGAGTGTTGGAATATGTAAGATGGGTAACTGGATCCTTCCAAGATTCATTTACCACATCCATTGTTTAGTCCCACATCTACCGGTGGTGGGATTTAGAGGGTCTATGGAGGCTATATAAGAAGCCCCAGACTTCCCATATATAGTGAGAAAGTCAATAGACATATCAACCCTTTGAGGCGTTTTCCCATGGTTTCATCCCGCTCCTTAGGGAGTAGGGTTCCACGTTAAATCGCGTGTTCCTCATTGTTTATATTATTTCTCTGATATTCGCTTCCGCATCATATTTTCTAAAAAAATATGTAAAGGATTTTTTGTTGTAATTCTACAATGTTGAAGAGGAATTAACCAGTCCTAAACTCCCTAGTATCATAATTCTTCAACCATCTATTAGCTTTAGTTATATTAGTATTAGTTAGTTATATCGGCTCTCTTCTGTGATGAATTGTTGACACCGGTCCTACATTTTGTCTCTATGGGCTCAGTGGGAAGATGGTTGTACCATGAGAGAAGATAAGCAAGAATGTCAACTCTTTTCAAATATACAACATTGATTTTTGGCAATGCAATGTAGTTGGACCCTCATGCCGATCCAAATGGAAAAAAATTATGGTATATACTTCAACATGGCGCTCTATAGAGTATTCTTGGCGTGCCTATGAAAAATGAGATTATTTGCTAAGGATTAAGATAATTATTGTGGAGCGAAAACTTCAAATCATAACTTCATCTAATGATCTTACGCGTCTATATAGAAAAGAAGCCTAATGGAAAATTAGATAGGACACTTTTTATAATAAAGAATCTATGACATGTAACCAAAACAAAAGTCAAATAACAAATGCATATATGCCCCTTCGTTGGAACATATAAATATATCACATTTAGCTAGGAATGCAATGATAAACAATACACTGGTAAAAAAGGGCCTAGGGAAAGTGGCTTGGTGAACCGATCGACCACCTGATCTCTATATAAACACAAGTGTACTTATACGCCCCTTCTAGATTATTTCCCAGTGTAAGGGTACTCAACTCCTACATGTTTTGATCTCGTATAGTCGTATGTAAAGCGAGATTATTTGGAGAGAAAAGGGTAACCTTGTTATCACAGTTCATCTCTACATGAGCTTGAATAATGTTCTTACATTGTTTTAAAAAGCGCCGCCTCGAGGCGCAAAGGCGTACGCCTCGAGGCGAGGCGCAGCAATTTCGCCCTGAGGCGCACGCCTCAGGTTCTCTGGGTGGGGCGTGCGCCTTGACTTGGCGTGAGGCGCTCGAGGTGCGAGGCGCTCGAGGCGAGGCGGAGGCGTAAGCCTCGAGCCATGAGGCTTTTTTTTACATTTTTGGTTATGTGCTTTGCACTTGACCTTATTTTTTTGTTAGCATTATATTTTTTATGTTTGTATTTTTGTTTACATGTTAACCCTTGCATATTTCTATATATAGCTCCATGCAAACAGAAGAGATCGCTTGAAACAAGCGAAGTTTAATGATCTTGTATACTTCATGTTCAATTTATCATACATCTACACATACTAGTTCTATTACACACGGATTTGAGTTTGAATTGTAATAAATGTTTTATATTAGTTGCAAGTTTGCAAACTTGATGTTGTTATTTGGTTGTATAAGTTGTGAATCTTAGAATAGTTATCGCATATATGAAGAAGCAAGGATGCAAATAAACACGTGAATTAAAATAATTATTACATTTGATTGTGAATAGCAAAATAAAAATAACATCTTTAGTAAAAAAAATCGCCGGGGGCGCTGCCCCCACACCCCCGCAGGGGGGAGCGCACCTGCTCCCCCCTAGACCCCCCCACAGGCTCGCTGACCGGGCAGCGAGACCCCCGTCTTATTGGGTTATGATATGGCAGGAGGGGATGCATATGACGGTTCTCTAACAATATCCAGCATGACAAATGGTTGGGATTCAAGGTATGTTAGTATTTTTTACTTCAAACACTAAAAATTATGGTTCCTATTATACTTTAGTATTAAGTATAGACTTTAATTCAATACTCATATAGAATTATTGAAGTTGGAGTTGGAACTTGATATTCCATATATTAGTGCCTTTTTTTGAATTACAATGCCTTCATTGCTTATGTATTGCATCTCTTATTAGTGTTAAACTATTCTTGAATGTATTTTTGGGAACATTTAATATTATCATATATTTTTTCAATGTATTTTCCTTTAATTTTATCTTTTTTTCCAAAAAATTGAGGCTTACGCCTCGACCGCCTCGAGGCTTACGCCTCGCCTCGATTTCAGGGAAAACGCCTCGAACCGCCTCGCGCTTTTTTAAACCTTGGTTCTTAGGCTGTCAATGTAACCTTGTTATTTGAAACAATGTCTTTGATTCAACATTGCGTTGCTTTTTTTATCTATAAGTAAGAAAGCTTCCACCATGTTGAATATGTATAGATGGATAATTGGATCTTGGACCCCACTCATGTTTTGTCTCACATGGATGATCGATGAGGATCCGGTCTGTTTGTGGGCTATATAAGAGCCCCGCACCCCCATATTCATTTAGAGATTGCAATAGACGATCCAACCCTTTGAGACCTCTCGTGGTTTCATCCCGCTCTTTCGAGAGTAGGGTTCCACGTTAAATCTTGAGCATTCCATGTTTTATATTTCTCTACTTTGTTTGTTCTTGTTCTGATTTTGCTTTCGTTTTATTTTTTCAACATGGTATCTGAGCGGGTTCGATTCTGGAGGATTTATTTTATATTCGTTATTTGTTCGAGACTCGATTAATAGAGTAGATTCGATTTTGATTTATGCTGAAGATCACATCCATCGTTCTAGGGTTTCTAGTGAAACTCTAATTCAAGGTGAAACCAACATCGATTAGAGTAGGGATCATTCTGCATATATGCGAATTATGAAGATCACATATTCATCGAAGTTGAGAAAAGCTTGGGTTCTTGATGGAACCCTAATTTCTGCAAAACGGTCATCCCAATGTCCCCATATACGATCTCTATTTCCAGACGTGTGTGCAATCATGATCATCCCTCCAGCAACACATTTCCACATGGCATTGCTGCACCCCTATGGCATGCGATTAGGGATGCAAACGGTTACGGGTATATTCGTATCCGATTCGTCTCCGTATCCGTTTTATATAGATTTTGACATATGTATCCGTATCCGTTTTAAAATGAATACGGATATCGATATCGTTTTGATATCCGCAAACATTCGTATCCCTATCTGTATATCTGTTTTCGTATATAATATAGTCAGATTTATTTTTAACCCTATATATTATAATTCTGTACCTTCTTTTACCATATTTGTATAATTTTTATGATACAAACACATTTAATAAATTTATATCACGCGTTTTCCATCCAATTCGTATATAGTTAAGTCGATTATATAGAGTATTTTTAGCATTACTTATGCGATCGATATCCATTTTGCATCCGTATCCCTTTTTCACAGATATGGTAAGATAGTTTTAATATCCATCAATATCCATATCTTCATCCGTATTCATATTCAAGAATAGATAAGGATACAATAATAGCTATATCCGTATCCGCCATTTGCATCCCTACATGCGATTCTCCAGGCTCTCACACAATCTCGACAACGGATTCTTCCCACGAAAGAGAACCCTAAGCGACAGTGCCATACAGTTCCTCTAATGTGAGTCAGAAGAAGGCGATCACAGAAAGCAATAATCTCCAAACCTTTCTCCAGGTGCACAGACCAGATTGCACCCTCGGTTGATGCAACCCAGAGGGTACTGCACACTGCCGATCTTCTCCAGCTAGCATACCTGCGAATAATCTTCACTGTCTGCAAGGCTACAAGATGTCCATATTGATCGCAATGATCCCGGGCAATCACAACTCCAGTACAAATTCTTCAAGGTGATTGCTTGCACCGTCATCGACTTCATCTACCAGGTCCGCTACAAGGGCACCAACACACTCTGGTCTCTGACGCCCTCTTCGGACACCACATGCAAATTCATTGAACACTCCCCTATGGGTTCTTATCGATTTCATGCTGTGCCTCTACCGCATCTCGATGATCCCATCTCAAGGATGGGTTCTTAGAGGTTCCAAGAAGCAACACGGAAGGGCTTTTCCTTCAAGACTGGAGTCCAGATCGGTTCGGTGCATCACCATCTCCAGCGAGAGATCCCAAGGCGACGGCAATCTCTCCAAGCGAAGCCCCCTCATGGCCCACGTGGCAAGGCTCCATCTTCAGTAAAGGCTTACACGAAGACCTCTTGTGCTCTATCTCCGGATTGATGGTGGTGACAGCTCCAGATCAGCATCAGTGGAGAGGGCATCGAGACTTGAAGGTGCCTCCTGCCGAACTCCCAGCAGCTGTGGTGCAAGATGCTTTGGGAACCCTAATTGGGTTCTTGGCTGCGATGGGTCGATGCCCTTTCATATATAGGGGCCGTCCACCTTGTTGGATTCTGTCGCAGTTATTAAAAGAACGAGCTGCTGCAAATTTTGTTGACCCATTGGACTAAGAGTTATAAAAAAAGAGGGGGAAGAAGCGTGAGTTGCATTGTGCCCAAAATGTTTTTTGGGTGGCCAAAGGAAAAAGATCCCCATTGGGTCGTGAGTTTTTTTTTGAAGAAATGGGCGATCGTACAAAAAGAAACCGTACAAAAAAAAGAATGGCGGAAAAAAGGGAAACAACTAAAAAAAAGAGAATGATTTGTGCCAAAGAAAGCATAAAAAAATGCATGCTTGTCATTGTTTCTCCCAACTTGTTATTTTTCTGCCACATTCTATATGTTCAAGTCAAATTAGGTCCCTTGTTACATGATTAGTGGTAAGTTGGATGGATGAAACAAAGTGTTTGAACCGTGTTCTTAAATTATGAATTGATAGATTGTGGCCAGCTGCCCTGCTTGGGCCAAAGCAGTCTTAATGTCTTGTTACCATGACAAACTGGCATATGGTATTAGCTCACTCTCTCCCAGTTTTCTGGCCTTAACAAAATACTCGTTAAGGTTGGTGGGTTTTGATAGCCCTAATTGAATTTTCATGCTCTTTGTTTTAATAAATACATAACTCATCCATGTTAAGCCGGAGTGAACTATGATAGATGATGTTATAAGTGATATTTGATGCCTGAGTTAGGTTACTAAATTATGGCATCAAACGATGCTGATTTTCGGCAGCAATACCCATGATATGTAGTTTTTTTTGACTTTATTATTATGGTCACCTGGGCAGCAGGTCTGTTGAAACTCTTCTCCTATCCTTTAGTTGTAGAAAATATACCTGAGATTTAATTTTATGGAATGAATATTTCATCTATCAGTGGGTATTATCCTCTTGTTTTTAACTTGTGCTTTACATTACTGCCAATGGACACCATTGTTTAATAATATTGATGCCCGGCACTAGGAGTGTCGACAGGGACCATGCTAATACTGTTTCTAACTATTTTGCAGGTTCATGAATTTTGGTTCCTTGCACGCTGTTCGTTGTGGTTCATTGACATTTTCTATTTGGTTGAACATCCGTTTTGATGCAGAGAATCATTTAGGAGGCGACATATTTTATTGTACTTCAATAGCCTTGCTCCTAGCTAATGAACGGTTTGTGTATGACTAGTTTTGATATATAATGATGTTTCTATTGCCTTGGTGTTTTGCATGAGGAATATTTCATCAGCTTTTCAATATCCTAGTTGGGATCGATAAAAAACCGCATGTCTTTGACATTATCTGCCTCCTGAAGTCAAGTTTTTGTTTCATGTGTACCTTGAAAGACGGTATATATATATATATATATATCTGTGTGTGTGTATGTATGTATGTTTCAATGGATTGAGATTAATACCCTTTGATTTCTCTCATCCGTCGATTCCTGTGAGGAACTAAGTTGTTAGATGACCGGAGATAGATGGTTGCTCATTGTGATAACCTAGGAGTTATGCAACCTCGTCTTCTCGAGTCACGCTTGGCTTCGCAGTCAATGCTTTTTTTCCCTGGCACCACACAACTATGGCTCTCTGAGCAAAGAAGGTTGTGTTTGCATCTCTTGTTCTCTCGCAAAAGTATATTTAAGGAGAACGTCCACTATAATCCTATAGGGAACTTAAAGGTATACTTTTAATGCCTCCTAGATTGAGCTCCCGTAACTTAATGTATTGTGTTTTTTTTTTAACTTTTGGCATCCTTGGTTCATTATGATAAATTATCTGATGTTACATGACTAATGTAAATGAGCTTGATTGACTCATTATTAGTGCTCGTCTTTCCTCATTGATAGAACATACAAGTTGGATTTATTTCAACGAGCTCATGCATGCTCATTAACTAGCACATAAGCCGGCTTGAACTTGACGAGCGCAGAAATCCTGGATTTGTGCTTGTCAAGCTAGGTAAAAATCTTTGGGTTTGATTGACATCTCTAATCTGGGATTTCCTACCTTGGGTGGGGTTGGAGGATGGTGGATATGTAGCCTCCTATGACCTCTTCTATCTAATGACGTTGGTTAAATCAAATGTCTGTTGTGGTTGTTAATGTGTAATTTGAAGTAATGTACCAAATGGGATGTATTTACCTCTGGTGTTATTGCTTTCCTATTCAAAAATAGTTATTCCATATCTTTTGAGAACATATGTTTGATTTTAAATTTAATTAGTTGTTTAGGACTTGTTGGATGTGTTGAGAACGAATTCTCTTTATAGATCCAATCGTGGAAAAACTTAGATGATAAGCAGATCGTGTACAGTATGTTAAATCAAGACAATTGCAACCACATAAAATTCATCTACAGAAAAGCAACCATAAAGGTTCAAAGACGAAAATGTTAACGTGTGGGTCAAAAACCGCAGGTTGATTGCAAGGTAAAATTGAGATGTATAATCAAATCAGCTTTCTACGATGATAAAAGATTACTCCCTCTAATCAGAGGCAGATGTGTTACGGTATATTTGAGTATCATTTACATTTGGCAAATCATTAGGTTGACGACTTAGTCAAGGTCTATACTTCGATGTGCTAGTGTACATATAAGGAGATATGAGTGATACGATCTCTCAAAGCGATCATAGATGTTCACTATTAAGCTGGAAGACATGAATTCACTCATGACATATTCAGACAAACTAAATTCCACATATCTCTATCTTGTTTTGGAAATATGTGAGGATGATATATGCTTTTGGAAAGCATATGCTTGACACCAACTCTCACTGATTGAATGAGAAGCTTGCTGATAAAATTGGGTAAAAATTCAAAAGAAATTTGATCTCCAGGATTAATTTCAGTCAGTAAGCAGGATGTATGGGTATTGGAAATACTTGAGGGTGATGTGATCTTAACCGATTGTATACCACAATGCTTCCATTCAGAGGGAGTGATAGAACAAGTTTGGATTTTAATCACTCTGCTCAGTAGACTACTAGTTATCCAATCTTAGTTCAAAGGTTGGACACAGATTCATATACAATTAGAAGATTGGGTATACTAACTGATATGATCATACAACTATTAGAGGTCTTCTAGATATGGATATGTGATTAGATTTCATTATCTATGTACAATCGTCCTATCCTTATCTCATGGTATCCATGGAGAAGGCACACTATCCTTGAAAGAGTTCAAGAATTGTTCCAAAAGAGATAAATCTAAATGTTAGGCAAAGATGGAAAATTTTAGGATGATTAAATTTGATTTAGTTATCTTGGATAGTATTATACTTGATAGTGTTATCTATTGTAATCCACAAATAACATGGATAAGATTCACATTGTTTCTGAATATGTGTACAATGAAAATTATAAAGTTAAACTGGACTTAATTATGAACACGATTAATGTGGACAACAATAATCATGGATAGTGTGGATAAGATAAATATCCTATTGAGACTTGATTGTGAATAGGATTCACAAATTTATTATTAGTGAATTGGATTCACATTATACATTAAATGTAAAGAGGATTACATTTATTTTTGGACTTATGAATATGATTCATACTTATTAATGAATAATTTATAATTATCACTCATAATCTATATTATTTGATGACAATTATATTTCAAAATTAATCAATGATAAAGATTTGGTTATTAAAATATTACAAGAAAGAAGACATCCCTTTTTGAGGGGACGTCCGTGGTGGGCTCCACCATGTTGTACATCCCAATCATGTTGAGGATTGTCTCCTCTATTTTTTCTTCTTTTTATTATTTATTTGTTGTTGATTTTGTTGAGAGGTTAAATGGATAATAAATTGATAATATTTTATCAATTCTTATCCTAAAAGTGATTGAGGACCACAACTAATATTGGCTCTAGATTAAAAAATTAGGATTGCAATCCTAACCGTCCGAAAAGGAATACAAGGAGAGGAAGAATATGCCTTCTTGATTTTTCAAATCAAAGAGTTGGAAATCAACAAGTCTCTCTATCTACAAGCCACCATCTCTCTCCCCTATCCTTGTGGTCGTCCCTTGCTCTAGGGTTGTTCCACCCATGACCATGGCGTCTGATGAATCACCATTCATCACTCTTTATTCCTTTATTTTACCTAGAAACCTTGGTAAAATACCATGTAAATGTTTGTAAATACAATAATTTGTCAAAATGCATGCATTGTGTAAATAGTAATAATTAGCATGTTTTTGTGTAAAAACAAAGGAGTAAAGAAATAAAGAAAAAGAGGGAGATATTTAAAATAAATATTGAGTGACCTAAAACCAAGGGATGACTCAATATGGGCCTGACTGCAAAATAAAATAAGTAGAGAGAGATCAGGTGACTCAACCTTGCAAATTCCCCCCCCCTTTTATGTATATAACATTTTCATCAAAATAAAAATATTTATGTGTCCCTCATAATTCGTATATATTTATAAAAATAAAATAAAAATGAAAAAAATAAAACAAAAACAAAAATAAATTCTCTCTCTCTCTCTCTCTCTTCTCCTTATATGTACCATGTATATATGTACCTATACATAGTTATTTTACCCTTGTAATTAACTGATAAAAATCAAATAAAAATCTTTCTATATTCCAAATTATATGATGTAAATAAATAAAATAGAAAATTGGAATAAATGTACATAAATAAAATAATAAAAATAAAATTAAAAAATACATAGGTATTTATACATGTACATTATAATAATACAATGTAAATACATAATTTATTTTTCAAAAAAATAAAAATCACAAAAAATTACTTTGAAAATAAATAAAATTTTTTATTTTGTAAATATTTTTAAATAAAGTCGTTTTCTATTTATTTTGAATTTTGAAATCTTTTTCCAAGGGAATTTTTCCATTGGTCCACGGGGGATTCTTGACCCTGGGTCAACTCTCCCCCCAAGACCACCAGGTTAGCGGATCTACGTCCTGACCCGACTTCGCCCAATTATCCTGGACTGATCTGATTGCCTTTCATCCAAACCCCGGGCTCCATTTGCAGCTCTCATATCCGAGTTCACGCCCGGGAATCTTCTTAGGGATCCGTGCACCAAAATTGCCTGCCCGACTCCATTCTTGCCGGACCCCTACCAGTATATAGCTTTGCCTCCTCCCACCATTTCACGCACCTTCGGCCATCGTCTTCGATTCCCAGGACCTCCACCTTTCTGCCTTGAGTGACATCAAGCTTTGGGAGGTGTCGCAGCGAGGATTGAGGTGCCCTAGCCCCAGGTCCGGCGGTCAACACCGTTGAGCTCCGCCACCGGCGAGCACGAGCCTCTGGAGACGTCGCTCCATCGAGGCAAGGATCTCAGGAGGTCACCCACATCCAACACAGACGTATGTGATCATCAGGTAGCCTCTATAGCACTTAGATTAGCTTCCATTTCCAGATTCATATTTTGCGCCCCCGGCCGATTCCGGCCGACCTACGCCGCTCCGACCACATTTCGACCATTCGATCATTGCATCACCTCCGCGAGACCCCTCTACACCTTCTACGCCCCTCTGATCACCCTGGTTCGCCCCGGAACCTGGTCTTAGGTTTCCTCCGCTGTCGCCTCACCGGAGACCTTCGCTCCGACTCATCCAACCACCCACTCCGCCTGTAACCGGTCGAGGCAGTTTGCCCTCGACCCCTCTTTCTTTCTGTGCAAGAATGATGGCTAAGGACCTCCTATGGAGGTCCGAACACTCGAGCACAGGTGCTCCAGGTCTTGAGCGTTGCCGGGGTCCTCCAGGACCTCCCGGCCCCATCTGAGCACGTCATCAGCTGCGGACCACCTCCAGGAGCGTTTTGCCCATCAAAGCAGCATCGGAGAGGCCCTTGGGAGCGCGTATTGGCCAGACGAACTTTGCCGGCGTCCAGTTCATCCAGGAGCCTCCTCTGCCGTCCGATCGAGTTCCCGCTCCAGTTTTGATCGTAGCCATCCGTTCGCGAGAGGTCTTCACCGTCCAATCCATCTAGGGTTCGATCCAGGACGTCCATCTTCGAAGGGGTACCAGTCAGCTCTCCACCGCTAGATCTTCCATGTGGCCCCCTTCTGCCGTCGATCATTAATAACGTGGGTAAATATCACTTAGACCCTCTTCAGTTTGGCATTTATTTTCGAGTTTCGTTGTTTTTAATTTGGAAAATTTGCACCTAGGACCTTAGGTTTTTAATATTTGCAATTTAGTCATTCCGATTGTGGTGCACGTGCTTCGACATGTGAGTTTCTGGGCTTTTTCCATGTATGGGCTTGGGGTTTATTTGATGTTATGAATTGAAGTTTTAGTTGTCATATTTGCATATATACCCTTGTGCATATTGAAATTGGAATAAGTGTGAATTTTGCAGTATAACCCCTATACTTTCTGCGCGTGATACATTTAAGCCCCTCGAATTAGTTTTCTTTGCGTTTAGGTCCTTGAGTGCTGTGGCTTATGTATTGGTTGAATAAAATATCAAATTAATTCCAAATCAAGTGAAATTTAGATACGTGGTTCCTGCCACTGTGTAAAAATTTTACTAAATTTTTGGGACATTTTTGAGTTATTTTGATATTTTTAAAATTGAAAAACATGCTTTTTTATTACTATTTGAATTGAAAAATCAACTAAAAATATAAAAACTCATCTAAAAATTACAAAAAATTAATTATTGTTTCTTTTAGTGTTTTTTAGCTTTAATCCAATTTTAGTTGAATTTGGATTTATAAAACTCAAAAAAATATAAAATCCTAAAGACGTTATAACAGTTGTTAAAAAT
Organism: Ottelia alismoides; assembly: GCA_037367405.1. Lineage (NCBI taxonomy): Eukaryota > Viridiplantae > Streptophyta > Magnoliopsida > Alismatales > Hydrocharitaceae > Ottelia > Ottelia alismoides. Next base: position 602,977 of record JAZKJV010004535.1, on the reverse strand, counting down.
TATATAAAAATAAAAAATTGTAGTTTTGGTTTATGTAGTTTACTTTTTATTTCTACTTTTCATAAAAATTGCCTTCAGATTTTTATAGCTAAATATCTATTTTTAATTAGCCTTTCAAATCTGGCTGCACATTAGTTCATTGTTTTCACTTTTTTCTATTTTTATAAAATCAATTAAAAATTATAAAATTCTGAAAAAATCACCAAAAATATTTAAAAATATAAAAAATACAAAAACAAATTTATTTGAATTTTCTGAGTTGTTTTGATGCATTGAATAAATTGTTGGATGTGTTCTTTTTAGCCTTTCCTTACCTTTTCTTCATAATTAAAAATACAAAAAAAATTTAAAAATACATAAAATCCACCAAAAATATTTTATCTTTTTATTTCTTTTTTTCGACTACTTCGTAGGCTCTTTTGAGCCAATCCGTGCTCCTTGAGTTCGACCCTGGTCTCTATACCAGGTTAAATAAACAACAAGACCGCTTATTCGGTTTTTGACTGATTACTCTTACTTGGTGGACAGACTTGGACTCTATCGGTGACTACCGAGGTCTGTTTCGCCGAGCACCGGTGTACTCGGGGGACCTCACCGTGTTTTTCACCGGTTTTGGTTTTACAGTATTTTATTATAACTGCTTGTCTGATTTACGTGGTTTTGGCCTTAGCTTAGGATTTTCTTCTGATTGTGACGTAGTTGATTAGGATCCAAACCCTAACTATCTGCCTGCACCTATTAGATCGTAATTAGACCTAATTAATTAAATCATAATAAAAAGCCGGAATACTTAGACTCTAGTCCATGTGCCTTGAGGAGTCATATACATCGCGTGCAGGATCCGTTGTGGTAGACACCGAGTGGCTCCCAAGATAGGATTCCGGACTTAGGTTTGAGTACCCGGCTATTGTTCTTATCGTGTAGAGATTGCTCTGTTTAAGGCCGGATTCTCGTGCATCATATAGGTAGTTTATTTTCAGTCTTTACATTTATACGCGGATCATTTTGCATGTAGACTGTTGGAGTCAGGTACGCATCACTTACTTTGCATGCATCATTGATTTTATCGCACATCGGCTTTTTCGACTTCTCCCCCATGTTTTCAGACTTAAATAATCAGGAGAACCGAAAAATTCGTTAGGAGTTGTTTGCTTGAAAAATACAAAAAAAGAAAAACTATAAAATTGGGACTGCTAAACACACTTGACCCTAAAAGACACCTCACTTAAAAATCTGTCTTGGGGAGAGCAACCCCTCATTGTCTGGTTTGGATGAGCGAGAGAGCGACCTGCACACTAGGCTAGAGCCATATCCGAACCCCGATCAGACTACCGGCCTTTTATACGGGACAGTCTGGTAGGAGAGTCGGATTCCCATCAACTCGCGTAACCGCTCTGATAGACTGACATTATCACCTAAAATAAAATTGACAAGATAATCGACCGATCTCTTACGATCTTCAGCGCTGTGTTGAGTAGGTGAACCAGAGGTTTGTTTTCTCATCTTGTGTGTTTCCAGATCTCATCCGCCCGACTCATCAGATCAAGATGATGGGCAGGAGGTCTCTTAGGCAGCCTCTGGCTGCACCGCTTTTTAGTACTCTGGCCCGTTCATCTAGGTTAGTTTGTGACAGCCGAGACCCGCTCTTTGAACCCGAGTTCGATTCCCCCCTATTCTTCCTTGACCACCCTTCTACCAGTCCAGAGATACCAGTGCCAGATGAGAGACAACAGACATATGATTTATCAGCATCTGAGTTTGGGTCTTTTGCCTTTGTAGAGACCATGACCAGCAGTGAGGAGTGCACCGAGGGTCAGCGACCTGAGACGACGACATACGTATTGGACCAGGGTGCGATCAACAACACCCTGTTGGCTTCCCTCGAGACGATGCAGCGCCAGATACGAGATCAGGGAGCCTTCATGATGGAGATGAGGAGAGAGATGGATAGGTTGAGGACAACTGAGCAGCCGAAACCGATGCGGGAGTTGCACAACCCCGGATCGACACTTACACACCGGTGGGTGGTACTTCCAGCGATCGTGGGGGACTTCAAGTTCCCCCCACAGACGCTTCAGATTCTTCCCCGCTTCTACGGGCTTGCCACTGAGGAGCCCCATCTACATCTCCAGGAGTTTGAGATGATCTGCAGCACCGTCCACGATCGGCATGTGGACGAGGACACCATTCAGAAGATTGCCTTCCCCTTCTCCCTTGTTGACAGAACAGCCAACTGGCTGAAGCATTTGGGGAGATTTGTGTACACCTGGGAGCAGCTCCGCACCGAGTACTTGAACAAGTACTATCCACTCGGGTAGACCAATGCAGCGAGGGCCCTGATCAGCAACTTCTCCGTGCTCCCCAACGAGCAGTTTCACGAGGCATGGGAGAGGTTTCGAGAGCTCACCGACAGATGTCTACACCACGACATCACGAAGCCGAACCTAGTTCAGAGCTTCTTCTGCGGACTGTCCCAGACCCGCCTCTACACTCAGGGATGTCCCCAGCCATAGGCCGTGCAGTACCAGAGGATAGCACGGGTCGATGCTGGTCCTTCTACTTCATTTGCGGCAGCCGCAAATGCCGAGTCTACAGCCGCAGAGATGGGCATCATCAGTGAGAAGCTGGACCAGATCGAGTTGATCGAGAAGAAGCAGTACCAAGGCATCACGCAGATGGATCAGATGGCACAGACGCTGAGTGGCCTAAAGACACAGCTCATGTGTCTCCAGAAGGCACAGACGACTTCTCAGCCCCGTCTTCGGTCACGAGGAGATCCGAGCAGCAGTGGTAGCTCGTCCCAACACTCCAGTCAGCCTAGATAGGTTTACCTTGTACAGGCAGAGTCGTACCAACAACCACCGTAGTTTTACCAGCCACCACCATCCCAGGACACTCAGATGGTGGTCTACCAGCTGGATCAACCCCTGACAGTACTCCCTCTACCCACCTATGAGCTGGAGCCATTGATGGATGT